>JAODAL010000344.1:0-332316 GCA_025379985.1 Phyllomedusa bahiana
GAAAAGGAAAAGGAGGATTTTCACAAGTGGATATAGTGGAAGAATGATGAAAAAGGCATATAGGAGGGCAAAGTCAACTCCAAGAGATCAATTGCTGCAGTCTAAGAATAGAAATAATAAGAAAAAAATTGAGGGACATACCCGGTTCATAACAACCTATAACCAACAATGGCCCAAACTGTGTGAGATCTTGGGTAGACATTGGGGTATATTAAAAACTGATTCTGTCTTGGCAAAAGAAATTTCTGACTTTCCATTACTAACTGCAAGAAGGGCCCCTAACTTATGGGATCATCTAGTTAGGAGCCACTATATAGTTCAAAACCGTAATCCCTTTAGCACTAGAGGTCCGAAACAAGGTTTCTTCCCCTGTGGGAAATGTGTGGCATGTTGTAATATGACCAAGACCGATGTTTTTCATTCATCGGATGGTGTACGTGAATACAAGATTTGACATTATATCACATGCCACACAAAGAATGTGATATATATGGCATGTTTTCCATGCCCAAAAGCTTATATTGGAATAACCACACGTGAACTCAAAGTGCGGGTACGAGAGCATGTACGGGACATAACAGCAGCAAGGGATGTGGAAGAATTTGATCAACTAAAAACACTGCCAAGACATTTTTTGAAATATCATGATGGTAATGCAGGACTCTTGAAGGTGAGGGGTATCGATTTGGTGCATCTAGGGATTAGAGGTGGTGACAGTATGAGAATCCTTGAGCAAAAAGAAACAAAGTGGATTGTGGCTTTAAACACCATGACTCCTGCTGGACTTAAAGGAGTTGTCTTCCCACAGGGTTTCAAAGAATGCATGAAAGAAATTCTCTGTCACTTCCTGGTTCAGGTAATTTGCATAAGCTCCATGCTTGTACAGCATACATTGTGCTTTCAGATGCTATTAGATTAGATTAGCTTCTCAAACTACCCCCAAGGACTTCTTATCTGACCCCCAAAACAAAAAGCCCTAATTACAGAGCTGTTTACTTGAGATAAATAAAGCTTTTTACTGTCTGGCAGCACAGGACACTGACTGACACTGTGGACCTGTGTGATGACTCACTCTCTGTTATCTCATTGAACAAACAGCCCAGGAGATTTGTTTACAGGTCAGTTACTGAGGAACTGAAAATAGCCATGGAGGTAATAAATTCACTTGTATCTCTTTAGGGAAAACAGAGGAACAATGCAATATATTTGGGAAAATGTCTTTATTTTGTGTTCCCTACAATTTGAAAGCTATTCTTTGTAGCGAGACAACCCCTTTAATGAAAAATTGAGTTTTGCATCATTTTTATGATGCATATATACTCAGTCCACCTGTTGTAATATCATGTGCCATGCTAATTGAATTATTTTCGATCTTTCCACAGTACTCCGATCTATTATTCATTTTTAATTGGTGTTTAACTTTTCCTTTTCTCTGTCAGCTTAATAATCAAGATCTTGTGATATGCCGTATGGTTTTCCATGCAATCTATAGGAAAATTATGATTGCCCATTTTGGATGAATGGATTCAAGCAAAATAATTGGCATCATTAATTCCCGTTTGAACGACAAATCACTGCTACTGACACCTATAAGAAGCGGATCAAACATCCTATTATGTGATTATATGACTGTAAATATGGTTCTGGCTATGGCATTAGATATGATGTAATAATATACTTTTTGTATTGTAACTGCTGTAATGTCTGTTGCATATACCTGTGGGTCTATCTTAGTTAAAAGATAGTGATGGTTTCAATTTAGTGATGGTTTCAATTCAGTAGGGCTCGTATAGACTTATCGTTATCACTGTCTCACTGACACCATTGAGTGATGACATTACCTTGGAATGTTGCATAGAGCCGCTATTCAGGACCTTTCTGAGGTTGTGCTCCGGCGTCCAATCGCGCATGTCTGGAAGATGTATTCTTTCGCGCATGCGCAGTTGCGCGGGACTGCCGGAAGTGGGGCACATGACGCCTTCCTTCCGAACACGGCGCATGCGCCGAGAAGACTTCAGGTGCCGGTAATTTCAAGTACTATTTAAAGCTTGTTAGAGGGAGGTAGTGTTATCACCACCTGAGGAAGCGATCTAAACGCGAAACGTGCAAAGGGTTATAGGTGATACCTCCAGCTACCACCGCATTGGTTAAGTATTATCATCTTTTGGTCATGCTTTTCGTGTACTGTCCCCATTGTGGGGTCTCAAATGTCTGTTTATAACTGAGCTAACCTATTGTATTTACATTGATTATGAGCAGCATTAATGACATTTGTACTAACTGGCAGACCTGTTTACATGTGATTATACATACCTAAAATTACAACTTTGAGTAGTGGTGCTAGCTTGGTTGTTTGGATCACCTATATTACTAGTTTGGTGATTTTCTGTGTACCTCATATTTTTAATGATTTTAACTTTGTTGATTAATAAAGATTTTGATACATTTTGATCATAAACTCTCGGTTTGTCGTTTTTCTGATAGCTATATAAATAAAGATTATTATTATGTGTCTAATGTGTCTTGACAGAATGTGGCGCACAAGTGTCGTACTAATCCACGCCAATGTCAAACTGGCGAGACAAATTGTGGCGTACATTTTGGCACACGCTTGGCTCATGTTTTTGTCTCACAGCAGGTCACATTTCTAAAGTGCTGTGAGACACTTTTATACATACTGACAAATCCTATGCTAATCTACTGAGAAATACGAATGTCTAGTCTGCGTCAGTTTTCATACATGTCGCCCCAAGCCTTACATGGCACTAAAATTGTATGCCAGAATTTGGCTTAAATTTAGTACATACCCCTTCTCAGCAAAATCATGCCCAATTTTGGATAACTCATGCCCACATATAATTAATTTGTGCCATAAATGCACCAACATTTGGCTCATTTTACAATACATATTTGGTGCCCCAATTATAGTAAATGTGTTATTTTCTAGGATTTAGTACAGCACTTGACATTAGTTTGCATATTCAGGGCTTATTATTAAGGTGAACTGATACTTTAGTTGAGTACACGGATAATGAGCACAGCCTCTGATCTTTTTTTTTCCTTCATAGTCAAGTCACATTATTACGACCACCAGCTAATATCCACAGTAACTGCTGTGTGCAGCATGAACTGCAGCTAGACAGGCTGGAAGTGATTTAATAAAGTCGTGGTAGGTTGTCACAGGTATCTGGAGCCATGCTGTCTGCAATGCATCCCACAGATGGTGGAGGGTGTGTGGGAGAGAACTCATAGGCCGTGTTCACACGGCTTATTCAAGACGGAATTGCGAGCCGGATTGCGCTCGCAATTCCGGCTTAAATAAGGGGCGGGGGCACGGCCCGCCGGCCCCATAGACTTCCATTATCCACGGCGCGTATTGTGCCTGGATAATGTGCATGTCAGTTTCTCCCCACCCAGCGGATTCGCCGAGCGGGGAGGAGCGACGGAATCCACTGTTCTCTATGAGAACGGTGGATTACCGTAATTACTGCGACGGATTGGCGCTGTACTGCACGGCCCCATAAAGTGTACTCAGTGATTGAGGTGATTCTGCAGCTGCTCAATTGGGTTCAAATGTGGGAAATTAGGGGACCAGACTTTTTTTCCCCGATGCAGGACCACGGTTTTTGTCACGTTTTGCGCAAAAACCGTGGTCGTTTCTTATTTTTTTGTCGTTGCCCATACAATTGTATTGTATGGGAAAACGCCAATTAAACTAAAAGTGCCGGCGTATTATACAACATGTTGTATAATACGCCGGCGCCAGAAGACAAGCACAGAGAAGACGAGCTGTGGAGACTGCAGCTCATCTATTCTATTTTAGTTAGGGGCCGCACGAACTATTTATCTTCGGCGCTTTAAAAACTAAAGAGTGAGAATAGCCTTAGGGGATGTTCACATAGCGTTTTTTAGATGCATGTTTGAATCCGTGTTTCAGACCCTGAACGGGTGATTAACATTACTTTCAATGCAAAACATGCATCAGTGTTCAGACGAGTGATCACCGATGCGTGTTTACATGTGTCTTTCTGATGTGTCTTTCAGATCCGTTCAAAGAATTGACATATCAGTTCGTGATCCGTTTGACGCAACAGACGCCCAATTTAAAATTATTGGGTGCGTTCCGTGCAGCCAAACCACCCAACAGCACACACTTTGGGTACGACTTTGGATACGTTTTATACAGCGTTTTTGGATAAAAAACAGTGTGGAAAATCCCAAATTTGGGAAAACTTGGTCATTCGACAATCAATGTCAGAACCGTGTGATATGTTGTATTGTGTTGCTGGAAGATCCCATCCACTCCAGTAAACACAATTAGCATGTATGGGTGTATGTCATCTGGCTGGATGGATTCATAACCAAATCAGCCATGAAATCATTTCCCAGATCATAACACTGCCACCAACTTGTGTTCTTGCAGCTTTGTAACTAACATTCATCCGTGACATCACTGGCACATGGTCCACTCACGATACACTTTCATCACTTTCATCGCGGTTTCAGAAATACTGCCCCCTTGGCAGGACTTGGACGTTGGGAAGGCGAAGGTAGGCGACTGCTTAGAGTGCCACTTCATCCCAAGCAGAAAAGGGGGCACAAAGTGCTATGAAGTGGGCTAAATTTTCCATTGGATGGGCGCTATATGCCTTATTTGCCTTGTCCCAGTCCTGACCCTTGGCCTGAAAGCCAATAATCAACGCTTTTTACAACTGAGATAAATCATCCATTTTATCTATAACAGCGAAGACGGTTATGTGTGCAGACAGCCTATCACACCCATTATATACCCACCAAGCCAGAACACAATAGGTGACCTTCTTCATGAGCTATACACTGCCGACATCAGAGGCAAGAACAGGTCATAATAATGTACTGATGTGTAGGGGGTACTATTTGCCCTTTATTTGGTCTTGAATCTAATTGTCAGGAAAAACAGATTTTTAAATTTCCCCAAAATTAGATGGACCAAAAACGGGGCCCCTCCAGCTGTGGGAAACACCCTCCACATGCCCACGGTTATAGATTATATATAAATGTATGATGGGAGTTGTAGTTTCCCAACAGCTGGAGGGCCGCAGTTTGAGGATGCCTGAAAAGCTTTTGCCACCTGGGCCGGTCCCTACGTTTTTCAGGCCACACCTCTTTTGATAGGCCCCACCTCACATCATTGTTGCCACTTTAAACAATTACGTTTTTATTTCCAAGATATTCTAAGGGTCACAATGTTTTAACTATTATTTTTTTGAGCAGATGAACCTATGCAAAAGCTTTTTATTTGCGGTATAAACTGATGTTTTCATGAGTGGAAAAGTAAAAAAATCCAGCAAAGGCGATCCATCAAACGTAAATAAAAAGAAGCCAAAAATTTTTTCCGGATAATTTTTAAACATTCCCAATTTTACAAAAAATGATCCAAACCACAATCCAGCTTTTATTTTTTACAGGACGCTCTGGTTCTACTCTCTATTCACACTCAAAGCAGACGCCCCGCCCACACGCGCTGGAATCGCATCCGGCAGATCGCGGCTGTAATGGCTGGAAATGCAGGTGGGCCAGAACAAAACATGGAGGGCGGAACAGGAAGCGCTGCGAGAAGGAGGCTTGGAATGCAGAGCTGCGGGGAGGTCAACACTCCTGAAAAAGCGTGGCAGTTTGGACCCACCCGAGCGGACAGGTGATGGCCCGTCGCAGGGGATGGGCACGCAGTGCAAGCGCTGGTGTTACTTTCTGCAATGGGCGGCGCCCCTGGGTTCTCTTATAATGCTACTGCCGTGCCTGCTCATGTATGACCACCTATCATGTGCGCCTACACACTGCGGGATTGAGTGTTAAGTCATGGGGGGCTACTGATGCGGGGTTTCCCATCATAGGGGAAAATGAGCTGTTGACTTGCAACCCAGAGGTACTTAGGAGCATCTTACTATTCCCCCCCCCTCGCATATGCACTATCTGAAGCTCCTAGTCTTGTGTATTGTGGCGTCAGGGAGAGTTACTGTCACCCTACACTTCTCTGTGACACAGTCTGACATTGCACTGAGCATCCACACCGCTCTACCTATTGTCAGACTGGGGTACCCGGGTCCCAGCGGCGTGGCCGGATTGTGGGCACCCTGCAGCGGCGGGGCCGGAACAGTTTAAGGGGTACTTTTGTACCCATGGCACGTTTCCATAAACCGACATGATCTCGCTCTCTAATAAAAAAATATCCTGGTGCACATGCTGTATGCAAAATGTATTGTGTTTTAGTCATTGCTTACGCCTCACTAAGTATTTCTTTTATTCATTACATACTCCATTATTTTAGCCTAAAAAAATTGATGAAAAACCAACAGTTTTTTTAGATGAGGCAAATTTTTCCCCCCGTACATTGCCCCACTTCTGCCGTTTTTTTCCGGGTTCAGATTGCTTTGTAGTCCCCAAAATCAGATGTCGGATTTCAAAACCGTCATTTAAAAAATGAAAAAAAAATTCTATTGAAGTCAATGAGATGGCGTGAAAGACGACCAGAAACCTATGTGCTCGGATTTTGGCGCTCTCTGTAAGTTAGATGCCAGAAAACGGAAACAGAGTTAAAAATCCTTAGGTTCCTGTGTGAACTACTGTTCAAATACTCGTCAGACACGTTTTAGGATTCAAAATCTGTCAATATTTTGAATCCTTTGTGGTGTGGTTGTTACCTTATACTTTAAAAGGCCTCTGTTACATACATTAGGGTATTATTTCGAACATATTTACACAACAGTATTGGGATCTATAATAAAATTCTTTTAAAATTGAAAACATTTCGAATTAATGGGATAAGGTGTGGACGTTTTTGTATATATTTTTTCAGTGGACATCACCATCTCCCAATTCTCTTTGTGGGTTTTGGGGAAGCTGGAATTAATTGACCATTTTTAGAAGTTTATTCCGTTTCGGATTGCCCCTCTGTCAATCCGCGCGGCAATCCAGAAAGGAAATTTTGCGTCTTATGTAAAGCTTTTGCTAGTAATTTTCTATTGAAAACAATAGAGCAATAATATGCATTACTATTTTAATGAAGATGTTAGGCCAACAATGAGTTGAATTCCGTCAAAATCCTGCTGGAGAACCCACGAATTAATAGAATTTAATGCAATGAGCCATAAAGTGTACCTGCTTCCTTGTAGATACTTAATTAGGGGATATTCATCTCTGCGAACATGAGTGATTACATTTGTCTAGTTACAGTATTTAAAGGGATACTACTATCAAAATATTTCTTTTCACAAATTGCCAAGCAAAATGCGACTATTATGGATTTTTAATTCGGGGGATTATTTTATATTTTTTTAAATTTACCATGCACATCACTTACCTGTTTTTTTTTGTGGGCTCTGGGACACAGCTGAGAGGATTGCTTAAAGGGGCCTTATTTCTAGCTAAGGATAAATATATCAGCAAATTAGCTGATGTTGAAAAAAATCCCTCCTTCCCTCCTCAATGCAGAAAGAGATTACTCCATTTTCCTTTTATGTATTGCTTTTGTCTAATGTAATCTTATCTACCCTTGCGGAGAGAACAATAGAGCAATAATTATCATTACTTACTATTTTTAATGTGAAGAGAAGTAGAGGCTGAACTAAAATGAGTTGAATCTGCTCTGCTAAACAAAAGATCTCTCGCAGAGTTGGAGAACGACGATATTTTATATGTAATTTTTAATTGCATGGGACCGCCAAAAAGTTTTCCAGGACTATTGCTTTTGACACAAAGGGTATGTTCACACGGCATGTTGAGTCCGCGTGGACATACGTTTTAGATACATGTTTGGATCCATCTGTCGGACCCAAGCACGTATCTAACCATGAGCAGTGTGATTTACATTGCTTTTAATATGACGCATGCATCACCGTTCACATTAGTGATCCACATTTAGGATCCGATCAACGCTGCGTTTTTGGATGCGATTTTCAGATCCAGAAACAGTGTGAACAACCCCAAATACTCCATTCTGATAGCAATGTCCCTATAAGTGTTTTTCTGTACAGCTTAAAGTTTTTATTGCTTTATGTATAATAATGTGATGTACTTTTTTTTTTTTTTTTTTTAGCCTGCATGCAGTAAAATACATTCTAGTATGGTTACACCCCAGTGTGTTGGGTGGTTCTGTACACCATGGCACCCAGAATTATGGCCCCCGAATACGTGTATGAATGTATATGGAAGTACACTTCATACTGACTGTGTGTGCTGCTGAACAGTGCCAGTGCTTGGGTCATTCCTAAAACGACTAAATGATAATACGAATGAAACAAGGTGCAGCCGCATTTCATGCTTGGGATGTTAAATCTTGTAAAGCTCCGTGTTTTATTCTATTAGACAGGTTATGAGATGACTGGAATCAGACTGTCCATCGGAGCCTTCCAAAAGTTGCTGTTTTATTCAAGTCTTTCTACGAGATTGGGTTCACTCACGTACAAAGCTTCTCAATGCATTGCATGCTGGACACACTGTAGACAACTGTCAAACTGCTTTTGAAATACAGACAGTCAACCCTTGGGTTTTCTTTTACCAAAAATCCAATTGGGTTCTTGACTACTTCACCTATAAAAACCTATCTATATGTCGTGAGACATAAAGGTAAGAAAATTTAGAAAAACCCAAAAAGACTCGTTCACCTTTAAGGGTAAAGACGACCACGGGGGATGATGAGGAAGAGGTTGGGTTTAAAAAGACATCAGCGATTATGAGGATGAGCCAGTGGAAGATCCCAGAATAGTAAAGGACTATAAAGACGTAGAGAAAGCTGTGCAGTCCTTTTTGTTTTTAAAAGTTGTCCCCCACTGCTGGGGGTTAAACATGTCACGGAAGTAAGGTTAGCCTTTCTTCCCCCAAAAACTTTATTTAAAAACTCCATGTTTTTTTAACTGGGGAACCAAAGAAGGGAAACCCCGGTAACATCGGGGTGCTAAATTTGGTGAGGGGAAAAAACAATTTAAACATACCCAGGTCATGCTACCTGCTTGAGTGAAAAGAGAAAAAATTATAAACCCCCCTTTTTTTTCTGCAATTCCCCTGTGTCCTCCCGGGCGGGGCGCTTCCCCCCTGGCCATTTTTGATTACTGCACTAAATACTTTCCAGCTCTTCCCCTCTGCACTGAGTGATAGCTTTATTGGTCTCTGGGAAGAAAATGCCCAGGAGGAAAGCTTGTATTGGGAGTCCAAAAAATTAACCCCAAAATCCCACACTGCATTGGAAAAGAAAACTAAATTAAAACCAAATCCTAAAACCATTCGTAAAACTGAGTTGTTTTTTTTAATATGTGCATGTCAAAGACAGCTCAAAAAACGGTTTTTTTTTTGGAGAAAACCATTTTTTTGAAAAAATGCACATAATTTTAATTTCCCGTGGGTTTTTGCCAAAAAAAAAAAAAAAAAAATGCTCAAAAAAGGCCGCTGCTTTTTTATTTGACTTCAGGGAGTCAATTTTTCTCCCTGCCTGTTTTATTTTTTTCAACAAAATTTTCCAATAAAACGGGCAGAAATAAAATGTTTTGTGGGGAAAGCAGAAAGTTTTTCCAAAAAAAGGGCTAAGGCCTTCGTTTACAACCGGCTTTTTTCAAACGTATTTACAACGGATTTCCGATGTAAATACGTTCTAAATCAGTTGAAAAAAACATTTGGGAAAAAATTTCCACTAAGTGGGGGCACGTATTTTGTAACTGATTTTCCCCACGGATTTTACCATCTACAAACCATTTTAGGTGGTGAATCCGTCCGGGAAAAAATTGACATGTGAATTGGGTTTTTCCCGTCCCGGTTGGGGCCCTCGTCAATCCCCGGCGGGAATCCGGAACGGAATTTTTTTCGTCCCTGTGAACGCGAGCCGTATTTTTCCCAAATTTAAATCAAAAGAAAAAAAGGGTTTTACTTTTTTCGGACGGGTTTTCCGACGGGTTTTTTCCCTTTGGCAAAAACCGTCCGAAATAAGCCGTGTGAACGAGGCCTAATACTCTTTTCAGTAGTTTTCAGCCTTTTTAGAAAAAAAAGAAAGTGAAAAAAACGGCCGTTTCTTTTTTGCCCGTGGAAATACCCCAAAGCAGAGGGTTTTCCCCAAACTTTCCCGTCCCTCAGGACCCACCAACAAAGGGCATGTTTTCTGGGTTTTCCCTTTGCATTCACAGGGGGATATCATTTTTTGGGCCCCTTTCATTCTTTGGGGGGGATCCTGAAAAAAATACCTGTTTGGGGGGGCCTTGGGACTGGGGTTGGGGAAAAACTGGCCCAAAGGGGTTGTCTTTCTTCCGGGGGGGGTTTAAAGCAAAAAAAAAAAACAAACCCCGAAAACTACTTAAACCCCTGTAAAAGACCTTGTTTCCCCGGTTTAAAGGCTGGGCCCCCTTCGGGTGCAGGGAGTCGGATCGGGCCCCACTGCAAACACTGATTTGGGTTTTGGTTTGGGCATTGTCGTTGGCCCATATCACATGAAAGGCTCCAAGTAAAAATAGGCCCTTTTTACATGAACCCCCCACAGCCCATCAGTGGGGGTTTCCTCCACATGAGGCCCGACTGTCCAAGGGGGCAAAAGACAATAGGGGACCAGCAACAGAAAATTGGAACGAAAAGAGTGTGATAATTTACCTGGAATTTATTTTTAAAATGCCCTTTATACCTTATCTTCCCAGGGAATGTAAAGTTTAAAAGGGGGTCGAAATTTCTTTTTAAATTTTACAAACCCCATATTTCGGACTACTTTTGGGCACGTAATTGTGCCAAAATAAAATCTCGCAAATACATAAAAAGAATGTTACTCTAGGGATGTCCCACACCCGCCAAACGGGCAAAAAAATTCCCAAAACCGGGGCCCCTTTTTTCTCTGCTGGGGTGGACCGCCGGAAATTTTTTCCCCGCTTTTTACGAAAAGGGGTCACTTCCGTTTTCCTGAATTTGTTTGTATGGGGAAACAACAAAAAAACAGAAGCGCCGGCGGGGAAATTTTATAACTGTTGTATAATACCCCCGCTGCCCGAAAGACGGGGAGACGGGGGAGCTCGTTTTTTCCTATTTTCCGTCTAGGGTCCACAGGAACGAGCATATCTTTGGTACTTTTAAAAAAAGAAAAGCGCTGAAGATACGAGCGTAATCCTGTGCAGTGTGGACATAGCCGTAAAATCTCAATCGTCGTTAAGAGAGATGTAAATTTTTCGATTTATATGGCTTTTCCAAACCGAGAAGTAGAAAAAAGGGTACAAGCAAAGAGCTGTCTCGCTTTGAAAGTAAAATTTCTTTGGGCCCAAAAATTGGGAAACTTTTAACAAAACAGGGGAATGCAGGCATAATTTTTAAAACATTTACAAAAGAAAAAAGAGGACTTTCATACCGATATAAAATAACCAAAAAACTTTATTTCCAAACCCCAACTTTAAAAAGCAAAAAAAAAAAAGTGAAATACAAAGGGGGTTTACAACAACATGGGTAAAAGGTGCTACAACAAAAGAAGCCTGTAAATTTAAAAGTGGGCTAGCCCCCCCTTTCCCAAAAACTGGTCACATATTTAGTAAAAATAACAATTTTCAAAAAGTTTAACAACCACATAAAAAAAGAGGCTACAAAAAGTAATATACCCTTTTTTCCCATAAATAACAAGCTGCACCGGAAAGTCCCCAACACCAAAAGTTTCACCAATGTTTTTTTCCCGGGGGTTTTCAGTTGTGTTAATGAAGGCATATTACAGAGCAATACATAACATACCTTTATTTTAACCTCCTGTAGTTCTGAAATTTTGATCAGACACTTGTTACTGACAAAGAACTGCTTGGTAATCTAGAAATTCATAAAGCAGAATTAGAAGCTATGTGGAAACCCCTGATTTTTTACATATATTTATCCCCGGGAAAAATATAATTTTTTTAAGGGGTAGATTTCAAGGGGGAGGATACCCTATTCAATTTTTATTACTTTAGGCCTCAGAATAGAGCCCACCAAATAGACTTTCAAATATTTTATATAATCGTTTATTTTAAAACTTTCTTTTAATTTATTAAATGGGTTTACTGGTTTCTTTTTACTGTTTGATTTAAATAATTGCCCCTTTGCCCAAGAAAGACTAATGAAAAAAACGCCGCGGTGTTTTTAATTTGGCAAACTGGCCCCCTCCATCTTGAAAAAGAATTGCATGCCAAAATTTTTTTCAAGACGGAGCGCAGCTGCGCTTTTAAACTGCAGGGGGCGTTCTCTCATTGAAAGCCGCTCTGGGGGTTCACGGGAGCGGGTTTAAACTCACTGGGTAATTTTTAGAAAACCGTCTTGGGACCGAACAGGCCACCCCAAACGGGTCCCCAAACGCTTGGTTTAAAATAGTGTAAACTCCGTGTGAACAAAAAACCCCTTTTAGGGCTAATCTAAAATCAGAAATCAAGGTAGAAAACCCCCATCCAGATGTCATCTTTTTACAAGAAGCCTTAAACAGGGAAAAGGGACCTACAGACTTCTGAAAAGTTATGAAGCTTTACTTTCTTTCTATAGTTTTATAAATAACCATGTATTTACAGTTTATACCAAAAAATACAAAAACCAAAAACCCAGTTTCCCCTTTTTGTAAATCATTAAACATTTAAACACATACAATGCATGTGGGTTTTTTCTATAAAGGTTTCTACCCCAAAACCCTGGACGCCAGCCTAAAGTTTGAGAGAAGCATAGATGATGGGTTATGTTTTAGTAATTTGTTCTGTTTCTTTCCTTTACCCTCGCTGCTGGGTCACAGCTATCCGTACAATGGGCCAAATTTATACGTTCTAAAGGTACATGTTGATGCTACTTCTCCTAGGTGTGGGGAGAACCATAAGGGGGCAAGGGTTTCTTTTTTTCTGCTTTTCAAATGGGGAGACATCATAGCAGCTAGTCTCCTCCCGTTGTGCAACTGAGTTCAGGGAATGTCACAAACATTTGTCTGAAGGGTAATACATATAGATTTTTTGCCAGTCTCATGTTTTAACTACCATGACATTTAGCGATACAGCAATAGCCTATATTTATAGGGAAATTCCTTTGACTGTGCTGAATATTTTCTGGATTTTCATCAGTTATATGGGGTATTGATTAACGTAGGCCTCAGTTTTCTAAGCAAAGGCTTGGTTCACACTGGTGTTTGTATGCATATTTTGCAGCGGTATTTGTAAGCAGTAGAAACTTGTGCATTACACTTTCTCTTTGTACCCCATTCCAGGTTTGGCTCAAAATAGCAAAAAAAAAACATTATGAAACCCGGGTCTTTACACTTTCAAACTTTAAATTCTTTTGTGTTAAAAAAGTCTGTTTTTTTAATTTTCTTGTTTTAACCTTTAAAAAGGGGGAGATTCCTGAAAGAAAAATCAAAAACTAGTTTAAATTTAAAATAACCCTTTGAATTTTCTTTTTTTTACAAACAAAAAATTGAGGAGTTTTTACGTTTGAAGCACTCTTTTAATGAGAGAAGTATGGAAAAAAGCAAACGGTAGGTTATTAATTCCAATCAACCCTATTGTGGACTATAATGTACCTTCATGAGGTTTATTCCAGTTGTGACCCAAAGGTTGTGAAAAACAGTGCAGCCCTAGCTCCACGATAAATCAGATCAGCCTACATGCAGCTCATTTATAAGAGCTGTTCTAGTTAGTTGGTCTTGCAGTGGCTGTCCCTTAACGCTAGATCCTAGGTTAATGACAGCACTTACGTGGGGGTAATAAATAAAACTACACTAATATTTATGGGTTTCTATAGACAATTTCTGTGACACCTACCTCGAAAGTTTCTAGACAAAACGGCATGGCTGAGAGGAGCAGTAAAATGCAACAAATGTATTACTTGTTCGGCATCCTGTAACCACATATGTAAAATCAAGAATTTTCGTTCTATGGTATGTTCCATGGAATCTTGCATTCATGAGGATAAATACCAGCTTTTCTCGTGCATCCTGCTGTGGGTCCATACTGAACGGACCCCAGAGTCGCATCTAACAATCGCTCGCAGTGACTTTATCATAATGCCGGCAATCGACAGTACACGCAGCGGGTTTCAACATGAGAGGGATCGCCGCTGCGTGCTTTGCATCGAGCCTTTCGGACCAAGATTATGACATGCATATTCTTGATTGCACCAGAAAGACAGGACCAGACGGGGATCATGCACAACAGAAGCAGCGTCGATTCCTCATGTGAACGCTGCTGCGTGTCTGTCATTGTAGCAGTGATAAAGTCACTGCTAATTGTCAGATGTGTCTCTGGGTCCGTTCTGATGGACCCAGAGACACATCAGAAAAGACGCAAGACGCTGTGTGAACATAACTTAACCCATCAATCCATTTCCCCTTTCATTGTTCGTTCATGCTTAGAAAAATGAAACCTAAAACCTTTTTCTGCATGCAGCCCATTCATATGCCAGATATTTTCGCTGTCAGCAGGCAGTTGTAAGGGAAACGTGGTACAATTAATTGTGGTACTTAAATCCATATATATCCTATTAGAAGCAACATCCAAGTTGAAACTTCCTCATTTAAAATGGGTAACTTAACCCTTTAAAGAAAACCTGCCACATAGTTTTTGCCAGCCTTGCTGAAGGACCGGCACAAGCTTTCAGTGACAAAGACATCCTGTTTCCAGAACTGTGTCCCTGATTCTGTAAGATGGAGCAGTTTCAGAGTATTTACCACTCAAATCTGAAAGTTTTCAGCCAGAAAAGAGTCCAACTTTTCATGAAAGAAGTTAGTTTACCTCCTCACCTGCCCACCTGAGTTTAACCCCAGTCCACCACACAGCTGAATAGGTAGAAATATGTGAATAACTGTCAGGAGGGTGGGGTTAGCCTTGAGTGGGTGCGGCTAATCACCTGCCTCCATGAATTAAGCTGGGAGTCTTTTCTGGTGCAGGACTGACATATTCTGAGCATTAAATACTCTGAAAAAAACTGCTTGCATCTTACAGAATAAGGCGGACACAGTGCTGGAAAACAAGCATGTCTGTCACTAGGCGTTTGTGCTGTCCTCAGCAAAGGGGGCGATAACCTATGTGACAGGTTCCTTCAAAGAGGGCCTATTCCATCCAGTGAAACATCAACGAAGTACACAGAAGATTAAAAGAAAACACTTTCTCTAAATATTGCTTTCATTCGGAAAAATCAAAGCCAATTTCACCTGTAATTCAGTTTTGTTTTTAAAAAAAAGCTCTGAAATCGGGCCAAGTTGGCATCTGACAGCTTGATGGATCACTATGTTGACAGGTGTGTGAAAGTAACTGTTTCTGATCTAGGATCCACTATTCGGGGGGAGCCTGTGTGTTTCCATCATATTTATACCAGCAGCAGTGATAGATGCCTATGTGTGCTATGGAGGAGGAGGTTGAAGCAACAGATAAAAACTTCTGCCCACTATTCGTCAGTTGTCTTTATGCATACTGTTAGTGTAGTTAGTGAGAGGACGATTCACCCTGTACAGCAGCTGTACCACATCAGCTCCCCCTTTCGTACAGTTGGTATCTCCCACAGAATGAATCCTTTTTAGATAGGATCTCCTGAGTTACAAAGTGAAAGTAAAAACCTGTCCATGTAATACTGAGGTTAAAACCTCTGCACTGCCAATTGGACATATAATTTGAGGACAAGTCTTAATTTCAACTCTACTATAATTTTGTGTGGAGACATTAGGTACTCTTTAAGCCCCAGGCCCGAAAAGGCCATAATGGCCAGCCACATTTTGGTTTTTGCCTCCCTGCGTTTAAACAGCCGTAACTTTTTTTTTAAATTTTTCAAGTGATGCAGTTGTGTGAGGCTTGTTTTTGTGGGAGAAGATGTACTTTTTGGGGGGTATGGTTTGAGTTTTACATCGTAAAATTACTGCGGAATTTTTTTTTTATTTTTTTTTTTATTTTATTTTTTTTACACCCATTCACATTTCGCACTAAACCTGTCTAGGTTTAATTCTATAGGCTATTGTGGTCGTGTGGATACCTAATGTGTAGTATCTTTTGTGTAATGTATGCACAATACTTTTCTATTCCACACTTTTTAACCCCATTAAGGGATAACTATTGTACAATTTTTGTTTACACTTGGTAAAGTATTGGCAAGATACCCTGAAAATGCAGTCCAAATTGCAGACATGTTGTTAGTTCGCACGACACCTGTAAAAAAAACCTTAGATACAGCAGTAGTTGTATTAGTGTCCAGCAGACACTTGTCATCTTATTCTATTTGGCCTTGTCCAGGGTTGTAAAACATTATAGGAAAATGGGTGCAAGGAGGGAAAAATAGTAATAAAAGAAGAAAAGAATCTGATGCTGCCTTTTGGTACCCCACTGCTGCAGTTTGGGAGATTTCTGGGACCTGCTTCTCTTCCTTTCCAGGTTCTCATCTTGACACACAGGAGAGACTCACGCTCCATTTAATCACTGTGGAGCATAAGCATCCTGGGGAGTTGCAGTGGTGGGAACCGGGACTTAAAGGGAATCTCTCAGCAATTTATTTTTTTTACTTAATAAAATGAGCCCCTGATCCATATTCTTTTCTTTTTAGCCGTTTTTATTTTCTGATTGTAGATTTCTCAATTCAGTTGGCTGTATATGATTGTTGGTTGCAGGCATTTTTGCCTGTGCATGCTGTAACAGCGCAGCAGAGAGATGCTTTAAGGCAGCTTCATGTACCATAGGGCCTGTGAACTGGATCATTACCATTGACTTCTATGGGGAGAGTTGTCTAGGCCATGATATGTGACCGTGGGAGGTGTTTCTGAGGCATCGAATCTGTGACCTGGGAAGCTGTCCGTGTGCAGAGAGGGCGGAACTTGTGACTTAATCTCCTATTGTGTAGTGTGTGGATCCTATGTTACTCTATGCACCTTAAGTGCGTCTACTTTTCATTTAGTCACCGGGCTGCCGTCCGTATCCGATTGCAGCCGACCGTATCGTTTGGGTCCTAAGCCGCTACCAGTCGCCTAAGCTATCGGCCTTATCGGCTTAGGGAACCTTGGAAGCTTGGTGGCGTGGACGAACTGTATGTGCGTCCGTCCGGAGCCACATGTACAGTCTAGCTGCTTCAGCGGAGCAGAGCGCTCTCCCCTGCGGAGTACTCTGCTGCCGCTGGTCAGATGTGGCTCTGTGCGAGTCGAGAGTGACACGGGCGGTGTGCGCGTCATCAACGCTGGCCCGCGCGCCGGCCTGCGTGTCGTCCACGACGCTGAAGAGAAAAGACCTGGGGAAGTGTCCGCCGACCCGTGACATGTACAGGTTTTAATTAAGCTCTATTATGCTGGGGGCCTATTTATTTTTATGTTCATATTGTGCAGTGGGGGGCCTTGTATATATTATTTGTTAATATGTGCAGGGGGGGGCCTATTATCTATTGTTATATGTGCAGGGAGGTGGGCTTTTATATATTGTTATATGTGCAGGGAGGGGGGCTATTATCGACTGTTATATGTGCAGGGAGGGGGCTATTATCTACTGTTATATGTGCCAGGGGAGCGCGGGCTATTTCTAATGTTATATGTGCAGGGAGGGGGCTATTATTTACTGTATATGTGCACGGGGGGGGGCCTATTATTATTGTTTAAGAATGTGCAGGAGGGGGCGCTTATTATCTATTGTTATAGGTGCAGGTAGGAGGGACTGTTATCTATTGCTTATATGTGCAGGCGTCGGGGGAGGGGGGCTGTATATATTGTTATATGTGCAGGGGGAGGGCGGGCTGTTATCTACTGTTATATGAGAGAGGGAGGGATGCTGTTATATACTGTTTTATATGTGAAGGTGGGATGCTATTATCTACTGTCTTTATGGCAGGGGAGGGATGCTATTATCTAATGTTATATGTGCAGGGAGGGGGCTATTATCTACTGTTTATGTGCAGGGAGGGAATGCGAATTTTTCTACAGTTATATGTGCAGAGGAGGGGGGCGGTATTATCTACTGTTATAGGGTGCACGGGAGGGGGGCTAATTATCTACTGCTCCATATGTGCAGGGAGGGGGGCTATTATTCACTTATATACGTGAAGGGAGGAGATATAATCCTACTTACATATGTGCTGTGTGGCCTTTATAGCTACCCTACATATGTGCTATGAGGCGTATAAGATACTACATATGTGCTCTGTGAGGCCTATTAAGCGTTACCATAACATATGTTGCTGTGAGGCCAATAGGCTAACTAATATACACGTTTGCTGTGAGGGCCTATAAAGCTACATAAAATATACACGTGCTGTGGGGCCTATAAGCTATCTATTACCTGGCTGGGGGACATAAACCTTGGCCTATATTACTGATGGGGGGACCTCAACCCTGCCCATATATGGAATGCTGGGGGAGGACCTAAACCTGCTATATACCGCTGGGGAGGGGACCTAAACCTGCCTAATCAGTTACCTGCTGGGGTGGGGACCTAAACCTGCCTATTACCTGCTGGCGGGGGGGACCTAAACCTGGCCTTATACCTGCAGGGGGGGGACTAACTGCCTATTATACCTGATTGGGGGGGGGAACCTAATCATGCCTTATATACCTGCTGGGGGGGGACTAAACTGCCTATACCTGCTGGGGGGGGGGACCTAAACCTGCCTATATACCTGCTGGGGGGGGACCGAAACCTGCCTTATTATACCTGCTGGGGGTGGAGACCTAAACCTGCCTATATACCTGCAGGGTGGGGACACTACAACCTGGCTATATTACCTGCTAGGGGGGGGGACCTTCAAAACTGACTAGCCTGCCTGATGGGGTGGGGACCTAACTCACCTGACCTACCCTCATACATGCTGGGGGCGGGACCTAAAACCCTGCCCGATATATCCTGCTGGGGGGGGGACCTAAAACCTGTCATATACCTGGGCTGGGGGGGGGGAGGAACCTAGAACCTGCTTGTTATATTACCTGCTCTGGTGGAGGGGTGCCTAAAATCCTGGCTTATGATACCTTGCCTGAGGGGGGGGGACCTAAAAACCTTGCCTATATACCGCTGGGGGGACCTAAACCTTGCATATATACCTGTGGGGGGGGGGACCGTAAAAACCTGGCCTATATACCTGCTGGGGGGCGGGGACCTAAAAACCTGCCTAGTATACCTGCTGGGGGGGGAGAACCTAAAACCTGCCTAATATACCCTTGCTGGGGGGGGGACATAAACCTGGCCTATGATACCTGCTGGGGGGGGGGGTCCTAAATCCCTTGATAGCTATATCACTGATGGGGGGTGGGACCTAAACCTGCCATAGTACTACCTGCTGGGGGGGGGGGACTAAACTGCTAATAATATATACCTGCTGGGGGGGGGGACCTAAACCTGCCTATATACCTGCTGGGGGGGGGACCTAAACCTGCCTATATACCTGCTGGGGGGGGGGGACCTAAACCTGCCTATATACCTGCTGGGGGGGGGGGACCTAAACCTGCCTATATACCTGCTGGGTGGGGGGGTCTAATCCATGTCCTAGTATACCTGCTGGGGGGGGACCTAAACCTGCCTATATACCTGCTGGGGGGGGACCTAAACCTGCCTATATACCTGCTGGGGGGGGGGGGACCTAAACCTGCCTATATACCTGCTGGGGGGGGGGGACTATAACTCCTGCCTATATACCTGCTGGGGGCGGGGGGACCTAAACCATGCTATAATACCTGCTGGGCGGGAGGGGACCTTAAACCTGCGCTATTACCTTGCTGGGGGGGGGGGACCTAACACCTGCCCTATATACCTGATGGGGGGGGGGACCTAAACCTGTTATACCTGCTAGGGGGGGTCCCTTAGTACATGCCTATATACCTGCTGGAGTGAGGGGACCCTAAAACCTGCATAGTATACATGCTGGGGGGGGACCCATAAACCTGCCTATATACCTGCTGGGAGACATATAAAGTATATATCCACCTACTGGGGAACGTATAACTTACTGGGGGACCCTTTTACCTTCAGTGGGGGACACATAATTTACTGCCTGTGAAGTCGCTAACAGTCGTTAAGCCGGTTGTTAAGGCCTCAGCTCAAGTCAGTTGATAAGAGTTAGCAATCGACTCCGCGGACTCCAGTCGGTTGTTAAGCCAGTTGTTAAGGCCTCAAGTCGATTGTTAAGACCTTAGCAATCGACTCCGGGGACTACTTTCATTGTAACCCTGCTTGTACCGATCATGAGCAGACTACTGAAAATCTCTACAGAACACGTAGTGTCCGACTATTATTAAGTCTAGTGGCCAAAGTGAAAACCGTAGGACTTAAGAATGATTAAAAAATGAGGGATATGAAAAATTAAAACCCAAAAATTCTTTAAAAAGAGTTAAACAGTAAGTCATTTTTTGATGACACATTCCCTTTAAGTAGCACTTTTTTTTTTAAATTTCCCCACCATGTCCCCGTTTACCTATAATTTTATTAAATTGGACCACCCCTGTGCTTGATTTTGCTTTAGTAGTCTAGTAGATGCTCCTACTCAGTGACTGACAGCTGTTACACACTTATCCTGTTAATCACGGAGCAGGAGTTTATTAATTCCTGAATCTGTTGTGATGTATTGTGCAGTAAAAGCTCCTTTATTACACTCTGCCTCTGACCAGTGTAATAGGGGTGTTATAGTAGGCCCCAAGCGATAAGCTGCCAGACCAGGTCCCCCTTTCTGTCTAAACACTTTGGGCGACATGTATGAATTCGAATGTGTATCTTTTTTTTTTTTTTTACTTGACGCCGACAACCCAGTTCTAAATAGATATAGAAGAGTGTAGGATACGACAGTATGAAGATTTTTGGCGCATTACATAGAGCTTAGTGCGCCAAGTTTGGCGCATTACACTCTATGCCCATACAAAGTTTGGCACATTAAGCTCTATGTAATGTGCCAAAAATCTTCATAATGTTGTATCCTACACTCTTCTATATCTATTTAGAACTGGGTTGTAGGCGCAAAGTAAAAAAAAAAAAAAAGATACACATTCGAATTCATACATGTCGCCCAAAGTGTTTAGACAGAAAGGGGGACCTGGTCTGGCAGCTTATCGCTTGGGGCCTACTATAACACCCCTATTACACTGGTCAGAGGCAGAGTGTAATAAAGGAGCTTTTACTGCACAATACATCACAACAGATTCGAATTCATACAGGTCGCCCTTCACTCCTCCTTTTGCTATGTAATACAATGTAATGTAATTACAATGTAATACATATACAGGCAGTCCCCGGGTTACATACGGGATAGAGACTGTAGGTTTGTTAAGTTGAAATTGTATGTAAGTCGGAACAGGTATATTTATTAAATGCAATTCCTTTTTTTTTTAGTTTTGGATAGTGCAGGGAAGGGTTTTTACATTTGTTTTGCTGTCTGTGTCCTTTTTTAGAAGATTTCACCTAACGTTCTGTATATCATGTGTAGCTGTGGCATGCTGGCACTTGGTTATCACGGGGCGTGACTCATGTTGAATGTCAGCCACGCCCCATAAGTCTCCGTTTGTAACTAGGGGACGTTTGTAAGTCGGAACAATGTAACTAGGGGACTGTGTGTATTTGTGAAATGAGTGTTCAAGTTGGGCCTCCTCTGTCCTGTCAATATGCATACACGATCTAAAGATTATCCTATATAATCCTCAGTAGATAAGTAAATATACTGAATATCCTTTTTAATTATTTTCAGGTGAAAGTTGGAGACATTTTGGACTTAATTGTTGAAGAAAATCGAGGGCTGGGACAGTCACTGTGATGAGAACTGTATTGAAAGATGTGCTGAAGGATAAAACGTCTACTGATAAACACAAAGTTTTGCTGAGACGATGGAAAAAGCTGACTATCCCAAAGACGACTGAAGTGGCAAAAGAAAGGGGCACGCACACAACTGATTTAGACAAGTGACACTCAGAATGAAAAGAACTCAATTCCTGAAAGACAAAATGTTATTTTTATTATACCTGCATGGTGTTTGGGAGACAAAACTTGTGTCCTGCAAGAGTATTTCTTGGATTTTGAAGTGCCCTTCTAACTTTCACATAATGTTAAATCATGTCTTGTTTTCATAAAAATACAATAAGAAATAGTTGGTTTTGTTTGTACATTACGAAATAAGTTTATACTGAAGTATATTCTAGAAGGAACCATTGTTATCAAGGTGCATCACTTGCTGATTTTGATACAGTAAGTGGTCATTCTAAAACCATTCTTAGCCTGAATTCGTGAAAAGATTGTAGTACTCATTAGACATGATTGCTTTTAGGTCTAAATTCAAGAGGATGAAGTGAAAATGTCAGAGAGCATTTTCAGAATTAGATTTTTTACTGTTCAAAGAACAAAAAATGAAAACTGTAACTGAAATGATGCATAATATATCCATCCTCACCATTCACCAAACATTTATTTGTAATAAAAACTTACACAATATATGCTAATTGGCACTACTGCTCTCATTTAGTAGTTGTGCTGCTGTCAGAAAGTATTCTCTAATCAATTTATTTTACATAGTTTTTTTTTGTTTGTTTTTTTTAGAGGGATAGAGGATGTTTTGTTCTGACTGTGGCTAGTAAATTCTAGAAATAATATTCTTGCCTCCTCGAGGTCTACCAGCTTTCATAAAGTGCAGCCTACACAACCTTCTGTGGTGCTAACGATTCTCTTCTTCCCACAATATGACAAGGATTTCTACCAGACCAGCCCTAGTTTTGCCAATTTTTGTGCCGTTCAGTAATATGCAACAGTTTTGGTATTGTTTGTGGGCTCGATAGTGTAGACTACTTATAATACAGTAGAAGTCCAGGATTAGGGAAAAATGGCTACTGTTATGCAAGTACAGTACTACATATGTGCAACGGTTGCCTGTGGTATTAGGGCTTGTTCACACGGAATTTTCACTCCGAGTTACCAGCGCTTTGTAGATCCGTCTTGGGGACCGACGGAGCAGACCCCAAGACTGATCTAATAATTATCAGTGACTATCACTGCTCGCCATTAGGAAGACGCAGCGGCGTTCACATGAGAGATCACCGCTGCGTGTTTCGAAAGCGCTGCTCAGGTCCGTCTTGAAAAGAACTGCATGTCAATTCTTTTCAAGACTGACCCGAGCAGCGCTTTCGAAACACGCAGCGGTGATCTCTCATGTGAACGCCGCAGCGTCTTCCTAATGGCGAGCAGTGATAATCTCACTGCTAATTGTTTAGATCCGTCTTGGGATCTACAAAGCGCTTGTAACATGGAGTGAAAACTCCGTGTGAACAAGCCTTTACTGTTCAACATTACTCACTCCAGTGGGGCCGAGCTGAAATACTAGACACGAACCATGGATCGGTGTGGTGCTCCAAGATGAGTTTTGATTTCTCATCTTCGATAACCCTTATACCAGCCCTGGCAAGGTTACTGACCCTAATAGAGGCTACAAACTAATTATGAAAATGTGTCTGGATTTGGACTTTGTGCTTACATGCCATTCTGTATGGAATTTTCATTCTAAACAGTAGCATACCCTATATCTGATTGTTTTGTTACTGCAATGTTACCTTTTTCACCAATTGAACCTCACTGAAAACTATGTTTCTAGGAACTACTTCTTTAGGAGCCCACTTGTAAAATGTTTACTTGTGTGTGTCTGGTATTTATGCAGTTTCACAGTGTGGCTTCATGTTGCACCACATCAACCTGCATCTATGAGATCTAATATATCTAAACACTAGGTGTGCTGTTCTCTCATCTACAGTATCTGTATTAAATTATTTATTTTAGAGTGCCCTTAGTTCCAGAACGCTGTACATTTGAGGGGGTTATATACATAACATAGGTCAAACGAGTACAAGGTGATGATAAATAACTAACAACTGGGAGAGAGGTCCCTGCTCATGAGGGCTTACAGCTGGCAGGGAAGGAGGGAAGAGACAGAAGGTGAGGGGCAGACATGTTTGTTGGGTGGTGTAGTGGCAGCGGGGTTATTGTTGGTTATGGGCTATCCTGAAGAGATGGGTTTTCAGGTTGCTTACATCACAGTCCAGAAGTGAATAGATCTGTCCTAAAAGCGGACCATTCAACTGGTCTTTATGTCTACAAAATGTCCAACAAAGCCTGTTAACCCATTCCAGCCATGTGACATACATGTAAGTTATAATAGCAGGCAGAGTTCTTAGAGCAGGCTAATGGACTTGATCCGTTCTTTATGTAGTGTAAACTGAGCCTTAGTTGTAGTGGTTAGGAGAAAGCTTTTGATCCTGGCCACTTTAAACCTAAGTGGGCTTGAAATGCTATAAAAGTCTGATCTATTAAAGGGATTACCAGTTTCTTATAAAAAAATAGATAGGCCAAAATAGGTCTATTAAAGTGTGCACTTTTTCCTCAACTCAGTTCCAGCACTGGTTCTCCTGGCTCTTCAGTTAACTTTCTCCTTCATAATGGTATGTTACCTCTGCATCCGCTGATTGGCACCAATAGTCATGTATCACTCCCTTACATCACTGTTCAGAAGTGAATATACACTCACCGGCCACTGTATTAGGTACACCATGCTAGTAACGGGTTGGACCCCCTTTTGCCTTCATTACTGCCCAATTCTTCGTGGCATAGATTCCACAAGGTGTTGCAACGATGCTCAATTGGTACCAAGGGGCCCAAAGAGTGCCAAGAAAATATTCCCCACACCATGACACCACCACCACCAGCCTGAACCGTTGATACAAGGCAGGATGGATCCATGCTTTCCTGTTGTTGACCAAATTCTGACCCTACCATCCGAATGTCGCAGCAGAAATCGAGACTCATCAGACCAGGCAACGTTTTTCCAATCTTCTACTGTCCAATTTCGATGAGCTTGGGCAAATTGGAGCCTCAGTTTCCTGTTCTTAGCTGACAGGAGTGGCACCCGGGTGTGGTCTTCTGCTGCTGTAGCCCATCTGCCTCAAAGTTCGCCGTACTGTGCGTTCAGAGATGCTCTTCTGCCTACCTTGGTTGTAACGGGTGGCTATTTGAGTCACTGTTGCCTTTCTATCAGCTCAAACCAGTCTGCCCATTCTCCTTTGACCTCTGGCATCAACAAGGCATTTCCGCCCACAGGACTGCCGCTCACTGGATGTTTTTTCTTTTTCGGACCATTCTCTGTAAACGCTAGAGATGGTTGTGCGTGAAAATCCCAGGAGATCAGCAGTTTCTGAAATACTCAGACCAGCCCTTCTGGCACCAACAACCATGCCACGTTCAAAGGCACTCAAATCACCTTTCTTCCCCATACTGATGCTCGGTTTGAACTGCAGGAGATTGTCTTGACCATGTCTACATGCCTAAATGCACTGAGTTGCCGCCATGTGATTGGCTGATTAGAAATTAAGTGTTAACGAGCAGTTGGACAGGTGTACCTAATAAAGTGGCCGGTGAGTGTATATAAACAGTGATGGAAAGAGTACCACAGGACCGCTGCAAAGGTAACGTTCAAAAAAAGAAAGTAAGAAAACCTGGGAGGACCAGCACTGGAACGGAGGTAAAGAGGAAGGAGAGTATAGTTTTTCGTTTACCTCACCTCCATAGAAAAAAAAAAATGGAATAAAAAGTTATCAAAAAGCTGTATATAACCCAAACTATGCCAATAAAAACTATAGAAAACCGTTAATGGTTATAGAAAATGTAATACATAGAAAATTTCACATAATTAAAATATTAACCCCTCAACAACCCCACAGTTTTTTGGGCTTTCAAATACATTACATGGTACAGTAGTGGGTACCACTAAAAATGCAAACAGATTTTGCAAAAAAAATAAAGCCTTCATACAGCTATGTTGGCAGACAAATAATGTAATGGTTTTTGGAAGGTGGGAATGGAAAAAAATCAAAATGCCATAGCCAAAAAAATCACTGTGTCAGAGACAGCTTAAATAGACTGGAGTTGTAAAGGAAGATGCAACGGACAAGTTTACTATTAAGTACACTTAGCACTTGATTACATCAGTCTAAGGCAGGAGTGTCACACTCATTTTTACCAAGGGCAACATGAGTATCATGGTTGCCCTTAAAGGGACTTAGTTGGTGGTTAGGATGTCTGGGCTACTGTCCGTGAGTTACTAAAAATAGAGTACTGCGGAGGTGTGTACCAGAATGCCGAAAGCAAGATGGCACCACCTTTCCAAGGTGATTTGTGTGTGCTCCAGGGTAAATAGAGAGCAGGTCCTAATATGTCCATCCCTGCTCACTGTCTCTAAACTCTTAAAGGGAATCTGTCACCAATTTGTTTTTTTTTTTTTTTTTTTTACTTAAAACAAGCCCCCTGATCCACATTATTTTACACTCAGCCGTTTTTATTTAATTTTTGTAGATTTATCTATTCGGCCGTCTATATATGATTTTGGGGAAGACATTCTTGCTTGCACTGCTTTAACAGCAGTCAGAGAGATACTTTACAGCAGCTTCATGCACATAGGATTCTTAAGACAGATTCTGTCTCAGACTTATATAGGAGAGTTTTCACTGTGAAGGGAGGGGGGTGAGAGCTGTGACCATCTCCTCTTGTGACTGGTGGATTCTGTGTTATTTGTACACAATGGTGTCTCCTTTCAGCTTGACCCTGCTTTTACTGATAATGAGCACAATGCTGAAAAGCTCTCTAAACAGAGCAGGAAGTGTCAGACGATTATTAGGCTTAGTGTCCAAAGTGAAAACAGCAGGACTTAAGAATTATTAAAAAAAATACTGAAAGGGATATGGAAAATTAAAAATAAACATAACCAAAAATTCCTAAAAAATGTGTTCAGCATAAAAATGTGAGTTAAACAATAAGTCATTTTTTGATGACATTCCCTTTAAGGTCTTCATAAAATGATGAGCCTTGAGTTTGACACGTGGTCTAATGCCAGGTTCATATTTAAATTCTCCATTCAGAACCTGTGTCATAAATAACAAAAAAACAGCGTCACATGCTCTATTTTATCTGTTAATTCCACAGGTAGCACAGCAGAAATTTGTGCTACCTTTGTGACAAAAACAGGTGTGAACCTGGCTTTAGGCCAGTTTTACCCATAGGGAACTATGTTGTCAGGTTAGTTCTTTAGACTGTTGGTTGTGCCAGGACGCTTGTGGCTATAATATGGGCCAGAAATTTGCCCATATTAAGCTCATGTTAAAATAGCATAGGTTGTAGAAACTGAACAAACCAGGCATTGTTCAGTATGAAATAAACACAAAAAGTTGGTTTCCTTTGGTAAAAATCATGTTTATTTGAACCTAGTATAGGCTAACAACATTGGTGCATTACACTTTACTACTAATAAAAAACATTAACATAAAAGAGTATATTAAATGTTAGGTGACAAAAGGGTGACACAGGGAAAACTATAAATATAAAAAAAAAACAAGTCATAATGAGTCTGCATATCTAACCTGAGATGTAGCACAGCATTCAGTGCAAATATGACAACTTCTACTTTATTTGCCTTACGACATCAAAAACAAAAAAAACATTCTTATGGAGAAGTAATTGTGACATCTGATTATAACTTTTTACACAAAACTAATTCAGTAGAAATCACACTAATGAAACAGAACAGGAATGTCAAACCACAGCTGAGTGTGTCGCTTCCTTCAGCTGGATAAAAATGTGCAACTTACATCAGTATTGGAGGTTCCATTTGGAGCCTTTGTTGCAGATTCCGATAAACCAACGGACCCCAATATAATCCATAAAGTGTATGGATGTGTTGATGGCGTCTGTTACGAAACAGTTTCGGTTCCATCTCTGCAACAAAGATTCCGAATAGAACTTCCAACACATATGTTAAACTGGCCTAATACAGACCAAAAAAAGTGTACCACAAATATAAATTTGTATCGACGCTAAATGTAACATTGTATTGGTTCAATAATATGAAAATAAAGTATTTAAACAAAGTCTTCTTCCATTTGGAAATCTAAGGAAATGTTTTATTTACTCATAGCACAAACTTTCTACATTTAAAGGGACGGTCTCATGAAGACCATCCCATTTCATGACCTACTATGAAATATGAACAGAAATGTGGTCCCCTGCACAAAACCCCATTTATGAACCAGAGCTATGGTGGTCCCAACTAGTCCAGGTATTGCATGGCTCTCCATTTTCATTCTCCATTGTGAACAGCCAGCATGTAACACTTTTCCTATACACTTTACCAACAGATTTGTATTCCTTATAATGAATTGACAATGGTCCGCAAAATTATTTCTGCCATTTTAAATAGTAAAAAATTCCACTTGCTCTTCTAAACGCTGTTTTACTAAATTTGTTATTTTTCCTTAACAGTATATGTTCTACCACCTTTCTCATTTAAGAAATTAATTTCAATTAGAATGATCTTGTTTACCTCAAAATAAAATATAAGCAACTATGCAAATAGTATTAAAAAATACATTATTTTGTATAGTGCTCCTGTACACATGAATTCATGGCAGAAGACAACAAACCAGTGTGTCTGTCAAAGTAAGGCTTGGTAGCTTTAGGATGAGTTCATATACAAAATTTCCATACATGCAAAAAAAAATAAAAAGTAGTTCACTCATTAGCAATAGTTTCAGGGTGCTGAGATTTTGACAATTTACTACTTGATCAAATAAAAGATTTGGACCTCTATATCACAGAAGTAGAGCACACACCTTTAGGCAGATACATCAGGAAAATACTTAAAATTTAGACTAGAAATATAGTATAAGAGTATAAACAAACTATGCGCCTACTTTATTAAAACTGTCTAAGGGCGCATCCCCACGGCATAGGACATATAACCGGCCGGTATTTGTCCTGTTTTGCGGCTGTCCCCACAGCGGAGAAAAGCCCTCCCCCTTCACAGTCAGAAGCACAGATTCCGTCCGAAAATCAGACGGAAGATTGTGCTTCTATAATGTTTTGCCGCCGGACCGCCGTCGGCAAAACCGCCCGACGGAAAACCCGTGCAGTGGGGACAATTATGCTCATTTTCGACCGGTTTTTCAGGTGGTCTGAAAAACTACAAACCGGCTGAAAAACCGGCCGAAAACCCGTGCTGTGGGGACATGCCCTAATAATGAAATTGCTGTTGTCCAAAGCAACCACTCAGAGCTCAGCTTTCATTTTTTAAAGTGGTCATGAAAACTGAGGACTAGTTGCTATGGGTAACGAATAGTGTTTTACTGCTGAACAGTATTGATAAATGAAGCTTTGTTCCTTTAAGTACACAGACACTTTAGCTCTCAAAATTGACATTTTCTTAAGCGATACATTTCAGTGAGAAAAGTGAAGTTGCAGCATTACATCATCATGACAAGAACATAAGACACTGGGTGTAATTAAATGTATGCGTTGCATATGGCATGACATTATAACCAAATATGTCATCAACCAAAACCCCATGCAAGATTTGCTGTGGTGTCTAGTCTAGAGCTATTGTTACCAAATGACGTCTACAACATAACTATCCAGATTTCTTCAGACAAGCATTACTGACATACATGTGTACGCTTTACCAGGCACAGCTGACAATATATACGGCTTTTTGGCCAATTTAACAAACCGATATTATAGCAATATCTTTTTGATACTAAGCACTTCTTTGAAGCACTAGAGCCCATCCTGTGACACTACTGTGCATATGATGAGCACATTGGTCCACATGTATGAAAACTGTCTAGGTCTAAAACTCACTTTGTTGCCCAAAGCAATCAATCAGAGCTCCCCTCTCATTTCAGATAGTGCTCTGGAAAAATGCAAGGGGCACTCTGATTGGCTGCTATTGGCAGCAAAGTGAGTTTTAGACCTAGACAGTTTTCATACATAAGGCCCCTAATGTTTGTTTAAATGTTAGCCAGAGTTTAAAGGGGGTATTGCAATCTTAGTGATTAGCTTCAGACATATAAGCAAAGGTAAATAAAGACTATAACCAAAAACATTGCTGTTCCAATTTTACTTCATGTCAAAGTTAGAGCAGATCTGGTCTCCTCCTTGTTTACAGAAGCTTCCCTGGTTACCAACCACCCATCTTTTCTCCTGGTTTATGACATCACTCTTTGTTGTGTCTTACTAGCAGGATAGAGCTTGCTTTTCAGTCTCTGATCTTATCTTGACTGAGAATTTATGCCCCGAATTACGCCGTGTGTTCTGGAATTAGAGCTTAGCTACATTAAAGTGAATTAGGTTGTGTTTTTTCAAAGTTTTCCTATATAGCTCCAACATATTTTGCAGCAATGTACAGAAATTTAGGATACATAATTAAACAGGACATTTATTTTTCCTGTACAATATATCCCTAACCTAATTTTGTCTTTATCGGTCACCCAGGTGACCCCACTTTCAGTAATAGGCCTAGTCTAACAGACCAGACTGTTAGGCCGTGTTCACACGGCTTATTCCCGACGGATTTGTGCGCTCACAAATCCGCCGTGAATAAGGGGCGGGACGGGGGCGGGCCGGAGCGCCGCTCCCCGGCCCCATAGACAATGCATTGTTTACGGCGCGTACGTGCCGTAAATCATGTGCATGTCACTTTCTCCCCACCCGGCGGATTCGCCGAGTAGGGAGGAGCGACGGAATCCACTGTTCTCTATGAGAGCAGTGGATTACCGTAATGACTCCGACGGATTGGCGCCGTACTGAAGCGCAAATCCGGCGTGCAGTACGGCGCCAATCCGCGGCAAAATAAGCCGTGTGAACGAGGCCTTAAGGTCACAGACAGGAATTCAGAAAGGGGCCTAGGAGAGAACCAGGGGGTTACTATTTCTAGGCTCGACTGAGCGTGCTTGAGAAGAAATGCAGACAAAGCAATGTGCGTAGAGCTTGGGGTATTGATCCTTTTTTATAGGGGAATTGGACCATTAGTCCTAGCTTCTTATTTTCATTACATCATATATATATATATATATATATGATATGAATTCAGAAGCTGTGTCTTATGGCTAAAATCTATTGAAGGCGGCAAAATTATGAACATTTCCAAAATTAACAAAATATTCAGGAGAATCATACTAACCGCTAACCATCACTGTACATACAAATAGATTGTCCGTATCCACAACTTCTCTGGGATAGAATCTCCATGTCTGGTTTAGAAAACCAAATTTTCAAATACTAAAATAGTAAATTCTAGATGATTGGATCTCAGGCCCGTGTAGAGAATGGCTACAAAAACAGTGTTTCTTTCTCTAGAGCAGAACTTCTTTTGAGGCAACCTCAGTTATTGATGAGGTGTAATTGGGGAGGCAGTTTTGCTAGCAAAGCCTGTAGAGCATGTGATCACTTCTATGGCTGTACCTACCTCTACTTGAGCAACACAACAAAGACTTTTTGTACTTTTTTTTTTACTGCTTTACTGGGTTCAGGAGACACATTTTAAGACCGTCTCAGGTCATTTATAAAACTTTTGGCATAAACGACTAATGGTGAGGCCACAGTAGAAAATTATTGAGAGGCAGTGTTCTAGACAACCCAGCATGTTCACCCTCTGGGATGAACAATCTTTGACCTGACCTCCGACAGCCACTTTATCAGACTACACAATTTTTGGTAATTAATACTACACAAAAGGGGGAAGGGGTGTTTCTCTCCCTTGTAGTTCACTGCCAAGCATTCCAAAAAAACTCTTTCAGCACCTTACTGGGATGCCACACGGGATCTTGGGACTCTATTCTCCTCATATATAGAGATCCCAGAGTTTGAACCCACATTTTTATGTCCTGTTGTGACTGGAGCAGGGACCAAAAGGTGTGAACCATGGCACAGTCATTCACCACTATTCAGGTTCATCCTGGACATAATAAAGTTTTTTTTCATGGTTTATGAACAGTACTTAAAAATATAACCCATACAGTCCTAAAGTGCCCCCCCCTGATATTGTTAACCCTCCCCCCATTAATGCAAGCCATACCATTAGCACCTGCCTCTGCTCCTGCACTATGGATCATTTATCTTGTCTCTGACATGTATATATGGTAGGAGCACTTGCATTGGTATCTACTAACAGTGCAGGGTAGAGAGAGCAAACACTGTTTTCAACTAGCAATGTAAAATACCTTCCCTGTGGCGATGCTTCGAGGAACTGAAAATTTGCCATCTGGTTCCTATACAGATTGTATTCTTTTCTGTGTGGGTCCCAACGGTGTGGGCACCATACTAACAAAAAATAAATAAAAATTTCAAAGCGGACTTTTAAGGCTAAATTAAAGTTCACACTTTCTCTGCATATATACTGGAAATGGCTAAAAAAAAATATCATACATACTGTAAATTACACTGCAGAAGAAAAGAAAACATTTTTTTTAGTACCTAAAAATTGGACTTGGGTATTTGAGTGCTGCCGATTTCGAAAATTCCATCCATTTTGTTCTAGCCCTAGTTTATCAGATGTTGATTATATGATTCCACATTGTTCTTGTAATTAATTTATTTTAAAATATGTAGTGCAGATGAATAAGATTGGCTCATGCACATTCATATTTGTGTTTGCATGTGTTCTTTAAATGTTCTAAAATTTATGTTTTTTTGTGTTTCACATGCATTTCCAACATTTCTTTAGTACAATATTGAGTGACCACTACTCTCAGGAGAATATATATTTGGTAAGGTGGCAATGCCGGATCTCCAACATTAGAGCTGATGGTGGAAAATGGGTGTCATTTTCAGAATCAGTGCCCCAGACATACTCAAAAACGGTTCCAACTTTTACGGCACCAAAATGAGTTTTCCCCAGGGTTATACTTCTTCCATTAACTTTTACTCCTTTGCTGGGCCTATGGGTTTCCTACCTAGTACTTCTGAGATCCAATCCTGTATGTTGTTGAAAAATTAAATATAAAAGACAACACAAACCTGAAATATGCTTTTATGAAATAAGCACCTAGAGCCACATGTATGAAAACTGTTTAGGTCTAAAACTCACTTTTTTACTATAGGCAAAAAAGGGAGTTTTAGACCTAAACAATTTTCATACATGTGGCCCTTGGTGTTAACTACTAAGTTCCACTTTTAAATACAAATCAAACTTCTTTTAAATAATGTTGTTTATGACCTGAGACAATGTAATGGTCTGACATGTACAATCTAGACCAGTGATCTGCAAAGTGCGGCTCTCCAACAGATGGGAAACTATAACTCCCATCATGCCCACTGATATAGATTATATAAATTCATGTAATTTCCCAACAGCTGGACAGCAGCACTTTGCAGATCACTAATCTAGACATACAACCTTAACATAGGGCTCTCAAAAGACACTTTTTTGTTATAAATTAAAAACCATACATGCCAACTCTCCCTTTTTTGGGCGGGGGGGGTCCCGCTAATTGGGGTCCCCTCCCGCCCTCCCGGGGTAGTTGGCATTCCTCCCGCCGCCTGCAGGCGGCGGGGGTCCTTTAAATTACCGCGGTGCAAGAGTATCGCTGGTGCGCTACTCTTGCGCCGCGGGACCGCTCCTACAGGCGGGTGCAGCGGCCGCTCACCCGCCCGCGGTCTCACTGTGCGGGGAGGAGGCAGGAGGGATCGCTCCCTCCTCCCTCCTCTCCCTGTATGTACGGCGCCGGTGTGTGCGCCGCACATACAGTTCAGCGGCGCAGGGGGAAGTGACGCGCGGCTGCAGGGGAGTAACGCGCGGCTGCTCTCACTTCCCCCTGCGCCGCTGAAGAGATCGGGCAGGAGCTGGCCGCGCTGCAGGAGCCTGGTGAGGTAAGTGGATTTTAATTATTTTAAATTTTTTTTAGCTTTAGGGGGCTCTACCTGGCTAACAGAGAGGGCAACTACCTGGCAACAATGGGGCACTACCTGCTAACAGATGGGGGCACTACCTGTAACAGAGGGGCACTACCTGGCTAACAGAGGGGGCACTACCTGGGAACAAAGGGGCACTACCTGGCTAACAGATGGGGCACTACCTGGCTAACAGAGGGGGCACTACCTGGCTAACAGAGGGGGCACTACCTGGCAACAGAGGGGGCACTACCTGGCAACAGAGGGGGCACTACCTGGCTAACAGAGGGGGCACTACCTGGCAACAAGGGGCACTACCTGGCAACAAAGGGGGCACTACCTGGCAATAGAGGGGGCACTACCTGGCAACAATGGGGGCACTACCTGGCAACAAAGGGGGCACTACCTGGCTAACAGATGGGGGCACTACCTGGCAACAGAGGGGGCACTACCTGGCAACATGGGGGCACTACCTGGCAACAATGGGGGCAATTCCTGGGTAACATATGGGGCACTACCTGGCTAACAAAGGGGGGCACCTACCTGGCTAACAGATGGGGGCACTACCTGGCAACAATGGGGGGCACTACCTGGCAACAATGGGGGCACTACCTGGCTAACAGATGGGGGCACTACCTGGCTAACAGATGGGGGCACTACCTGGCTAACAATGGGGCACTACCCTGGCTAACAATGGGGGCACTACCTGGCAACAATGGGGGGCACTACCTGGCTAACAGATGGGGCACTACCTGGCTAACAGATGGGGCACTACCTGGCAACAATGGGGGCACTACCTGGCTAACAGATGGGGCACTACCTGGCTAACAGATGGGGGCACTACCTGGCTAACAGATGGGGCACTACCTGGCTAACAATGGGGGCACTACCTGGCTACCAATGGGGCACTACCTGGCAACCATTGGGGCACTACCTGGCTAACAGATGGGGCACGACCTGGCAAACGTTGGGGGGACTACTGTGCTAACGTTTGGGGCACTACTTGGCTAACAGATGGGGCACTACCTGGCTAACAGATGGGGGCACTACCTGGCTAACAGATGGGGGCACTACCTGGCTAACAGATGGGGGGCACTACCTGGCAACCAATGGGGGCACTACCTGGCAACCAATGGGGGCACTACCTGGCTAACAGATGGGGCACTACCTGGCTAACAATGGGGGCACACTTTGGGTAACAATGGGGGCGCCTACCTGGCTAACAAAGGGGGGCATCTACCTGGCTACAAATTTGGCTCACCTGGCTACAGAGGGGGCATCTACTTGGCTACAAGGGGGCAATCTACCAGCCTGTAAGGGGCACTACCTGGTTATGGGGGGCTACTACCTGGCTATAAGGGCATCTACCTGGCTTTCTTCCAAAGCCGTTATGCAGTTAGTGGAGTGGGTGTGGCTTTCTGAAGGGGCGTGGCATACCGTCAAGATGGGCGTGCCCATGCAAATTTTTGCCGCGGCGCGCGTAGCGCGCCGCCCACTAGAGTCTCCTGCTTTTTCACTTTAAAAAGTTGGCAACTATGATTAAAACAGATCTATTACCTTTTATATAATTCAACTCCACTTTTGAAGCTTGATGTTTTTATTTTCAATAAAATTTAGTAATTCTAGCACAAATAATAATAATAAAAAGTCAAATTAAATTATAACAGTATGGGATTGAACACTGCGGAAAACCAGTTGTCAAAGAAACTTATGCAATCTCAGCCCATACACAAAATTCATATAATGTTTTTCCTGTGTGTAATAAGTCTTAACTCATCAATAAAAATACCGATTTTCTAGGGACTTACAAAACTGTATTTTTCAGAAATATTACACCTTCAAAAGTAAAAACACAAAATTAGAAAACCAAAAATACCAAAAAAAAAAAAGACAAATTAAAAAAACAAACATTTTAAAATGGAGTGCAAATATGCAATCGGTCTCACATTCTGGAAAAGTACTGAAAACATTGTCCTACATCTGTAATAATCAGAAGACGACAAACATGTTAAAGCAGCGCTAGAAAATTTGTACAAAAACAAATAAGATCGTTTTCTTCAGCAGGTGTTAATTTGATTTTTTGTAGCTTTTTTAAGTATATCACATTTTTTTCTGTTCGGCCGTCTGCACCTTTCATCAATACTAGGTATACATTCATAATGCCATACTTCCTCCATCTTGTCCACGGGGTATACTGCCTCCACATAATGTCGAATTAGCCTCAGTCTTACGGGATCTAGTTGCTTCTTATTGCATGCACCTGAGTGATTGTATTGAAGTCTTAAATTTTCTGTAGTAAATAACTCTGGAAAAAGTCTTACCAATAGTCTGGCAGCAAAATTTCCTACCGAAAGACTCTGCTGAACAATGTCCCTAATTTCCTTGTCACTTAAAAGATACACTGAAGGCACAGGAAAGTCTGGAGGTGGCACTACAATCTTATCTAGTGGTATTTTGCAGAAGTCCTTTGTGCTACGTTCAGGAGGAAGGGGTGGTCCTTCAATTAGATCTCTATATCTTTCAGGGTTCAAGTCAAAAGACGCAAAGTCTCGCCTCTCAGGCATTGGAACGTAAACCCTCCTTTGCTGCTGGTAAGATCTTCTTTGTTCGGTATCCCTTCTGCGACACCTCTCATCCAACTTTCCTACAAATTCCAATGTCCAAACTCTGTCATTCTTGGCCCGAGGATAAAGTATTTGAACATAATGTCGGATAAGTTTTATGCGAACGGGATCAAGCGGTTTCTTTCCTAGTGATCCACTGCAGTTATATTGCTTTCTCAAGTTCTCATGCGTGAAAAGTTCAGGAAACAAATGAACCAGAAGCCGTGAAGCAAAATTACCAATTGACAAGCTAGTCTCGTAAATATTTTTAATTTGCTCTTTGCTTAGCAGGAATTGTGGAAAAGGAACTTCAAAGTCTGGAGGGGGAATGTCAACTTTATCAAAGTCAAATGGAACAAGCCATATTTTTTTAGATCTCCTTCCTGGCTTTTCACTATCTGTACCATCTTCTACCTTTACAATAGAAAAATCATCAGGCAAGTTTGACTCAAAACAGTCATCCCTGGCATCATCACATTCACTACCATCCATAAACATGCTTTCAAACTCATCGTTTATTCTGTGTATGCATTGCTGTAGCCAAACTTCTTCGTCCTGTGTTTCTGGAAAATAGATCTCTGTATATTGGCGAATCAGTTGTAACCGGTGTGGATCTAGCGTAAAACCTTCAAGATCTCCAAAATACCCGTCTCCGAATTTTCTTTGGTTAAATATTTCAGGAAATAATCGATGAAACAAAAACACGGCAAATTCACCCGGAGAGGACGCCTCTTCCAAATATTCACTTAGATCCTGTGAACTGAGAGCACACTCAGAGATAAGTGGATTGGCGATCTCCAAAGTACCATTTTCATCCTGCTCCTTAGTTTCAATAAAGTGGGTATTTTGATTAGGTGAACTGTCAAAAAAACTGGTAGTCTGCATCCCATGGTGGGTGCTCTCCATCTCTCTTTCAGCCCAAAACCGATTGAAGAAGTCATTTATCTGAGGCAAAACATCAACTTGCCATACAGTATTGTTCTTGACAGATGGATAGCATGCTTCAACATAGTTTCTTATCAGCTGTAGATGAAGGGACTCAAGTTTATTTTTACTTAAGAATCCACAAGTACTACAGTTTCTAGGCAATCCATTACTTCCAAAAAGCTCTGGAAACAGTTGAACCAGTAACCGACATGCCAGATCACCTGCTGAGGAACTTTGGTCCATCACCTGCTTCAGCTCTGTGCTGGTAAGCTGATATTCAGGAGGTGGATTAAAGTCTGCCACCATTTCATGGGGGCTCACCTTTTTCTTTATTCTGTTTACCTCAAGAGACAAAAGGTCAACTTTACTGTGGAGCTGTGTCATATTGGAATTAAGAGTGTTGAGTGTAAAAAACATTTTTTGTATTAAAGTATATATGTTTGAGTCATCACTCATTGAGGAACTCATGCCAGCGCTGCCCGAATCTCTTTTCCGCAAGTCAGTAACTAAGCGAATGTTTGAAGTGCTGACTTGATTTCCTCTTTCATAAAGGTCATTAGATATGGCCAGATCCAATGTAATAGGATTTTTTTTCTCAGTGATTTTATGTGAAATCCCATATAAAGGTTTCTTATGAGATGAAGCAAATTCATTGAATATTTCATCTCCATCTGGTGAAGCATTATTTCTTAACTCCAGCTCTGAAGGTTCAGACTCTCTGTTTCGCATGCATGAAAGCAGACTCTAAAATGCAAAAGATATAGGATTAATACATGCTAACTAGCATTAGAAGCACTACATTGATGGTAAGAAAGCATCTCTAACTAATGAAATTATATTAAGAGAAAACGAAAAACTATCTTTGGTGTACAAAAATCTTATCTCCTCAGTATAACTATGCATAAAACATATATACAATATATAGTTGTGCTCAAAAGTTTACATATCCTGGCAGAATTTTTGCTTTCTTGACCTTTTTTTCAGAGAATATGAATGATAACACAAAAAACTTTTTCCCACTCAGGGTTAGTGGTCGGTTGAAGCCATTTATTGTCAAACTACTGTGTTTTCTCTTGTTAAATCATAATGACAAGCAAAAACATCCAAGTGACCCTGATCAAAAGTTCACATACCCTGGTGATTTTGGCCTGATAACATGCACAGAAGATGACACAAATGGGTAACATCCTCACCAGTGACCTGTTTGCTTGTAATTAGTGTGTGTGTGCATAAAAGCTGAGCGAGTTTCTGGGATCCAGACAGACTTGCATCTTTCATCCAGCCACTGACATCTCTGGATTGTGAGTCATGGGGAAAGCAAAAGAATTGTCTACGGATCTATGGGAAAAAGTAGCTGAACTGTATAAAACAGGAAAGGATACAAAAAGATACCCAAAGGGAAATTAAATAAGTCAGCCAGCAGTGTTCAAACTGTGATAACAAATGGAAAATCAGGGGCTCTGTAAACACTGAACCGCAGTCAGGTAGACCAACAAAAATTTCGGCCACAACTGCCAGGAAAATTGTTCGGGATGCAAAGAAAACCCCACAAATAACATCAGCTGAAATCCAGGACTCTCTGAAAACTGGCAGTGTGTCTGTTTCAAGATGCACAATAAGGAGTCACTTAAAGAAAATGGGCTGCATGGTCGAGTCGCCAGAAGACAGACATTACTGTGCATATGTCACAAAGTATCTCACCTATAATACGCCAATCAGCACAGAGTCGATACTCAAAACTTCTGGAATAAGTTAATTTGGAGAGATGAGACCAAAATCATACTTTTTGACCACAACCATAAACATTACATATGGAGAGGTGTCAACAAGGCCTATGATGAAAGGAACACCATTCCTACTGTAAACAGGGAGGGGGATTGCTGATGTTTTGGGGGATTGTGGAGCTAAAAAGGGCACGGGAAAAACTTGGTCAGAGTTGAAGAAAAGATGACTGCAGCACGTTACAGCAAATCTGAGGTAAATTTGCTCTCATCAGCCCGAAGCCGCGCAAAGGGACGTACTGGACATTTTCCAACATGAAAAACGATCCAAACACAAGGCCAAGTCCCCCCTGTCATTGGCTACAGCAGAACAAAGTGAAGGTTCTGGAGTGGCCATCTCAGTCTCCTGACCTCAAAATCATTGAGCCTCTCTGGGAGATCTCAAGCAAAATGCAGTTCATGTAAGACAGCCCAGAATTTACAGGAATAGGAGGCTGTTTTGCCAAGAAGAATGGGCAGCTTTACCATCTGAGAAAATAAAGAGCCTCATCCACAACTACCACAAAAGACTTCAAGCTATCATTGGTGTTAGAGGGGGCAGTACACAGTATTAAAGGGGTTTTGCCACAAAGTAATATTGATGTGGGAAGTTTAAAAATTAAATAATAAACATTTTCACCATTCATCATTATTAAAAATGTTACACAGTTTTTGTTTTAGCAGCTCCTTTAGTGATCCATTCTTTGCAGCTCGTCTCCAGGGGATACGACCAAGGCTGTGAGCTCCTCAGTCCTGGTCGCACATGCTCAGACATCACCTCTCTTCTCAGGTAGCTACTGAGTTTTCAAACCCCAGGTGCTGTAATTCTACTCCTGTCCTTTGGACTAGTTAGTAATAAGTCAATGGCCTCGTTCACACGGCTTATTTCGCTGCGTATTTGCCGACGGATTGACGATCGTCAATCCGTTGGCAAATCCGTCAGAAACAAGTCACAGCCTATTTTCTATTGATTTCAATAGAAAATACGGCTCGTTGTTCACACGACGCATATTTCCGTGCCGGATTGCCGCCGCGGATTGACGACGGCAATCCGGATGGAAAAACAATGTGCATGTCAATTATTTACGGACGGATTCACCACCTTCAATGATTGGAGATGGTGAATCCGTCGGGAAATCAGTTACAAATACGTGCCACACTTAGGGGCACTTATTTGCAACTGATTTTCAACTGATTTCAGAACGTATTTACAATCGGCAATCCGATGTAAATACGTTCTGAAATAAGCCGTGTGAACGAGGCCAAACAGTGCAAATAAAAAAAAACAGACCTTTCTTTCACTAGAGAGAGAAAAGGCCTGGTGATATCATCCTGCTGGGTCACATCATATGCAATTCAAACAAATCACAGATGCCCCCTTCTGAGCACACAGAGTTGAAGAGCTGGATGCAGGAGGTATGAAATGAGATTGTGGCAAAACCCCTTTAAGAACTGGGGTATGTAAACTTTTGATCAGGGTCATTTGGATGTTTTTGGTTGTCATTATGATTTAAAAAGAGAAAACACAGTAGTTTGACAATAAATGGCTTCACCCAACCAGGAACCATGAGTGGAAAAAAAGTTTTTGTGTTATCATTCATATTCTCTGAAAAAAAAAGGCTAAGAAAACAAAAATTCTGCTGGGGTATGTAAACTTTTGAGCACAACTGTAAGTCAATCTAGATTCATTTGGTGCCTATCATTTAGTGTGCTCCTTCACAACAAAATCATTGAAAAAAAATGTAACTTGCAATAAAAACGATTACATTTTCTATGCTCAGCGATTCCTCCAAACCTGTTTAGCGTTATACTTTTTTTTTTTACTATTCACCATCTATTAATTATATTTCTAGGTTTAGCATTCTTGTTAAGCACATTAGTGTCAGAGGAGAAACTCACTAGAGCCATATAGTAGAGAGCAATAGTGACTGTAAATGCTTCTTAAAGGACAGTTGCATTGACAGATGGCACCACTTATAATAATTATCATATTTGAGTAATTAATCAAGACTACTCATAGATCTATCACTTACCACTGACCTGGCACATTACAACTAAGACACATTTAGACTACCACACTGTGTCTGGAACATAAAACGTATACCTTTATTGGGTAATTGTAGTCCAATTCAGATTACCTTTACCCTATAGATTCCTACAGTCCCGCTGCAGTATCTGCCTGGTTAACTTTTTCAAGGTACCTGGACAGAGGCCAATAATGTGTTATGAATGGGGCCTTACATGTATTTGGATAATTGGCCAGTGTAAATGGGCCTTTTTTCTTTTCGAGAGTAAGCAGGTTGATTTCCTAGAAAATTATAACCATGCTTTAAATACCTCCGAGACAAGTCTTCTTTTCTTCAATATGGTAAGAATTTCAGCATCATTGCTTGAAGTTTCAGATGTGTTTTGTTTCCGTTTACTTGATTGACAGTTAGGGGTAGATTCCGGATATACTTTCCGTATAGTAATGGAACGGGAATAAGCCAGCCTGTCGTCTTCACCTGATGACTCCACTTTCACAACTTTAACTGTAATATTCAGACAACACAGACATGAAATACTGAACATTTACCTAAGTGTACATTGCAGCATAGAGAAATTCAGTAGATGTTGGTCAATACTAATCTCTTAACAGTAAGGAAAAAAAATGAGAGAAGAGATTATGTCTTTCCTGTCTTCTCAGCTGTAATTAGTGAAATACAAATTGCTTTTAATGCAAGCTTTAGTAATTATAGCATGTTAGGCAAGTCATATGTCATCACTTTATACTTGGTGGGAATCTGAGCTCTGGACCCCACTGATCCTAAGAAGATGCGCCCTCACTACTGATTCAGGGCTACACCCCTTCATTACATCTAGCCACACTTCAGCACACGCAGCATCTGCTGTGATCGGGAACCGCAGCATTGACCTAGTCACATGAATGGAAAGTGTGTGGCACTGCTGTGCTGGAAAAGACTTCAGGATTGGTGGGGTTCCCAGAGGATGGACTTCCACCAATCATAAACTATTGGTATATTTAGCAATATGTAATAGTTTTTAAGACAGAAATTTCCTTTTAAAGTGACTTCACAACAAAGCTTTATCCCCATACCGACATTTAACATACAGGTACGGGCAGTAAAATTACGTACTTGTACCTCAAGGAGATTGTGTGGCCACAGAAACTGTGCCCACACATTCTCTGCAGGAAACTGCCTGTAACCACAGCTGTATAACCCCTTAGTTACCAAGGTCAATAGCAACCAAAGCATACATGGGATTAAACAGCAGTGATCAGAGTAGGGATTAGGAACCTGTCATTTACAACCAGTTTCCTGCAGAGATTGGGTGGGCACAGCTTGCCATGACAGTTGGAGGTCCAACGAAGGCCTTTAGTCTTTCTGTGAAGTCAGCATGCCAATCCCAGGCTGACTGACAGTTGTCATAACACATTGTAGTACAGTCATGTGATCACGTAATCTAGTCCCATATTGGGACGATTACTAAAAAAAGATACCAAGTACAAAACACACACACTCCACCCTTTCCCCCCATTACAAATGCTTATCACTCAAAAAAAACCAAAACACATGTTTGGTATCATCATGTGCTAACAACCTGGGCTATAAAACTTAAAGAGGTTTTGCCACGATCTACTGTTGACGTTGGATCCTCCAAGATGGGTATTTAATCACTTTTCTAAATATATGATATTAAAAAAAGTGAAGCCTGTGAGAGCTGCAGTGTTGCTTACATGCCCTTAGTTTCCTGACTGTTTACATTATCTAGGACCAGGAGCTGATCTGGCCGAACTAGCGTTGTTTGCACTTCTTATCTGATGGCAGGGCACATGAATGAGCTTTGAAGGGAGGGAGAGAACAAAGCAGTTCTTCTGGGCATGTGCACTACCTCTGCTCTGTGACAGAGCCTGTGTCTGCTGTATAGAGAATCTCCTGGTTTTAATGTAATTATCTGAGTAAACATGCAGACACTCACTGCTCAGCCCTCCTCCCTCCCCCCTGCAGAAGTTCATGAATGCTGGCTACTTTGATCTTCTTTACTGAGCAGATAAGAGGGAGAAAACAAAACCTGTAGAGCTTGTGCACAATACAGTTATCCTCTGTGGTTTAGCCAAACAATGTTTGCTCAACTACAGAGACTGAACATCAGCCTTGGGAGTGTGCATGGGAGGTGGTACGATGACATCATGGAGGAGGCACTTGTTTTTATTAAAAACAGAAACAGAATTACACTTTTTTCAAGGCTCAAGAGGACAGTTCAGCCTGTTAGGTGAGGAAATCACTTCTTGGCAAAATTCCTTTAATGTCATTTAACCTGTAGAACAAATGCTGTATAAGCTAAAACACAATGGCAAAATTTTAATTTTTGTTAATCCCACTGCATATAAAATGCAATATAAAGCGATTAAAAAGTCATTTAAAACCTAAAATGTTACCAATGAAAACATCAATTCATCCCACAAAATAAAAATGAATCTTAAAAAAGCATGAGGGATCTCAAAACTCCACACAACTAAATGGTGCTCTCCCCAAGCAGAGATATTCCCCTTTCATTGCCTCGAAACCAGCCAGCCAGTACACTCTGCTCTGCACTGATGAGGGGCAAAGCCCCAAAACAGCTGTATGCAGGTGAGTGAAACTGGCTTGGCTAATATCCCTTTTGCTCCTTTTTTTTTTTTCAGTGAATCAAAAGCAAATTGAGGATTTGTACATCAAATAGAGGGTGCTCACTCACAGTTCCGTATACAGAGAAGCATAAAAAACTACGACACGCCAAACATGGCAACAATTTAAAAAAATAAAAGAAAGAAAAAACACTTATTGTGCAAAACATTAAACTTTATCAATTAGGTATTATTGTAATTGTACTGACCAACATAGCAAAGTTAACATGTACCACACGTCGTATGTTGTAACCTAGAAAGAGTAATTCCCCGAGGGGGAGCGTTTCCATACTAGGGTCACTTCTTGAAGGTTTCACCTCAACTGATGCTTCAGTTTGCTAGGGCCACATATTAAATTCAACTAAGAACAGCATAATTAGGAGAAATCAAAATTGATTTGCGTTCCTTTGTTAAAGGGAACCTGTCACATAGGTTATGCCTCCTTTGCTGAGGGCAGCACAGGCTAGTGACAGACCTGCTGTTTCCAGTGCTGTGTCCCTTATTCTGTAAGATGCTGTAGTTTTAGAGCATTTACCCCTCAAATCTTATTCTTGAGCAGGTGTTAGCCCCGCCCACTGACAGTTATTCACATGTTTCTACCTATTCAAAGTAATAGGTTTATCAGTTGAGGTGGGCGGGGCTAGCCTCAGGTGGGCGGGGTTTGAAAAAAAACCTGACTTTTCATGACTCTTTTCTGGCTGAAAACTGCAGATTTGAGCATTAAATACTCTAAAACTACAGCATCTTACAGAATAAGGGACACAGCGCTGGAAACAGCAGGTCTGACACTAGCTTGTGCTGTCCTCAGCAAGGGGGGCATAATCTATGTGACAGGTTCTCTTTAACATCTACTGTGTTCCAGTAAACAATGGATAAAAACCGAAAGTCTGCACAAAAACTATTATTTTAGCTCCACGTTGTTTACCCTTCAGGTGTTTCAGGAATTAAAGCAAATTTTCTAAATTCTGTTATGAATACTTTAAGTTTTTTTTAAATAGTGTAATTTATGGGGATGTCCAACATTCAGGCCTTTCAAAGCCACATCAGACCTGAAGTGTTGCACACAAATTGAAATGTAAAAAAAAAAAAATGGTACCAAATTTATAAGCCTCCCAACATCCAGAAAAAAAATGATGCCAACAGTAGACATATGGTAAATATTAGTTATTAATTATCTTTGTTTGATATGACTGTCTTAGGGTATGTTCACACGGCTTAAAATGCCGCATATTTTGGCGGGTACTGCGCTTTAAACGCGGCTAAATGCGCGCCGCAATTACGGTAATTCATAGCTCTCATAGAGAGCTATGGATTACGCATCGTCCCCCCGTGCATACAATTCCATTGCATTGTACGTGCGGGGGGAGAATTGACATGTCAGTTGTTAGCGGCGAATACGTGACGCTGACAATGCATGTCTGCGGGAGTGGCGCCTGGCCGTCCCCTCCCTGCTTTGAAATTACGCGCTGATCAGTGCGTAGTTCCAAAACACCCATATTATACGCGCCGCAATAAGCCGTGTGAACATACCCTTAGAAGCAGAAAAATGTAAACTAAAAAGGCAATTTTTCTTCATATTTAGCAAAATCTTTTTTTTCTCACAAATAAACCAAGGCTGTATTAACCAAAGCTAACCTCAAGTACAAAATGTCACCCAAAAAAAAAAAAATAATAATCATATGAATATGTAGAAACATTAAAAATTTATTCCTACATAAGGTGACACATCAGATTAGAAAAATAAGGCTATGTTAGAAAGGCCCAACCTTTTTTTTTTCCCATTTTCCCATCCACATAGCCTTGTGAGGGTGTGAAAAGGTGGAACAGCAGTATTTTAACAGTATTCATTGTGCAAGACAAAAAATGTTATATTTTAATACACTGCCACACCAGCGTGCACCTATGCTAATTTAAAAAAAAAAAAAAAATGTTTTTTGATGTACAGGACCAAGTGTCGTTTTCTATATTTTAATACACTGGCCATTTACAGATGCCCCATTATTAAAGGGGTTTTGCACGAAGTGAGTTCCTTACCTCTTATCTGCTCAGGGGAGAATATACTGTAAACAAAGCATGCTGAGTCATGCAGGGGTGAGAGGGAGCGGGTGAGCAGAGAGCGAGGAACCAGGGAGCGTCTCTAAAGTTTACTCAAATAATTACATTCCAATTAGTGGATTCTCTATACAGCAGACAGACTCATACACTGCACTTTCTCCCCAGCCCCTTGCAAGCTTCTTCATGTTCCCTGTCATCAGATAAGAAGTGCAAACAGGCAAGCGTGGCCAGATCAGCTCCTGGTGCTGTCTTATGCAAACTTTCAGCATAGGGACTGAGCAATGCTGTAGATCTCACAGGCTTCACTTTTTGTAATCACATAAATTTAGAAAAGTGATTAAATACCCATTTTTGAGGATCCCACGTCCAAATTACATCGTGGCAAAACCCCTTTAATTATGTTTACCCTTCCTATTGTTTTTCATTTATAAAAAGGGAAAAGGGGATTTTGTTTTGTTCTTTCTATATTTCTTTAATAATTTTTTAAAAATATTTTAATTTTTTTATTTGCATTTTTAGTCCTCCTAATGTACTTGACCACAAGAGAGAGGAAGAGGAGTTATCACGTGTATACTAATCTGCAATACAAATTTATAGATTAGTGTACAAATATGGGTCTCCTATTACACCATGCCTCGGGCAGGGTGTAACAGAAGTAGTAAAATAGTGTTGACGGCTGAATCTCGGCTGCTAAACCGCGGGGATCTACGCTGTTTCGAGGGCTGGCCGCTAAGCCAGTGCCATATTCCTTTACCGACAATATGACATATAATAATGTCACATGTTGGGAAAGGGTTAAAAAATGACATCTAAACTATAAGAAGAAAAGTTACCAAGAAGGATTACCTGAGTTTCTCAAGCATTTCCCTCAAGTCTGTAAGTATTGCTCAAATTACTCTACTAAAAAAGCTGCAGATCATACACCATCCTATTATGTCTTTAGCCAATATAGAGATGCAGTATACATTTTGCACAGTGACTGCCAACTCCCTCAAATATTCTTATGCTGTCCTATCTTTGTTCTGCTAGAGGAAATGTTCAAATCTGGCATCTACTCCATACACACTAGAGCGCTGACCAAAATATACCCAAATACGTCAACATTTACCTAGTATGGTCAGTTTAAAGTGATATTTCTGTTTCACTGATTATTTACCTTTGTCTACATGTTTAACGCTAAAGATGATTACTAAATACATTGCTGTTCTGATTTTGCTTTACTTTACAGTTAGATCTTCTCTCCTGCTTTTGCACACAAGCTTCCCTAGGTTATCGACTATTTCTCTCTGTCCAAACAGGCTGAAGCAGTGGCTGGGCTGGCGAGGTAACTTTCTGCAGTTCCTTATCAGCCCAACAGAGCTTATTTTACTTACTGACAAACGTTAACCCTTTAGAGCTCTGTAGCCTTGTGCACTGCAGTTTACAAACCTTAAGCACTAATGTCCTTATAACAGGATCAGCTAGGAGTAGTAGAGCTACTGCTATAGAACCACCCACAGCCTAACACAGAAAGTAAGAGCCTGAAGCTGGCTGTGGCTCACAGCATGGTGAGACAATCCCTTTAAGTAAATAAAGTATGGATGTATAGGTGTATTAAAAAAAAAACACAATGCAATGTGCTCTATTTATTAAATGGGATTTTTATTATTTTCATCATCACATTTTCATCACAAAAGAGGCAGACTTTGTGGAACTAAAAAAAAACAAAACACTGACAAGTTTTACTAGGAATGTTCGCTCGGACATTTACAGTGCCTTGCGAAAGTATTCGGCCCCGTTGAACTTTTCAACCTTTTGCCACATTTCAGACTTCAAACATATAGATATAAAATTTTACATTTTTTTGTGAAGAATCAACAACAAGTGGGACACAATTGTGAAGTGGAACAAAATGTATTGGATATTTTAAACTTTTGTAGATCACTGCTGTGGCAAGGTGATCAGCTGAGCGGGTGTTCCCATATCATTGATTAGCTCTAAAAATGTAGGCAAATTTTAATAAAGATTATTAACAAATACATTGCTGTTCTGATTTTGCTTCATTTCAGAGTTAGAGCAGTTCTTTTCTCCTGCTTGATTACACAAGTTTTTTCTAGCTACCAACTACCCCTCTCTGCTCTAGTAGCCCTGGAAAGGATGGGGACATCACTCCCTGTTTTTTAAGCGTTATAGAGCTTGCTTCTAACTATGATACCATCTTTCTACTGCTAAAAAAAAAATGAACCCTTAAAATTACTGACCAGGGAGCTTTGTACCATCCCGTCACGTCTGCAGAGCACAATTATGTTTAATTACACCAAGATAGCAGACTCACTCAGCAGCTACCAATGTGTCTTGGCAGCGTGTACGTTTTTCTCTCTCACTAGAAGCCTCCTCTTATGACAAATACAGCTTTGCTAGACATGGACATCCTGCTGGGAGCCTGCAGCCTCACTGTTTTTCAAATTCTCTCCTTTAGTGATGTCCCTGTAACAGGCTCAGCTAGGAATAGGAGCTTGCAGAGCTGTAATGTCATCATTGCTGGGGACCCGCTCACAGTCTGCACAGGAAGTGTAAGCTTGGAGACGCTGTTAAGGGTATGTTCACACGGCGTGTTGACCCTAAACGGACCTAAACACGTATCTAATAATGTGCAATGTGGTTTACATTGCTTTTACTTTGAAACACGCATCGACGTTCACATGAGTGATTGCCGATAAGTGTCTCATTGCGTCTTTCTGATTCTTGGTCCAAAAGATGCAGCAGGAGCCCTATTTAAAACTATAGGGTGTGATCCTACTGCATCCAACATGCAGCCAAACATGCAGCTGCATGTTGGATACGTGTTGGATCCAATCGCTGCTGCATTTTTGGATGCGATTTTCGGGTCCAACATAGATCCAAAAAGGTTGTGTGAACAACCCCTAAGAGTGAAACCAGAAAGATGGGACAACACTTAAAGACCACGACCAATCATAGCTCACGTCATTCTTATAGTGCTCTTGAAAAATTGGACCTACCTTCAGTATCGTCATCTTCGTCTCGGAATTCAACTGAGTTCATTTTCTTCTTTACTTTTCCTGTAAAAGAAAGTGTAGTTTTTTTTAATCGGTAACATTTTGGGATAATCCAATTTTCTGAAGAGGCAAAGTGGCTATGAAGAAAAAAAAACACACAATTTTGTCCATTGTGTATCTTTTTCTTCTACTGTGTTGACAATGCAGAAAAAATGTTATATTTTAACATGTCAGACTTTTACTAATGCAGCAATACCAATTATTTTTCACTTTTTATTCTTAAAGTAGCAGAAGTTTTAAACTTTATTTTTTTTTTTTTTTAGATTTAATTTTTACACATGTATGCTCAGCCCTTTAAGCATACCTGACCACTCGTGGGTTAAATTGCTCATACGTACCTACCGAGTATTGCAAAACCACTCGTGGGTTAAATTGCTCATACATACCTACGAGTATTGCAAAGGTGTTCTTACATAGCTCTCTTAGTACACTCAGCCAATAATAGGAGCACTAAGATGGCAGCCATAGAGGTTAACAGTAGGCCCTTGGCTGTTACAACAGTCGGACCAAATGATTGCATTGCAGGATGGTCCAATTGCACAGAGGCAATTTGTAATCATTCAGCTGCTGCAATAGCATTTAAGAGATGAACTAAGTGGTTAAACGATTGTCATTGAAGTTATCTATGATCCAAGCGGGCCCTTGCAAGGCATGGAGCGGGCTCAGCAAGTGCATCCGCTACATAAGTTCTTAGCAACGTCTCTATACTAAGCTCCAAATCCGTTGCATAAACAAACTTAAAGGATTAAATTCTGACTTTATACACTGAGCAAAATAAAGAAGTAGGAGGCATCTGCAGGCAGCCAGAAATTTATAATTTGTTCGATTATTGCAGAGGGTGAGAGGCTTTGTGAGAAAAACAACTCAAAATATTAAAAATATTTAGGAGGTTATAAAAAACAAAAAACACCTCTCCTGGCCTCTGCTAGCTGGAGAACCTCCTTAACCACTTTCCGCCGCAGCCAGTTTTGACTTCCCATTTTTTAAATATGACATGTGACACTTTGTGAGAATAACTTTTTGACACTTTTACCTATCCATGTGATTCAGAGAATTGTGCTTTAAAGATTGAAATAAATTTTGGTCCATACAGTCCTTGTTTATTTGTGAAAAATCTCAAAATATTGTGAAAATGTTGAAAAACTGCCATTTTCAAACTTTAAAAATTTCTGCGTGTAAGACAGTTATTCCTCTCAAAATAGTTTTAACTATTATCTACCATATATCCATCATATCTCTGCTGTAGGCTGGCATAATTTCTAAATGTCTTTTTATTTCTTTTTTACAACATTAGGTGGCTTAGAAATTTGGTAGTAATTTTTCACATTATCAAGAAACTTTGCAACACAGATTTTTTTAGGGACCAGTCCAGTTCTGACGTGGCTTTGAGGGGCCTATATGTTAGATACACCCATAAATGACTCCATCTAAGAAACTACACTCCTTAAAGTATTTATAACTGTGTGTTAGGAAGTTTGTTAACCCATTAAGTATTTCACAGAAATTAATGAAAAGTTGAGGTGAAATTTCAAAATGTTACTTTTTTGCAGATTTTCAATTTTTATCCATTATTCACGGTAGATCTGACCATGGAAATGCAACTCAACTTTGATTCCCCCAATTCTGCCGTTTTTAGAAATATCTCATATGTGGCCCTAGTGCACTATTTGACTCAACCACAAGCCTCAGAATAGGAGGAGCACCTACTGGACTTTGGGGTCTCATTTTCATTACGATTTTCTTTAGGCGCCATTTCATGTTTGTGGATACACTAAGGGGCTAAAACTTAATAAACACCCCATATTGAAAACTACACCCCTTAAACAATATATTCTGGGGTGCAGTAAGTAAATCGGCCCCACAAGTGTTTCACATTTTTTTTTTAGCATTAGGCTGTGAAAATGAAAAAAATCTTTTTTCAACAATCTGCAATTTTAGCTGAAAATGTTTATTTTTTTTACAAGGAATCCTGGAAAAAAAGTACCCCAAATCTTGTTATGCAATTTCTTCCAAGTTTGGCAATATCCTACATGTGGGTGTAAACTGCTATTTGATCACTATATTTACTATTTTGCCATAGGCAAACAAACTCTATCAGTTCTCTATCTGTAAAACACTAAAACGTAACTTTTATTATGTTTAACTCTTAACCTCTATACAAACTGTTTAAAAACCTGATTTCTAACCTCATCATTTAACCCTTTTTGCTTCTGAAAGAGGGAATAACTTCCTTTCTGTTATCAAGTCTGGTGGAGCACCACCTATTAACAGGAGAGCCTTATATCTATAGCAAAGTACTAGCTCCAGTAAGGGATCCCCAGCCTACTACTTGGGCAGTCGTCCCTAATCTCATAGACACAGAACAAATAAGGCCCCCTTGTGACACCATCTGCAGCAGGTGACACTTGTAGACAGAGGATAGAGATCACAATTTAAAACGTCATATCTGACCTCGCCGACATGTTTCACCAGCTAACCTGGCTTTATCAGGGATTAGAGGTCCGATGTCGGACCTCTGTCTACAAGTGTCACCTGCTGCAGACGGTGTCACAAGGGGGCCTTATTTGTTCTGTGTCTATGAGATTAGGGACGACTGCCCAAGTAGTAGGCTGGGGATCCCTTACTGGAGCTAGTAATTTGCTATAGATATAGGGCTCTCCTGTTAATAGGTGGTGCTCCACCAGACTTCATAATAGAAAGGGAGTTATTCCCTCTTTCAGAAGCGAGAAGGGTTAAATGACGAGGATAGAAATCAGGTTTTTAAACAGTTTGTATAGAGGTTAAGAGTTAAACATAATAAAAGTTACGTTTTAGTGTTTTACAGATAGAGAACTGATAGAGTTTAAGTTTGCCTATGGCAAAATAGTAAATATAGTGATCAAAAGTCACTCTCTGTTCTCTTGCGAGATTCCCAATTTTTTGAAGATTATGTGTAAACTGCTATTTGGGCACATGGCATGGCGTACAAGGGGAGGGAGCGCTATTTGGCTTTTGGGACGCAGATTTTGGTGGGTGCCTAGTCGCATTTGCAAAATCCCACAAGTACCAGGACAGGTGAAAACTGCAAGAAGTCTCCACATTTTGGATTCAACACCTCTCATGGATCTCATCCAGGGGGATATGGTGCATTTTGGGCTCGTAGGTGTTTTTTTTTAGCACTGGGCCAGGAAAATGGGGGGGGGGGGGGGCCCCAAGAATGCAGTTCCGCCATTGTTTTTTGGGCTTTTGATTTACAGCATTCACTATGCGATATAAATGACAGGATAACTTTACTATGGTCGGTACAATTGCAATGCTATAAATGTTATTACTTTTACACAATAGAAATGAGTTTATAAAAAATTGCGTTTTTATGTTTATAATAGTCTGATAGCCGTAAGCTTTTTAATTTTTCTGTATACAGAGCCGATTATTGGCTTGTTTTTTGTGGGATAAGTTGACATTTTTTTTTCTATAAATTATAGCTTTTTTTAAATTTTATTTTACATAATAACTTTATGGCATTGATCACTATGTTGTATATACACTAGATATACACCATCAAGTCACATTGTTATGACCACCAGCTAATATCCAGAGTAACTACCACGTGCAGCACGGACAGCAGCAAGACGGGCTGGGAGTGACTCAATAAGGTAGGTTGTCAAAGGTGTCTGGAGCCATGCTGGCTGCATGCCACAGCTGGAAGGTGCGTGGGGGAGGATCTATAGAGCAAACACATTCCCCAGACCATAATGCTTCCACCACCAGCTTGTGTTCTTCCAGCAATGGTTGCAGAGAGTTTGTTCTCTGTTGCTTCTCGCCCGACACACCAACGTTTATCAGTTCATCGAAACAGAAAATGTGACTCTTTAGAGAAGGCAACCCATTGCCTCTCAATAGAAGTCCAATTCTGATACTACCGTGAAAATTGACGCCTTTTCTGCTGACGCAACTTTTTTTTAGCATTAGTGCAGTAATCATCCATCTGCTTCGGAGCCCCATATGCAATAGGATGCACTAAATTGTTGTTTAGAGACAAGTCTGGTAGTCTTCTGGTTCATTTTGGTGGTGAGCTCCACTGTAGCATTTCTGTCGACCTTCGTAGCCTACATTCACCTATATCAATGGTGCTTTTCAGTTTTCACATAGCTTATTCACTCATGATATAATTTCACCACAGCAGCACATAGACAATTCTCAAACTATACAGTTCCAAAAATACTGACACTCTTAGCTCTAAAGGCAATAATCATCTCTGTCCAACCACTTTACCCATGACAGCAGCAAGGAATGTGTGCAGACAGCCTAGCACAAACCTTATATACCCGCCAAGCCAGCTCACGATACACGACTTCCTTCAAGAGCTAAACACCGCTGACATCAAAAGTAGCAAGTGGTAATAATAATGTGACTGTATATTTTGGATAATGCATGACAAAATAAGTGTCTCTAGGATTCTTTTTGAGATCTGGGGCTAACTTCAGAGGAAACCCCAATAATTGTTAACTAATTCTCTAGACCAGCGGTCCCCAACCTTTTTTCTACCAGGGACCGGTTTGATGCACGACAATTTTTCCACAGCCCAGTGGGGGGGGTGGATTTATTGAGGGCGGAGTTATTAGGGGCGGGGTTATGGAGGGGGTCGGATGTTTAGAATCACACACACAAAAAAAACAATAAAGTGTATACTGTGTCCTTTAGGGGTATCATATGCGGTAACCAGTAGTTTAGAACTGGAGACTGCTTGTCACCTCTGTGGGTCACTATTATATTAATAATGCTGATCCACAGAGCTGACAATCAGTCTGTGGGTCAGCATTATACATGTATATAGTATACATATGTAATCAGCTGTCATTATAGAGATATATGCCCCCTGTAATAATAAATATATCCCCCCAGTAGTGATAATGAAACATAGCTGCCCCAGTAGTGATAGTGATACATAGCTGCCCCTGTAGTGATAATGACACATAGCTGCCCCAGTAGTGATACATAGCTGCCCCTGTAGTGATAATGACACATAGCTGCCCCAGTAGTGATAATGACACATAGCTGCCCCAGTAGTGATACATAGCTGCCCCCAGTAGTGATAATGACACATAGCTGCCCCAGTAGTGATACATAGCTGCCCCAGTAGTGATACATAGCTGCCCCAGTAGTGATAGTGATACATAGCTGCCCCCAGTAGTGATAATGACACATAGCTGCCCCAGTAGTGATACATAGCTGCCCCAGTAGTGATAATGACACATAGCTGCCCCTGTAGTGATAATGACACATAGCTGCCCCAGTAGTGATACATAGCTGCCCCTGTAGTGATAATGACACATAGCTGCCCCCAGTAGTGATACATAGCTGCCCCCAGTAGTGATACAGACACATAGCTGCCCCCAGTAGTGATACATAGCTGCCCCCAGTAGTGATACAGACACATAGCTGCCCCAGTAGTGATAATGCATAGCTGCCCCAGTAGTGATACATAGCTGCCCCTGTAGTGATAATGATACATAGCTGCCCCAGTAGTGATACATAGCTGCCCCAGTAGTGATACATAGCTGCCCCTGTAGTGATAATGACACATAGCTGCCCCAGTAGTGATACATAGCTGCCCCTGTAGTGATAATGACACATAGCTGCCCCAGTAGTGATACATAGCTGCCCCAGTAGTGATAATGATACATAGCTGCCCCCAGTAGTGATAATGATACATAGCTGCCCCCAGTAGTGATGATACATAGCTGCCCCCAGTAGTGATAGTGATGCATAGCTGCCCCCAGTAGTGATAGTGATGCATAGCTGCTCCCAGTAGTGATACATAGCTGCTCCCAGTAGTGATACATAGCTGCCCCAGTAGTGATACATAGCTGCCCCTGTAGTGATACATAGCTGCCCCTGTAGTGATACATAGCTGCCCCCAGTAGTGATAATGATACATAGCTGCCCCAGTAATGATACATAGCTGCCCCAGTAGGATCCATAGCTGCCCCCTGTAGTGAGATGATACATAGCTGCCCCAGTAGTAATGATACATAGCTGCCCCAGTAGTGAGAGTGATACATAGCTGCCCCAGTGAAATGATACATAGCTTCCCCCAGTAGTGAGATTGATACATAGCTGCCCCCAGTTGTAATGATACATAGCTGCCCCAGTAGTGATAGTGATACATAGCTGCCCCCAGTAGTGAAGTGATGCATAGCTGCCCCCAGTAGTGATGATGATACATAGCTGCTCCCAGTAAATGATACATAGCTGCCCCCAGTAGTGTAGGAGTGGATCCATAGCTGCCCCAGGAGTGATACATAGCTGCCCCCAGTGTAGATGATACATAGCCGCCCCCAGTGGTGAGAGTGATACATAGCTGCCCCCAGTAGTGATACATAGCTGCCCCAGTAGTGAGAGTGATACATAGCTGCCCCCAGTAGTGAGAGTGATACATAGCTGCCCCCAGTAGTGAGAGTAATACATAGCTGCCCCCAGTAGTGGATATTGATACATAGCTGCCCACAGTGGATGAATGATACATAGCTGCCCCAGTAGTGATAGTGATAGATAGCTGCCCCCAGTAGTGTTGATACATAGCTGCCCCCAGAGTGATAGATAGCTGCCCCAGTAGTGATTATAGCTGCCCCAGTAGTGGGGGATTAGCTGCCCCCATTGAATGATTTCATAGCTGCCCCAGTAATGATATGCGCCCCCAGTTTAGCTGCCCCAGTAGTGATTGATAGCTGCCCCCAGTAGTGATAGATAGCTGCCCCCAGTAGTGATAAATAGCTGCCCCAGTAGTGAGATGGGATACATAGCTGCCCCCAGTAGTGATACTAGCGGCCCCCAGCGGTCCAGTAGTGATAATAGCTGCCCCCAGTGGCAGAGGAAAATAATACATAGAGTCCCCCATCCCAGGGTAGGCGATTCATCCGGCAGCCGCACCCCGGGGTGTGAGAGTGATACATCCTGCCGCCAGTAGTGAGGTGGAGTCATAGCTGCCCCCATGTAGGAAGAGGTGGGATGCATAGCCCCGCCCCAGTATGATAGCCGCCCCCCAGTGTGCAGCTGCTGGTACCCCATTAAGCTGGCCCCCAGAGAGAGAGCGCCAACTAAATAGCTGCCCCTCAGTAGTGAGCAGTGGGATACTAAGCCCTGCCGTCCGGACCGGCGGTGGGATACTCTAGCTGCCCCCAGTAGTCAGACTGTGGATACAGCTTAGCACAGCCCGCGTATTATATATACATACTGCCCCAAAGTTTGTGATAGTTTTATTTACATTTGCTCCACGTTTAGTGTGAGTTTATATCATAGCCTTGCTCTTCCAGTAGGTGAGGTGGTTCTATAGCAGCCTGCTTCACCCAGTAGTTGAGTAGTGCATACATAGCTGCCAGAGTGATGTGAAACTATAGTGCAGGCTCCCCATAAAATGATTAAAGTTTATAATAGTTGCACCCAGTGAGGTAGTGGGTCAAGCAAGCCCCACTGACTCTCAATAGTCATACTTGACTGCCCCTCAGTAGTGAGTAGTGTATTACATAGCTGCCCCAGTAGTGATAGTGTACATCAGCTGCCCCTGTAGTGATAATGATACATAGCTGCCCCCAGTAGTGGTAATAATACATAGCTGCCACTGTAGGGATAATGATACATAGCTGCCCCCAGTAGTGATAGATAGCTGCCCCCAGTAGTTATAGATAGCTGCCCCCAGTAGTGATAGATAGCTGCCTCCATTAATGATAGATAGCTGCCCCCATTAATGATAGATAGCTGCCCACAGTAATGATAGATAGCTGCCCCAGTAGTGATAGATAGCTGCCCCCCCGTAGTGATTGTAGCTGCCCAAGGGAATGATAAATAGCTGCCCCAGTAGTGATAAATAGCTGCCCCAGTAGTGATAAATAGCGGCCCCAGTAGTGATAGATAGCGGCCCAGTAGTGATAGATAGCGGCCCCAGTAGTGATAGATAGCGGCCCCCAGTAGGCAGCCAGGACATTAATAAAAAAATAAAAAAGAAAATAGAAGTCACTCACCTTTCCGGATCCTCGGCCGGCTCTCCTCCCGGCAGCCGACAGCAGCGAGCGGCGCGGGGGGTGTGACGTCACTGCCCATCACACTCCCTGCGCTGCTCATCGTTGTAGATGTGGAGCTCAGTGAGCGCCGCATCTGCAATGATAGGGAAAGCAGGGTGGTAATGCATCGCTCCTGCTCTCCCTGTAATGCAGCCGCACGAGGTGTGCATCTGCTAGGTCTGCTCGCCCGGATTACAGCGGCCGCGCAGGGCCAGATGCCGACCGCCGGACTAAAGTCACGGGCGGCCGGCATCATGTTAGCCCGGGGCCGCGGACCGGCAGGGGATACGCAAAGGCCCGGTGCCGGTCCGCAGACCGGCGGTTGGGGACCCCTGCTCTAGACCACCACAACCAAGTAGAAATTATCAGAACTTTCATGGAATGACAGTTTCTTAGACACACAGACCATACTGGCGGCTGATTATTTATATATCCATACTTTTCCTCCAAATGAACTTAGGAATGCCAGATTTGGTTGCTATCCTCTAAAACATGTTGTCTCACAATGCTGTTTTAAAGAGCCATGTGCAGCTTGAGATTCATACGCCCTTGCTCTTCCTGGTTAGGCTGTGGGTGGTTCTATAGCAGCCATTGGCATATCAGCACCATATTGTTAGCTCTTCTAACTGCACTGACATTACTGTAGGAGATGGAATCTATAGTGCAGAGGCCTACATAGCTCAAAGTAAACAATCAAAAGTAATTAATTTTCTTTGTCTGATAGGGTATGTTCACACCAGGGCTGTGGAGTCGGCAAGCCGAAGCCCCGACTCTGACTCCTCAATTTCCCAAACCTCCGACTCCTGACTCCCTCATACATGGCGCATGTTTAAGTAATAACCTTACTGTAGTAAAATGGTAACATCAGGCTGTTTATCACCTTATGATACAATAATCAAGTTATTTAGGTACAACAGACACAAGCAAAAGGGTAAAAATGTTTTGATCTTTTGAACACCTGTGGGTAGAGTTGAAGAAAAATCTGTATTTGTATCCAAGTCCAGTCTGCACCAACATTGGGAATGTGTAGAAGAGACCTGGGATCAGATTTTGGTCAAGATATGCTTGAATCTGATCCAGAGCTCAGAAGGATTCAGGCAGTGCTGAAAACCAAAAGGTGGATTTCCCAAATACTAACAAAATAATAGAAATTAACATTTTGATTTTTAGGAGCAAAACTGTAACTAAACAGACGCTAAATACTTGCAAGTCAAATTTATGTATAAGATAGGTAAGATGACTGTATATACAATTACAGTAGCTTCATGTACAAAGCTGTAGTGGATGGTGAGATATAAAGCCTGAAATTCACAAGTTCAAAACATTGTTACCCTTTTGCTTGTCAGTGTACAATATATTTATTGGATATGACTTTAGAACAAAAAAATTGTAAATATGCAAAACACTGCAGGACGTTTGTGGAGTCTCTGAATTTGTTCTGCGAGATAGTATCGCCTCCATCAGATTCTGCATACATGACCTCACATCTGATCTCATTATTTCCAGCTAGAGAACGACCTCTCTACACTAACTTGGGTTGGGGACAAAGCGGGTGACCACAGGGGCAACATTTTATACAATGTCAGGGTATAAAGGAATTGCCTCAGCCACAGTCAGTTTTGATGAATGGTTGAACTCTTCTACTTTTTGCTGAAATCTGGTCAATCTTGTTTCTATGGGAGCAGAATCTTTTCCCCTGGGGCAGCGCTTTGCCTGCTCCATGTCATCAAATTACATTCCTCATGTGATGAGGCTGAAGATATGGGAGCAGTAGCACTGGCCGGACCCAATTCCTCTTGCTCTTTGCATCGAACTAACTGGACCAACTTATCATATATTTTGGGAGTCGGAGTCGGTTCATTTTATGACGACTCCGACTCCTGCAAAATATCCACCGACTCCAACTCCACAGCCCTGGTTCACACAGCGCCTTGAGGCACATACCGCAAGACACTGTGTGTTTAGAAGAATGCTTCTTTCTGCTGGAGTTCAATACATGGCGGGGAAGTCGGCAGCTAATCATAGCTCTCTATGAGAGCTATGATTACCATAATTACAGAACGTATTTTGGGGCGCATTGCAGCGCAATTAGGGCCAGTTCACATGGCTTATTGCCGACGTAATTGCGGGGATAGATTTCGCCCCGCAATTACGCCGGCTGCCGTGCAGCAGGGGCGGGGTGGGTGGCCGGCTGCTCACCAGCCCCATAGACTTTCATTATTCACGGCGCTTACACGCCGTAAATAATTGACATGTCACTTTCTCCCCGCTCGGCGTATTCTCTATGAGAACTGTTGATTATCGTAATGCCTGGGACTGATTTCAGCCGTATTGGAGCGCAAATACGGCGCGTAATACGGCTGAAATCAGTCCCAGAATAAGCCTTGTGAACGAGCCCTTACGTTCCGAAATACGTCCTAAAAGACGCTGTGTAAACATAGCCTTAAAGAGAACCTGTCACATAGATTATGCCCCCTTGCTGAAGACAGCACAACCTCGTGTCAGACATGCCGTTTCCAGCGCTGTGTCCCTTATTCTGTAGTTTTCATATATTTAGTGTTCAAATCTGCAGTTTTCAGCCAGAAGAGTCATTCAAAGAGTCATTTTTTTTTCAAACCCCCCCACCTGAGGCTAACCCCACCCACCTCAACAGATAAACCTATTACTTTGAATAGGCAGAAACATGTGAATAACTGTTAGGTGGGCGGGGCTAGCCTTTGGTGGGCAGGTCTAATACCTACTCATGAATAAGATTTGAGGGGTAAATACTCTAAAACTGCTGCATCTTACAGAATAAGGGACACAGCGCTGAGAACAGCATGTCAGTCACTAGCTTGTGCTGTCCTCTGCAAGGGGGGCATAATCTATGTGACAGGTTCTCTTTAAAGATAACACTCTGATTTCAAGCTGCCATCAATCTGGGTGACGTCACTCCTTGCTCTCTGTCTAGTCAGGGAGAGAGAGCAGGACGGTGACCAGAGAAACCTCTATGCACTCAGAGCAGATAAAATCTCTTACCTGCTGACCAGGGAAAAACCAAAAGCGTAATGTATTTGGAAAAAGTTTTGAATTAACATTCCCTACATGTTGAAAATTTGATCTCTGTAGTGAGACAACTCCTTTAAAGGGGTGTACTGGGACTTAAGAATGCTCGTTTGTCTATTAGGGCATGCTAAAAAAAAATAGATAAGACTCACATACCTTCCGGACGCTCCTGTTCACTCAAATCAGCACCCTACATATAAACAAAAAACCTAATCTGGTGCCTCTGACACTTCAGGTCACATATAGGAAAAGTGTCTAGGTCTAAAACTCAGTGTTGCCCATAGCAACCATCAAGCAAACCCTTTCATTTTCCACAGCACTTATGAAATGAAAGGGGAGCACTGATTGGTTCTATGGCAACAAAAGTGAGTTTTAGACCTAGACAGTTTTCATACATGTGGCCCTTTATTTTTGAGGTACCCTCATCTAAAATGACTGGGAGAGTATTTCCGTAATATAGCATCTGATGGAACACAGCACGTTTTCTTTACCATCAGATTCAAAATGAACTCGAGAAAACACCTTTATTGGAAGCATAGAGGTCCAGACTTTGGACTCAGTATGATTTTTTGTGTGCTCTTCACACAGAGCAATTAATAATCTGCATTTCTGCAAAAGAACATACCAAAAACGCTCCGTGTGAAAGCAACCCCAAGGGTATGTTTCACACCCCGGCTTATTTTTTTTGGGGCGCAAATTTCGCCACTATTTTCGCGTACTCATACATAACTAATGGATTACACCTCCTCTCCTTCCCCGCTCATACAATACGATCGTATTGTACGCCCAGGGAGATAATTGACATGTCATTTTTGTCTAGCCCCCCCACATCACAGGAGTATGCGCCGATCAGCGCGACTCCGTGATCACCCGGCGTAATTGCGGGGCGTACAGTACGCCCCGCAATTAAGCTGTCTGAACTTACCCTAAGACTCCGAATGATAATATTACAATATGTATGAGGCACTGGTTTTGTAAATAGGTTATCCATTAATAAAGAATTATACTGCACTGGGGTCAAGGTAGTCCAAAAAACAACAAAAAAAACCTTGACACTTACCTGGTTGTCACACACCACTGCCGCTACCAGCTATCTGCTCTTCTTCACTCTTCTGGAGAGGCTCGATTGTAAGTGAATGGGATGGGAACCCAGGAGTCCAGAGCAGCAGAACATGTAGATAAGTATTAGGTTTTTTCAAGTGAATCATTGGTTCTGGGCTGTTCACTTTCAATGGGTGACGTCAGGCAGTGACTGCTGCAATCAGCAGCTGTGACATCCCGTTTGGAAGAAAACAGAAGAGCGTCGGTGATGAGGATCCAAGGTGAGAGGGGATTGTGAGTTGTTCTTTTATTTTCTAAGCCCACCCGAGCCTTAAAAAGAAAAAAAATTAAAAAGTTGACAACCTGGCTACACCATGAATCTCAGAGAAGTTAAAGGGGTTGTCTCACTACGTCGATTCATCTTACCTCGGTCCTGTTTTGTCGGTTTCATCTTTGAACTCAGAGGCCTGTTTACTGGCTACTTCCGAGCTGCAAGATACCCAGGTCTGTATCCAATAGCGACCTCTAGACGGCCTATTCAAGGAAAGATCAAAAGGTCTGCAGCAGCTTAGCGACCTGAGGAGCCTGAATGCATCCCATACAAAGGTATATCTAGTAATTGGGTAGATACTGTTAATGGACATATAGTGCAAGGTGACTTGTTTTTGCAAGATCTTTAACATAAAAAGCAATCCTTGTAGTGAGACAACCCATTTAACAGAAGGGTCACCCTCTCCATCACAGGTTCAGCCTGTGAACCTCAGCTACTATTAGACAAGTGACTAAACAGAAGCATAAAAAGTTAGCAAGCCAAGTAGTGCGCTCCAGTCTGAGGCCGGGTCAGCTGATCACGCCTCTCGTGCGCTGCTGTAGCGAGCTATGACGTCACATGTGTGAGGTGAACGCGTCAGGCGCCAGTACAGGACGCGCTCCGCTCGCTGAGGGGCCCTGCTGTGATTCCTGCACCGTGATTACCGCGCTCAGCAGCGGCGCACGTCTCCTGTCGCCGCGTCCCCCGTGATTTAGGTCGCGCTGCGCGCCTCCGCTTACCTCACATGGGGAGCAGTTTGCTGTGGGTGAGCTCCGCGCTTCTGTATGTGGTGGTGAAGGCGCAGTGTGAGGGGGCCGCCTCGTCGGGTCCTTTCCCCACCGCCTCCCCCCGGCGTGTCTTTGTGTGCTGCGTGTCCGTGCGCTCTCGCGTGACGTGACGGGACTCCGTGTGTGTCATTTCCGCAGAAGGACTCAGGGAGACCGAGGCTGCGGTGGGAACAGCCCCCTGCCCTGTCTCCACTCAGGCAGCCAGGACACGGCGGGGGGTGGGGGAGCACTTCTCAAGGACACAGACACTCATGTGTTATCCACTGGCGGCCCTCACATGACTTTCTGCAAACTTTTCCCTCACAGCAGAGCTGGCCTCGATATTTTCCCGCCCTGGCACGTCTGCATTGTACAGGCTAGTGTAAGATAATTCCACGGCACATCAGTATATGACATAGTTGCCAACTTTTGAAAGTGAAAAGCAGGAGATTCTAGTGGGCGCGCCGTAGCGCGCCGCCGTCAAAAATTTTGCAGGACACCACGCCCATCTTGTCGGTATGCCACGCCCCTTCAAAAAGAGCCACACCCACTCCACCTAAACTGCATACGGCTTTGAAGAAAGCCATGGGGGGAGCTAGATGCCCGTTATAAGCCCGGTACTAGCCCCCCATAACCAGGTAGTGCCCCTTACAGGCTGGTAGATGCCCCCTTGAAATGTTACGCCAATAAGTATGCCCCCTCTGTAGCCAGGTAGAGCCAAAATTTGTAGCCAGTAGATGCCCCGCCCTTTGTTAGCCAGTAGGGTGCCCCCCCTTGTTAGCCAGGTAGGTGCCCCCATTGTTATCCAGGTAGTGCCCCCCATCTGTTTAGCCAGGGTATGCCCCCCTTGTTGGCCAGGTAGTGCCCCCATTGTTGCCAGGTAGTGCCCTCCCATTGTTGCCCAGGATAGTGCCCAATGTTTGCCAGTGATGCCCCCATCTTTTAGCCAGGTAGTTGCCCCCCATCTTTTTTAGCCATGTTATTGCCCCCATCTGTTTAGCCAGGTAGTGCCCCATCTGTTAGCCAGGTAAGTGCCCCCATCTTGTTAGCCAGGTAAGTGTCCCCATCTGTTTAGCCAGTAGTGGCCCCCATCGTTAGCCAAGTGTGCCCCCATCGTTAGCCAATTAAGTGCCCCCCATTGTTAGCCAGGTAGTGCCCCCATCTGGTAGCCAGGTAGTGGCCCCCATTGGTTGCCATGTAGTGCCCCCATTTGGTTCCGAAGGATATGCCGCCCATTGGTTGCCCAGGTATTGCCCCCATTGTTGTCCAGGGTAGTGCCCCCATACATTGGTTGCCAGGTAGTGCCCCATCCTGATACCAGGTAGTGCCGCCATCTTTAGCCAGGTAGTGCCTCCCATTGTTGCCGTGAGGTAGTGCCTCGCCATTTTGTTTAATTGCCCTTTAGGTAGTGCCCCCCCTCTGTTGCCATGTAGTGCCCGCCATCTGTTAGCCAGGTAGTGCCGACCATCTGTTAGCCAAGTAGTGCCCCATCTGTTAGCCAGGTAGTGGCCCCGATCTGATAGCCAGGTAGTGCCCCCATCTTATGCCAAGTTAGTGCCCCCATCGTTACCAAGTAGTGCCCCCATTTTTAGCCAGGTAGTGCCCCAGCTGTTAGCCAGGTAGTGCCCCCCATTGGTTGCCCATAGTGGCCCCCATTGGTTGCACTGAGTGTAAGTAGCCCCCATCCTTGTTAGACAGTGTGTGGCCCCCATCTGTTTAGCCATGTAGTGGGCCTGCCCCTGCCTTGTTTGTTGCCCAGGTATTGACCCCCCATTGTTGCCAGGTAGTGCCTCCGTGCTGTATAGCCAGTGTGCCCCCAGTCTGTTACCAGGTAGTGTCCCCCACCATCTGTTAGACCATGTAGTGCCCCTTTGTTGCCCCAAGGTAGTGCCCCCTCTGTTGCCAGGTAGTGCCCCCTTCTGTTGCCAGAGTGCCCCCTTTGTTGCCAAGGTATTCTGCCCCCTTTGTTGCCAGGTAGTGCCAACCTTTGTTGCCGAGGTAAGTGCCCCCTCTGTTGCCGGAGGTTAGTGCACCCCTAGTTTGCCAGGTAGAGCCCCATTTGATCCCAAGGTAGTGCCCGCCTTTGTTGCCTGTAGTTGCCGCTCGTTGATCTGTTTAGCCAGTGTAGAGCCCCCCTAAAGCTAATACAAATAAAATAATAAAATCCACAACACGCATTACCATGCTCCCTGCAGCGCGGGCCATCTCCTGCCCGATCATCTTCAGCGGCGCAGGGGAAGTGGAGAGCAAAGCGCTGCGACACTCGTCTCCTTCAGCCGCGCAGTCACTTCCCCCCCTGCGCCGCTGAACTGTATGTACGGCGCACACACCGGGCTATGTGTGATACACTCGGCGCCGTAACATACAGGGAGAGGATTAGGTGGAGCGATCCCTCCTGCCTCCGTCCCCGCACAGTGAGATCCGCGTTGCGGGTGAGCGGCCGCTGCGGCCCCGGGGGGCTGCAAACCCAGACTGTAGTAGCGGTCCCTCGGCGCAAGAGTAGCGCACGGCATCGCTACTCTTGTCCGCCGCGGGTAATTTAAAGGACCCCCGGCTGCCTGCAGTGCGGCGGGGAGGAATGTCCACTACCCCCGTAGGGGCGGGAGGGGACCCCAAGAAAGCGGGACCCCCCGCCAAAAACGGGAGAGTTGGGCATGTATTGGTATATGAATATCAACGGTTTCAGAAAGGTAATACCGAGGGGAGTTATCAAATTGAAATACAAAGATTACTGCACAAGTCATCTCATAAGTGTCACAGAATTGTGTAGAATGTTAGAAAATAGATGTTGAGTTGTCGATGTTCTGGCAAAGTGCCTTTATCAAGTGACATCTAACATCGAGCAGTCCAAGAGATGAGATCTACAAAATGACAGGAGACAAGGAATCGGCATATTAATGGCATGGATGGGTAGAAGGATCCTGAGAGTAGTTCAATAAGGTCACTAATTAGATGACAAAGTAGGTGCTTCTAAGGTTAGGAGTAAGGGTATGGTCATATGGGGGTTTGGATCCGAAAATCACATCCAAAGCTTCTGTCATCAGTTGGTATCCGAAAAATGCCATCCAACATGCAGGTGTGTGTTCGGCTGCAGCAGAAACGTACCCTATAATTTTAAACGGGGCGTCTGTTGCGTCTTTCATATCAAGAACTGACATGAAATTCTATTGAACAGATCCGAAAGATGCATCACAAAGACGCAATGAGACAACATGCATTCAGCAAACACGTTGTATACAGGGCTTGGGGAGTCGGCAAGCCAAAGCCCCAACTCCTCAATTCCCAAATCTCCTACTCGACTCCCTCATACCATGGCGGCATGTTTATGGTGATAGACTTTTACTGCAATAAAATGGTAACATCATGCTGTTTTATCCACCATATGTATACAATAATCAAGCTATTTTTCAGGTAGAAACAGACACTGACAAGCAAAGGTAACAATGATGATTTTTGATCTTTTGAAATCACTTTGTGGGTAGAGTTGAAGAAAAAAGCTGATTTTGTATCCAAGTCCAGTGCTGCTCTTAACATTGGGAATGATGGTAGAAGACAACCTGGGAGTCTAGATTTTAAGTCAGATTAAGCATGAGATCGTGATCCAGAAGCCCAGAAGGATTGCAGGCAGTATTGAAAACCAAAAATGTGGAATAGCAAAATAATAAAAAATAACATTGTTGATTTTTAGGAGCAAAACATAAACAAAGCAGGCTTACGAGGAAAGAATCTGCAAACTAAGCAGATGCTAAATACAAGCAAGTCCCAAATTTATGTATAAGATTGGTAGAAGGAAATTTGTCTATAAAATGATTGGCATCCTCATGTACAAAGCTGTAGTGGATGGTGAATAAGGAGCCCAGAAAGTCACAAGTTCAAAACCTTGATACCGGCTTTTGCTTGTCTAGTGTAAAAAATATATTTAGTTGGATATACTTGTAGAACACAAAAAAATTGTAAATATAGCAAAACACGGCAAGAACATTCTCGGGGAGATTCCTCTTAATTTTTTTACTGAGAAATTAGTAATTGCCGTTCCATCAGATCCGCATACATGAACCTCAGACATCTATCTCATTGATTTCCGAAGCTAGAGAACGGGCCTCCTACACTAACTTGGGGTTGGGTCAAACAGTGACTCGACTAGGGGCAACGATCACTAACAATGACAGAGGGTATAAAGGAATAGCCTCACCACAGTCCTGTTTTGATGAATGGTTGAACTCTTCTACTCTTTGAAAGCAGGTGAAAAATAATTGGCTGGAAATCTGTTTTGCCATGGAGCAAAATCTTTTCCCCGGGGACAGGCGCTTTGTTGCCGGCTCCATGTCATCAATTACACTCCTAATGTGATGATCTGAAGATATGAGCGCATAAGCACCGTGCCGGCCTTCCCATTCCTCTTGCCTTTGCACTGCATTCAAAACTAACTGGACCAACTTATTATATAGTTCGGAGAGTCGGATCCCCTTTTATGACGACTCCTACTCCTGACTCCTGCAAAATAGGCAACCGACTTCCACAGTCCGCTTGTATATGAAACGTTTGATGGCTTGTTTTAGATTGAAACTAATGTAAATCACACTGCACATTGTTAGATGCGTGTTTGGGTCCAAAACATGGATCCAAACACGCATCTAAAAACAGATCCAACGTGCCGTGTGAACATCCCCTAATGAGACAGACGTCCCATCCATGGCAATAATCTGCTGATTCCTTGTCTCCTGTCATTTTGTATATCTCATCTCTTGGACTGCTCGATGTTAGATGTAACTTGATAAAGGCACATTGCCAGAACATCGACAACTCAACATCTATTTTCTAACATTTTACACAATTCTGTGAATGACACCTATGACATAACTTGGATTTGTGCTGTAATTAATTTATTCATTTTTTGCTTGATCCACTCCCTGGTATTACCCTTGATAAAACCTTAATATCATATACTGGTGTGCCACGGAATTATATTACACTAGATGTTTTGGGGCATAGCTTACCCTTTCCACCCAATTGCTCCCTGAAACTCTGGTGTGCATAACCTTTAGGCCTCGTTCACACGGCTTATTTGGGTCGCGGGATATGGGTCCATACTCTGCGCGCCGGGATTTTGCGCCTGCATGTACGGCTCCAATCCATCTCAGTCATATAACGACGGTAATCCACAGTTCTCATTAGAGACTATGGATACCAACTCTCCGTCCCGCGCGGTCTCCGATCGCCACGGGGGAAGAAAGTGACATGTCAATTATTTATGGCGCGTACGTTCCGTAGATAGTGACAGTCCCCTATGGTGGCCTACAAGGCATCGCCCGGACCCGCCTCCATCCCACTGCAACGCTGGCCGGCCGTAATTTGCTCTCACACCATGATTAAGAGGCAATCCTCTTTGAAACATTTCGATGAGTGTTCTTCTAAGCACTTTGTTTAAATATCGATGTGGAGATTTTAAAGATACTCTTCAAATTAAAGCTGCATAGTCGTTTTAAATTTTCATTCTAACGGATTATGAGTCATTCTCAAAGTTGCTGGATCAAATACCATAAGCCATTTTTTACCTGTTTAATAATTGTTCTAACAGTGAAAATGCTGCCCATTTGAAAAATAAAAAAAAATTGGGATATTTTCAGATGGCGTATAGTTGTATGTACCTGTACACGCACGCCACTTTACGCACTCTCATTTTACCCAGAATGTCACTTCTTTCTGCTGGCGCACAGTACATGACGGGGAAACCGGCAGGTAATCATAGCTCTCAATGAGTGATATGGTTTACCATGTTTGTGGGGTATACTTTAGGCACATTGCAGTGCCATTACACCCCGAAGTACAGCATCTGAACATACATCGACGGTCTCCTGTTTCCTTTCAGTCTTCTTTCGAATGGGACATTGCCACTAATAGGCTGTACATTATGTTTATGAAAACTGTCTAATTGTAAGACTCTCATTGTTGACCATGGCAAAAAATCAGTGCACAGCTTTGATTTCTTTAACTGATCCCAAACAGTGAAAGCTGAGCTTTGATTGGTGGTTGCTATGAGCAACAATGACAGTTTTACGGTAAAACAGTTTTGATAAATGAGGCCCAATAATCTAATCCAATACTAAATGCAAACTTAGACTTGACAGCCTGAAAAATGCACCAGATTTATCACAATGGTTCAGCTGTATGATAAATCTGGCATGCATTTAGACACTTTTGGCTAACTTTACACCATCTATAATTTTTTTTGCTCATAAGGCTGCATATTAAACCCTTTCTGACATTGGACTTACTGGTACATTATGGTAAGGGGCTAAGTAGCGGGTTTCCGACGCAATCCCACTACATAGGTGGCGGGTGCCAGCTGTTAATTGCAGCTGACACCTGCCAGTAACAGCAGGAAATGGAGCCGGCTCCATTCCATGTGGTTTAACCCCTTAGCACGACATCTAAATGAATAAGAAATGGTGTCACGCACCGATTGTTCTTCTACACGTTCGTATTCTGGGGTGAGCCCCTGCAGCCAGATCGCAGTGTCCCAATCGGTTTACATGGCGGCTGGAAGCCATTTGAAGGCTTCCATCACCGCCCAGTTTTTATTTTACTACTTCCTAGTAAAACCACCATCTTTGTACACCCTAATAGGCATAGAGATTGCGCCTCCTAGTGGTCAAGCACCCTAGGGGGACTCAAAGTTAAAGAAAAAAAATCTAAATAATGTTTAAAAAAAAAAAATTAAAAGTTTCAAATCACCCTCCTTTTGCCATTTTAATAAAATAATAAAAAGTTACATATAATTGGTATCACAGTGTCCGTAAATTTCAGATTTACTAAACTATAACATCATTTATCCCGTACTCTGAACACTAGAAGAAAAAAAATTCCAAACGGCAAAATTATATTTTTGGGGATATTTCACGTCTCTTAAAATTTGGAATAAAAGTGACAAAAAATGTTGCGTGTATTCCAAACTGGTACCAATAAAAAGTACACTTCAGCAAGCAATACACCTCACTCAAACCCATAGGTAGAAGTACAAAACGGATTGCCACAGGGGAAAAGATTCCAGCATGGATTTATATCAACCTGTAGATTCAGGGCTGTAGAGGTGGTAAGTCAAAGCTCCGACTCCTCAATTTCCCAAAGCTCAAACTCTGCCTCCCACTCCGACTCCCATCCCCTCATACAAAGTGATAACTTTACTGTATTAAAATGGTAACATCAGGCTTTTTTTCACCTTATGATTCAATAATCAAGCTATTTAGGTAGAACAGATACTGACAAGCAAAATGGAAACAATGTTCTGACCTTGTGACTTTCAGGCTCCATATCTTACCATCCACTACAGCTTTGTACATGAGGCTCACATCATTTTATATACATTCATCTTACCGATCTTATACATACATTATTTAGCATCTGCTTAGTTCTGCAGATTCTTGTCATGTAACTGCATTGTTACTGTTTTGCTCCTAAAAATCAAAATGTAAATTTTTATTATTTTGTTAGTATTTGGTAAATCCACCTTTGGCTTTCAGTGCTGCCTGAATCCTTCTGGGCTCTGGATAAGATTCAAGCATATTTTGACCAAAATCTGATCCCACATTCCCAATGTTGGTGCATAAAGGTCTTGGGTACGAATACAGCTTTTTCTTCAGCTCTACCCACAAGTGTTTGATTGAGTTGAGGTCTGGGGACTGTTGGGACCAATCCAGCAACTGTACTTCATTAACATTGAATTATTTGTTTGCCAGACTCAATGTATGCTTCGGGAGGTTGTCCTGGTGGAACATTATGTTGTCCTTTTCATACCCATAGTACTCGAGTGTATGAAGTAACTCATCTTGTAGGACACTCACATATAGCTCAGCATTGAAATCAACATCGATCCTGAAACAACACCATACCATCAGGCTTCTTCCACTAGACTTGACTACTCTTTCAATTACTCGATCTGTTAGCCCTCTTTTCCCTTGATTCTTCCAAACAGATTTGCTCCCATTAGAGCCCGGTCTATTGACTTTAATTTCATCGCTCCAAATGGCCTGTTTCCAACTTTCCACTTTTCATACTTTTTTTTTGCAATCTTGAGCCGACGCTTCTTATGACAAGATTGAAGTCGAGGCTGCTTCACCTTTTTTTGGGCCATCATTTCAAGCATGTGTAATGTTCATTGCACAGTGCTTGCATGGACTTCTATGATCTCACAATTGCAAAGCATGCGAGCCACCTCCACTGCCGTGTCTGTTGCACCAGATCTGATATACCTTTTAATGAGCCGACTTGACTGATATTTTGCCTGGATGTCCACTTCTTAGCTTTTGAATGGATGGGCAGACATTGCGTATTCTTCCAACTGTCAGGGCCTCACATGGTGCAGTTTGGCAATTTTCTTGGCCAAGAGACCACTATCCATGAGCTGGATGATGCGGCTTCTCTTTTCTTGGAAAATCTTCTTCATGGCTGCTCCACGATTCGAACCAGTGACCTTTTGCTTGGAAATCAACCTAATAACACACTGAGCTATTATGGATTGTAAGAACAGGTTGTAATTTGTAGTATAGAAGAAGAAAAAGTTTGTCCCACAACCGGGAGCAAAACAGTAACAATGCAGTTACATGACAAGAATCTGCATAACTAAGCATATGCTAAATAGTTGCAAGTCAAATTTAGATATGAAGATAGCCAAGATATTTGTCTATAACATGATGGTAGTCTCATGTTCAAAGCTGTAGTAGATGGTGAGATATTGAGCTTGAAAGTCAAAAGTTCAAAACATTGTTACCCTTTTGCTTGTACGTGTAATATATATTTATTGGATACAACTTTAGAACACAATAAAGTTTAATAGTAAATATGCAAAACGCTGTATATTGAGAGAGTGAGAAAATTGGTTTTCAACAATAACATCCTGAGTAACATTTGTTGAGTGAGTCTATGAATTTGTTCTGAGAAATAGTATCGCCGCCATCAGATTCTCATTCATAGATGACCTCACATCTGATCTCATTATTTACAGGCTACAGAATGGCCTATCTACACTAACTTGGGTTGGTGGCAAAGCGGTGACCACAGGGGCAACATCTCTAATAATTTCAGGCTATAAAGGAATTGCCTCATGCACAGTCAGTTCTGATGAACGGTTGAACACTTTTACTTCTTTGAGAACAAGTGAAAAGTTTTGCTGAAATCTGGTCAATCTGTTTGCTATGGAAGCGGAATCTTTTCTCTGTGGCAACACTTTGCCTGCTCCATGACATCCAAATACTTTCCAAAATTAAACTCTTCATCTGATGAGGCTGAAGATTTGGGAGCAGTAGCACTGGCAACACCCAATTCCTTTCGCTCTTGGCACTGCATTGCACTGTACCAATTTATTATACATTTTGGGAGTCTGTCCATTTTATAACGACTCCGACTCCTGCAAAATGGGCACTGACTCCACAGCCCTGTGTAGAATACAGATAACACATCAATTACACCAAAGATTGAACACCATAAAAGGAAAACTCGCGCAAACATGGGGCAAGTAAGTTTTTTTTCACGTTTTGCCCCAATTAGAATTTTTTATGTCGTTTTTCGGTATATTCTGTGGTACAGTGAATGACACCATTAGAAAGTACATCTTGTCCAGTAAAATAAAATCCCTCATGTCTATTTAGTTGGAAAAATAAAAATAAGTTATGCCTCTGGGAAGGCGGGGAGGGAAAAATGAACATGATAAAAAGGCTCCATCAGGAAAGGGTTAATCAACAGTCCCTTCATGTTGAAAGCTAATCTTTGTAGTGAGAAAACACCTTTAAGCCAAACCCCTTTCTGAGAAGCAATGTTCTTCTGTCTGACAAAGCACAGAAATAATTAAAAACTGTCTATCATGAACAGCCTCTGTTCATTGATGGACACTTCAGGACCTTCTGGCTGTGGCCTGTCATGTGACTATGTATGGGATGACTATATATGTAACATACATGGGATATTCTGTAAGTCAACTGGATACTTTTTCACAGATATCCCTTATACATGCGGACACATGGAGGAACGGGGAGTGAGAGAGGGAAGCCCATGCAACCGTCACCGTTGCACAACACTCACCCACAACCCTGACCAGCGGAGAGACCCCTTTTCACTAGCACCAGTGAAACAGGACTCTGCCAGCCCGGTAGCTTACCACCAGTTCCTCATTCAATATAAACCCGGTTTATTAGCGTGATTAGATCAGAAACAAGTCCCTGTAGTGTATAATGTAAAACCGAGAACACGGACATGTGGATTCGTTGATAAGGGTAAAAGAGCAGCGAAAGATTAAAGGGGTTGTATCGCTACAAAGATCTGTCTCAGATTATGGGGACAGTAAAAATAAGCACTTTTGTAATTGGGTTGCATTACCTCAGTCACTTGGTTTAGCAAATATGAGCTTTTCTATGCATCTGTGTTCTATTTCTGCTGCTGCTGGTCGGGACATGCCCCCTGGCCAGATCCCGCCCCCCCAAGACACACCCACAGCCCGGTGATTGGCTGGCTGACATTTCATTCAGCCTGTTGGGATACGCCCCCAGACAGGAAACGCCCCAACCACGCCCCCTGTGCTGTGATTGGCTGCCTGCACACTGGGTTTTCTCCCCTCTGAGCTGTTAAAATCGATAGTGAAACCAAGGGCTGCAGCCTCAATACTCCTCTCCCAGCTCTAGGGTGAATGATCTGGGCAATTACTGGCTGTTTAAGTCACAGATCCCCTCATATAACAGAGTCTTATAGAGTCTCCTGCCTGTTAACAGGGGAGAGGGGGTGGGCAGTGTGCATTGCTCCATATAACACAGTTGCCTGTCTGGTAACAGAAGGGGAGGAGGGGGGGCAGTGTACACTCCTCACATGTCTCATCAGTTCCGGCTGTGTGTATAACTGCATATAGCACAGCCATACAGTCTCCTGTCTGGTAACAGAAGGGGTGGGGGGCAGTGTACACTCCTCACATGTCTCATCAGTTCCGGCTGTGTGTATAACTGCATATAGCACAGCCATACAGTCTCCTGTCTGGTAACAGAAGGGGGAGGGAGGGGGCAGTGTGCATATCTCACATGTCTCATCAGTTCCGGCTGTGTGTATAACTGCATATACCACAGTCATACAGTCTCCTGCCTGGAACAGAGGGGGGAGGGAGGGAGCAGTGTGCATATCTCACATGTCTCATCAGTTCAGGCTGTGTGTATAACTGCATATACCACAGTCATACAGTCTCCTGCCTGGAACAGAAAGGGGAGGAGATGGGGGGCAGGTGCAATCTACAATGTCTCATCAGTTCCGGCTGTGTGTATAATCTGCATATAGCACAGCCATACAGTCTCCTGTCTGGTAACAGAAGGGGAGGGAGGGGGCAGTGTACATCCTCCCCATGTCTCATCAGTTCCGGCTGTGTGTATAACTGCATATACCACAGCCATACAGTCTCCTGCCTGATAACAGAAGGGGGAGGGGGGGCAGTGTGAATCTCACATGTCTCATCAGTTCAGGCTGACTGTATAACTGCTTATAGCACAGCGAGCCATAAGCTCCCTTTTGCAACACATAGTGCAGGAGGGGGCAGCTGTCATATCTCACAGTCTCATCATTTCAGGCGTTGTACAACTGCATATATGAATGTCATACAGTCTTTCCTGCCGGGAACTGAGAGTGGGAGGGCCTGTTTCACTCCTCAATGCTAAACATCAGTTCAACGATATAACCCTAAAGATTCACATTCATAGCTTTCCTCTCTGCCTGGCAGATGGGAGGAATTGAGGGGCGTGCTAGCTTTCTCCCTTCTCACTTCCCGTGTGTTAACTGCATATCCACAGCATACAGTTCCCCTGGACCAGACAGGGCAGCAAGGGAACTGTCTATACACATGTTCTCCCGAGTTAACCTGTGTGTAACTGCCTATAGAAGCCATAAGTCTAATGCAGAACAGAGGGGCAGGAGGGAGCGTTCCATACCCCTGCATTGTTTTATCATTTCCACATCTGTCAAAAAACAAACAGCCCGTCTGGAACAGAAGGGCAGGGGGGAAGTGCATTACATGTCTATCTTTCAGGATGTGTGTATAAACAGCACAGCCCTGAACTGTTCGCAACATAAGGTGAGGATTATAGGACAGCTCCCACACATGTTATAGTTTACAAACTGTGTGTATGCTGTAATATTGACAGCCTACAGTCTCCTGTCTGTGTAAAGAGGGGAGAGCAGGCACCCTACAGGGTTATATCCGGCTGACGTGAATAGAATACCAGATAGTTTCCCTCTCTGTACAGAAGGGAAGATTCTGTGGGGAGTGGCTTCCTCTACCTGTCTTTAACAGGTTGGCTGATTTGTATAACTGCAGTAAGATCAAGGACTGAAGTCTGCTGCAATAGAGCATTTGGGGAAGCTGAATGTCCTCCTGAACACTCGGCTTCACTCAAATTAGAATGAATTATGTCAATGTTTATAAGCACAATGCTGGAGGGACTGCCCTTTTTAAAATCTTTTAGATAAAACCCAATCAATACGATACAACCCCATTAAGTCTGAATATTTAATTGCCTTAAGGGCACACTAGACAAGACACTGCATACACTGTGGATACAGATATATACAACACCTCGCTGCTGCTTAGCCCATGCTGTTATCCTAGGCACCCCCATCACCTCCCCGTAACTTCCTCTTGAGATGGGTCATAAGGCGGCTCTAGTACCATCAGCCCTGGCTGGGTAACAGATACCAAACGCGGCTTGGCTGCCAGGTTCCTAGAAACCCATTCTCCATATCTCCTCATCCCTGGATCCAAGAAAGAAAGGAGACGCATGAGGGCGTGCCTCTCGTTCTCGAGTTCTCAAATATGGAATATATGTGTGACGTATTTCAATAATTCCATATGTAACTTTAGTTCCTGGGCGTCTAAACCATTTGCTTTGATGCTTTGGCCCTTTGGAAGAAATTTCTACCATGGCACATTAGAGTCTGGTTAAGGTGTAAACAGAATAATAAAAAGCTTTTGAAGCTTGACTCCCTGGTGAGATTGGTTCCCTTTGCACAATATGGCTGGCTAGGTATCTGGCATGAGCAAGTAAGTATTGATTTAGTGTGAGAACAGATTCTGAGTGAGGCCTGGTATTTAAATTATGAGGACTTGGATACAATTCTATATTTATCACACTGTCTAAGACTATGGTGTAAAGCGTGGATCACATCAGCATTAGGAATAAAAAAGTACAGCAAGCCCCGCTATTTTTTCTTTGAAAACGATGCAGTCCGTGAAGGAAACCTGTAATGATTCTGCAGAGAAAAGCTTAGCTGACGGAAGCTTTTTACACAGAGGCATCCTGCCAAAAAGTATACTGTTTGATATGTTTTTTCTTGTTTTGTTTTTATGCCACTTACGGCCTCATGTATGAAAACTGTCTAGGTGTAAGACCTTTGTTGCCCATAGCAACCAGAGCTCCCCTTTAATTTTTTCAGATCACTATGTGAAATGAAAGGGGAGCTCTGATGGGTTGCTATGGGCAACAAAGAAAGTATTACATCTAGACAGTTTTCATACATGAGGCCTTAAAGGGGTTGTCTCGCTACAAAGAATAGCTTTCAAATTGTAGGGAACACAAAATAAAGACATTTTCCAAATATATTTCTTTGTTTATCTGTTTTCCTTAAGGAGATACAAGTGAATTTATGACCTCCCTGGCTATTTCAGTTCCCTCAGTAACAGACCTGTGTATATCTCTCCCCCCTGCTGTTTGTTCTATGTGATAGCAGTGAGTGAAGTCATCACACAGGTCGCTGCAGCCTCTGTGCTGCTGGACAGTAAAAAGCTTGATTTATCTAAAATAAATATCACTGTAATTAGGGCTTGTGTTTGAGGGATCAGATAAAGCCTTCTGCTAGTAGTTTCAGAAGCTTCTGAGCTAATCTGATCTAATTAGCAACTGAAAACACAGCGTTGAATACAAGCACTGAGCTGTATGCAAATTAGTCAGTCTGAACCAGGAAGTGACAGAGTATTTTATTCATGCATCCTATGAAACTGTAGGGAGACAACTCCTTTAAGTGTACAGTCATATGGCAGAGCCATATAAAAACAACTGGACTTTATGTATTGATATCTATAGGAGTTACAGAAAAAGAAGAGTGCAGCATATTTGGTAACCCTGTAACAACCCATATATAGTGCTAATATGTTATTAATGCATGACATTCTTTTTATGCATTCCACATTGACAAGAGTAATATTATCTATTAACTGCACATCTAAGACTTTTATTTTGCTTGGTGATTCTGTGTCTTGGCCAATAACATTTTCTTTCTTACATATTTTTTTTACGAATATTGGTGGCCAGGAGCATCACTGTGCAGGGAAAATTTAGCATACACTGTGACCCTTCTTTTTAGGATAAAAGGATCCAGGCAGGCGATCGGCACTGATCAGTAGGCCCGATGTAAGAATAAGGGAATGTTTACACTCAGTTGTGAGTTTAAATTTAATTTATTTAACCCCCTCCTGACATTGGACATACATATATGTCTAATGTGTGGGGTCAATATACTCACTACAATCCTGGATATATTCCTTAAGATGTCAGCAAACCTATAATAATGACTAAAAAATATCGTAATGAAAATTGGATCACAAAATCCAGTAGGAACTCCTTCTATTCTAAGGCTTGTGGTTGCATCAAATCGTGTACTAGGACCACATATAGGATATTTGGAATTTTACCTCCACTTTGCTTTAATTCTCTGAAACAGCTAGAGGGTTAATAAACTTCCTAAATGCTGTTTTGAATACTTTAAGAGGTGCATTTTTTTAATTGGAGTCATTTATGGGGGTGTCTAACAAACAATTCCCTCAAAGCCCTCTTAGAACTTTACTGGTCCCAAGAAAAATCTGTGTTGCAAATTTTTTTTAAAATTTAAAATATTGCTACTAAATTTATAAGCCCCTAATGTGGAAGAAAATAAAAAGATGATGCCAAAATAAAGTGCACTTATGGTAACTGCTAGTTATAATTTATTTTGTGTGGTATAAAAAATGTTTACTTTGAAAAGGTAAATTTTTCCAAGTTTTGATATTTTTTACAAATAAACATGGAACATATTGAATAAAATGTATTACTAGCCTAAAGCACAATATGTCATGATAACATACATGGATAGGTAAAAGCATTAAAAGGTTATTCTCACATAAAGTCAAATGTCAGATTTGAAAAATGGGGCTCTGTCAAAGAGGTGAACAGTGGCTGCGATGGTAATTAAATTTAATTTCTAGGAAGAAAATAAATGGCACAGTGTAGAGTTCCAAGATGCTCCAACATGATTATCTCATGGGGAATGCAATGTTAACTAAAATTTACTTTTCAGGACAGCTTAAAAGAGAGGCATCCTGTAGCAGGACTTGAACATTGCTTGTCACAAATGTTCACCAACCAATCTGACTGAGCTAGAGCTATTTTGTAATGAAGAATGGGCAAAAAAATCCAGTCTCCAGATATGCAAATTTGGTAGAGACATCCCCCAATAGACTTGCAGCTGTCATTGAATCTAAAAGTTATTACAAAGTATTGAGTCAGGAGGCTGAATACATATGGACGCCACACTTTTCAGTTTTTTAATTTGCAAAAATTCAGAAGAGCACGTATCATTTTCTTTACACTTCACAAATACTTGCTACTTTGTATTGTATATAAAATATTAATAAAATGCATTTACGTTTATGGCTGTAACGTTTGCCCATTTCCCAAATAAAAAGATTAAATATAATTGGTATCACTACATCTGTAAAAGTCTAATCTATTAAGGGGTTTTCTCACCATGTCGTTTTATAGAGTCACAGCCAGCTTCAGACTCACACTTCCTAGGTATGCAGTGGGCGGGTCTACAGCAATGATTGTCTTCGCTGTTATTCCTGTTACATTGAAATGACTGTAGGAGATGTCAAATCTGTAGTACAGATGACTGAAAACGTCCTTTTCTTAAACAAACAAAACTCCTTTCCTAGGGATTAAACATAGCAGGGAGTGACATGAACAAGGACATACAGCAGCTCCCAACTAATCAGATAAGACAGGAGAGAGAGATAGTCGGTAACCAAGAGAGACGTGTGTGCACTCCAAAGAGATCAAATCTCTGATCTCCTTAACATAGTAATATAAAAACAGCAATATACTTGATAAGTCTTCATTTACATTTTTCTACATGTTAAAACTTGTTATGGTAGTAAGAAAATTCCTTTAATTTATAACCTTATATGTCCCTTACAGTTAATGTCATAAAAAATACCTAACATAAAAACTGCCTTCCCAAAAATTTGAAAAAAGTGATCATAAAGTCACAGGTATCTGAAAATTTTATTGATGAAGACAAAACTTTATTATGAAAAAAACAAACCCTCATATAGATTCATAGATGTAAAAATAAAAAAGTTATTGGTCTTAGAAAATGACACTGCAAAGCAAATAAAAAATCCCACTAGAATCCTACTGTCCCATAAAAAATGGACAGGATTTTAATTTTTCCTGGAGGTTTGAGGGGAAGGACATTTGCTTAGTGCACCAATATGCTTTGTTCCTGCCCTGGTTCTAACATTATTATTTTTTCATTTCAGTTGGGTGAAGGAGTGGTGTCTTTAAGCTGTATTAACCCCTTACTGCCCCAGCCAGTTTTGACCTCCCATTTTTTTAAATCTGACTTGCCACTTTATGTGGGAATAACTTTTTGATACTTTTACCTATCCATGTGATTCAGAGATTGTTAGCCTGTGCTTTAAGTTAGTAATAAATTTTGGTCCATACAATCCTTGTTTATTTGCAAAAATTTCATAATTTTCATTAAAATTTTGAAAAATCTGCCATTTTCAAAGTTCAAAAATTTCTGTGTGTACAACAGATAGTTATTCCACAGAAAATAATTTATAACTAGCTTCTACTATATGTAGGTTGGCATCATTTTTTAAATGTCTTTTTATTTTTTACGACATTAGTGGGCTTAGAAATGTAGTGTGGGAATAACTTTTTGATACTTTTACCTATCCATGTGATTCAGAGATTGTTAGCTTGTGCTTTAAGTTAGTAATACATTTTGGTCCATACAATCCTTGTTTATTTGCAAAACTTTCATAATTTTCATGAAAATTTTGAAAAATCTGCCATTTTCAAAGTTCTAAAATTTCTGTGTGTACAACAGATAGTTATTCCACAGAAAATAGTTTATAACTAGCTTCTACTATATGTAGGTTGGCATAATTTTTTAAATGTCTTTTTTATTTTTTTACAACATTAGTGGGCTTGGAAATGTAGTGGTAATTTTTCAAATTTTCAAGAAATTTTGTAACATAGATTTAAAAAAAAAAAATGAAAGAAAAATAAGTCAGCTCACCCAAGTCAAAAATTATTAAAATCCCACTGGTGTATGCACAGCCAAGTGGAGCCACTTTGGTAAACCGAGGGTAAATACGAGCAGATGCCAGCTTCTAACCAGATGCAATGTTTAAAACTTCATAGGCTTTATTGTGATAGTTTTAAAAGATATATACATAATCCACCAAACTTGATTAGAAAAGCATAATAAGAAACAGTAATGTGTTTCAGATGTCCTTACTCATAGTGTGTGGACAACGACGAAAGAGGCTCAATATATATAGGGTCTACTCTTTTCACGTATATTCCTCTGATTGAACATCCGTATTTATAATAAATACATCCCACCCACAATTTACTGACTAATACTGCCACACCATGACCTCATATCACCACCACATAGTTACTGAGTAATACTGCCACACTATGACCTCATATCGCCACCACATAGTTACTGAATAATACTGTCACACCATGACCACATTTCACCACCACATAGTGACTGAATAATACAACATACCATTACTGAATGTAAGCCATTATACTATAACCAATATTACCTACATACAGAGATGGATACCAGCTGTACACAGGCTCTGCAGACATATAAGCTATTATAGTAAAGTAATAGCCAGGGACTTACAGGAGACGTCTCTGAAGAATTGTTCTCTTTCTCTTCATCTTTCCCAGACCGCCATGACTTCTCCCGGCTACAACTCTTCACTGTAGAATTTACAAAACAAACATCTTAGACGCCTCACTTTATCAGCACTTCTCTAACAATTCCTATTGCTGAGCAAACTCTCCATTTATAGCAACGCAAATGGTAATAATTACCCCCTTCTGCCCCAAACAGTAAAAGTGCCCCGAAATGGCTATGGGGCTCCCATTTGTGCATTAATGTACACCTGCAAACTAGGTAGGCAGTCCTCAATTAGGTAGGTGTTGAGCACCCATTAGATAGGTAGAGTTATTGGTCCCCCAATAGATAGGTATCTTGGTCCCCTATTAAGTAGGTCGTTATATTTGCCCCACAATAAGTAGAAATATAGATCCCTATTATGTAGTTATAGCAAGGTAGTTGCCCCCTGGTAGCCAGGTAGTTATTTGTCTCCTGTATCCAAGTAGCTGTCCCTCGTAGCCAAGTAGTTATATGCCCCCTGATAGCTATGCAATATAGCCAGTAGTAAAATGCCACCTGTAGCCAGGTACTTGCCCAGTTTAGCCAGGTAATTGCCCCTTGTAGACCCTTGTATCCAAGTAATATGTCCCCTGTAGCCAAGTAGTAACCGCTGTAGCCAGATAGTTGCCCCCTGTAGCCAGGTAGTTTCCCCCCTGCACCCAGATAGCTGCCCCTGGTAGCCAGATAGTTGCCCCCTGTAGCCAGGTAATTTCCCCCTGTAGTCAGGGAGTTTATCCCTGGTAGCCAGTTAGTTGCGCCCTCTTGCCAGATAGATGCCCCCTGTAGCCAAATAGTTGCCCCCTTGTAGCCAGATAGTTGCCCCCTGTAGCCAGGTAGTTGGCTCCTTGTAGCCAGATAGTTGCCTCCTGTAGCTAGGTAGTTGGCCCCTTGTAGCAAGGTAGTTGGGCCCTTGTAGCCAGATAGTTGCTCCTGTAGCCAGATAGTTGCCCTCTGTAGCAAATGAAAAAAAGGTACTCACCTTTCCATGGTCCGTGTGGCCAGGTCCGGGAGCTGGTGAACAGTGTAAGTGGAGGTAACGTCATCACGCCACTTACACCGTCACGCAGGTCCCAGGATCTCCTGGGCCAGCAGAGGCTGCCGGCTTAGGAGATCCAGCGTCACAGGGGCCGTGAGTAAAGCCATGCGTCACACCCCCTGCGTTTACTGAGAGCTGTACATACAAGGGAGAACGCAGCTGCAGACTGCGCAGCTGTGGTGAAATGGCCATGCAGAGTCAGAGGCTGCCGAGGCGCCCCCTCTGATGAGCAGCGCCCTGGGCGATCGCCCGCCCTGGCTGAAGAGACCATCAGTGCTCCAGGCCTAACAGCAATGGTCTGGAGCCTGGCCAGCTTGTGCCCTGGATAAAACTGCCTAGCGACGTCCCTGCCCAAATACAACTTTATAACCCAGCAACTCAACTTCAGATACTGGGGGATTGGCTCACCAATAATTTTACAAAATATTATATTGGCCAACAATTTATAGCAGAGATTTCTTTGACCATCCTTTTGCACACACCTTACCCAACCCTTCAAGTACAACTTACAGCTAAGTCTTATAATGACAACTTGGAGACCTTTCTAGGTAGCTTCTTAATTTAAGCCCCAAATATTTACTACTTCTCACCTTGTTAATTAACCTAATACAAGAAAAAAGGAGGGGCGTTGGATCCAGCACTCCTAAAAACATTGTTGATAGGACAAAACACAGGGTCTAGGCACAGACCAAGCTGACGCGTTTCAATCCAAAGAACTTTGTCAAAGCATAGAGATACTTGCACGACATATCATTATATACGAAACATGTTTCCAATAATTGGCAAAAATCAATCTTGCCTAGCAAGACTCCGATGGGAATCATGACTCAAGTTAACATGACCTTGTCTCTAGCCTGGATGCCTCTCCCGGGGAATGACTACATCATGAATGACGCACTGGCAGGTCAGGTAAACACACCCCTCACAATTGAGAGCGTTTCTCAGCAACCAATACACACTCTCCACTGCAGGGCAACCAATATCACTCCAGAGACCGCATAAACAAGCAGAAATTAAGAAACACGCCACCGAGCCGCAAGTGAGAACATCATGACAGAAGTCCCATACATACATAGGAAGGAAATCACAACTCTAAAATGTATCATTACATCAAGAAAAAAGAGAATTTAGAACAAATTAATAATACAACATGATTTCCTTACATAAATTAAGACCATGTGGGAACACTGAATTCATTGTAAGTATCCAGTATGCCTCTTTATCTAGTAATTGTTTATAAATGTTACCACCTCTATGAGAATTTTTTTTTCCAGTGCATATAATTTTAACGAATTAGTTTGTGAATCATGGTGTTCAATGCAATGTTTGGCAATGTTATAATTTCCTGGGCTAACAATGTCATTTAAATTTTCTAAGAATCTTTGTTTCAATTTACAAATTGTACAACCTACATATCGAAGATTGCAGACTGTACAAATAATCATGTAGATCACATTAGTACTGTTGCAATTAATATATTGTTGAATTTTATATAATTTATCCGTATTAGCCAATTGAATATTTTTCGTTGTGTCAACATAATTGCATATTTTACAGGGAAAGTGCCCACATCTATAAAAGCCCATGTGTTGCCTTTGATGGCAGAAGTAAATAGATTCGGAGAAAGTAAATTACTAATGGTGGAGGCTCTTTTTGAAATAATTTTACACCCATTACCCACTAGTTGTTCTAAAAATGGATTATCATACAGTAAAGGTAAATATTTGGTGACAATAGATTTTATATGAGAAAAATAATAGCTTTGTTCTAGAACTAAAACAGGCATAATATTTCAGTGTTCAAGTGCTTGAGGAAGATGCTGATTTTTCACTAGCAATCTGTCCCTATGTTTGTTTCCAACAATATATCTCGCCCTGTCTAAGAGGTCTTGGGGATACCTTCTTTTGTGTAATCTTGTACATATTATCGAGGCTTCTTTCTCATAATCTGTATTTTTGGAACCGTTGAGTTTTGCACAAGTTAACCAACAGGAATCGCCATACATGTATGTCGAGAATGATTACTTATATAATGTAAAATAGTGTTGCCTGAACTAGATTTATGAAATGTAGTGGTAATAATAGAAGAATTAAGTACACCCTGAAGATTTAAACCCAGAAATGTAGAGGTATGAAAATGAAACGTGAATTAAAATTCAAAGGATTGTTCTTTTTTTTTAACATAATTTTTATTCAAAGTTTTAAATATATAAACAGAATTGGGCACAAGAGAAACAAAGTAGCGTCAGCTTACAACAAACAAAACATACAAAATATATGTCATCATAGGAATAAGAAAGTAAATCTTTAACAGATCAGTCACAATATAAATCAACACATAACCTCTATATAGGCAATAGAGTTAACACAATTATGAGGTAAAGCTGAGACTCTATGCACTGGCAAATAATACAATGTTAGCCCCCCCCCCCCAAAAAAAAAATTAAGCACAAAACACCAGAATAAACCATAACTATAACCTGGCACTTGGGTCATATTAATACACTAAATCGGTTTAACCAGGGCGGAGGTTACTACAGGGCTGCTCTAAAATCAAAATGAGATATGATATATGTGAGGGTTACGATTCCCTGGCTGGCGGTAGGGTGGGAACCATAGATGGGAATCGCATTCGTAGAAAAAGGCAGTTCTCGCAGCGGGTAGATGAAGATGAGTCAAGTCAAGTGAGTGGATTTCCAACTTCTAATCGACCCAGTTGACCCGCTAGACGGGAAGTAAGATACCAGGACGTGTAAACGAAAGGCTTCATGACTACCCTAATCTCAAACCTTCTAGTTTTTATGAAATCTCCCCATTTTTAAAGAATTTAGAGGACTGGGTCTCTTTGGTTCTGATGATGTCCAGTTTATCCATCTGTAGATGGTGTTTGACGGAGCAGATCACTTCTTGGACTGAGAGGACATTAGAATCCAACCATTTTGAAAGTAGAGATCGTTTGGCCGTTAATAGAAAGATGTGCCGGAGTGGGAGGTTCTTACAATGATTTGGGAGGTTGTGGATAACAGCTGGACCAGGTCAAGGCTTAAATCAGCTTGTTGGGAGGAATTGAGAGTGTTCACCAATTCATACCAGAAATCTGCAGTAGCGTTACAGGACCAGATACTATGTAGAAAATCTGTTCGGGGGGGGGGTGGGGGCGCTACACTTAGGACATGCGGTTAGATGGTTGGGACAGTTGGGGTGGGGGGGATATTGAACCCAAATATAGCTGAGTGAGCGATTCTGAAGTAGGTATCCTTCCACTTCTCATTAACAATATGTTTACAGACGGCCCGCCAACCTTGTAGGATTTTCCCAAAGATATCCTGGTCGGGATACAGTTTTTCCCATGTGGTGAAGATTTTAGGGGAAGCTTTATCACTTTTGTTATTTTGAAGCCCTCAATAAAGCATAGATAAGGACGGGATGGGTGTGGAGAGGGGGCCAGTGACGTCATCGAATTTATGTTGTCGAACGTGGACAAATGAGGCAAAGTTCCTGTTGTGAAATGCGGAAACTTGCGCCAAAGCGGGGTAGTGGGGGGGGGGGGGGAGAGATCAAATTTTAAAATAAATTCTGCAAGAGAATAAATTTTTTGGAGTGCGGTATCAAATAGTTGGGAGAAATGCACTATATCCCTATTTCTCCAGCGTTTGAACTGGGGGTTGCTTGGCCTCCAAGCAAAAGGTACCTACTAAGTTGGTATGGTAAGGATAGCAAGGATCTGCTCACCTTCCAGGCTCCTATGGTATCTTTCAAAAGAAGACTGTGTTTCACCACTTTAGGGAGGATGCAAATTTGAAATGAAGCAGGTTTGGGAGCGACCAGGGAGAGGCCAATGCGGATTCAATGACAAAATTAGAGTATCTTGAGGTCTGTTTGACCCAGTCTACATTGTGTCGCATTAGACTTGCCAGCTTATATAGCCTTAGATCCGGCAGGTTCACACCTCCGGAGTCCCATGGGAGGAGCAGCTTAGAAAGAGCAATTTGTGGTCTTTTTTTGTTCCACAAGAAAGAGGGAAATGAAGAGTGGAGAAAGTTAATATTTTTTATGTCTAAGGAGGAGCGGGACCGTTTGTAAAAGATATAATAATTTTGGGAATGTCATCATTGGCATTTTGCTAAGAGAGGAAGAGGGAGATTTGTCCATCGTTCCAGCTCTTTTGAGATTTTAAGTAAAAGTGGGGGATAATTGAGACGATAAATGGATTCTAGAGTATTACCTATATAAATGCCTAAGTATTTTATAGAAGATTTGGCCAAAGGATAGTTCTTGAGGTAGCCTATGAAGAGTGGTATGGCAGATCCCGGACCCCTCCAAATCAGGTGGAGGTCATCTATGTATCTGCCATACCACTCCACATCTCCAACAAAAGGATTCATGATGGTAAAAATGTACATCTTTTCTCACCATGACATGAATAAATTAGCCAGGGAGGGGGAGATTTTAGTTTCCATTGATACTCCTCTGATCTGTAAATAATATCTGTGATCATAAACAAAAAAAAATAAAATTATGGGCTATAAGAAATTCTGACACAAATAATATAGCTTTTGAGATCGATGGAAAAGAACTATACTGGTCCAGATGGAATTATAACACTTTTATAGCTATTTGCAAGGGAATTCAGGTGTAAAGCAACTCAACGTCGCAGCTGAGCCAACTGTATCTGTCTAACCAAATTATATTTGATAAACCAAGCAGAACATCTGCAGTGTCTTGGAGAAAACCAGGAACTCTCGAGACCAGGGTTGGAGAAAAGCATCCAACCACTCACATAGGGCGACATGTATGTATGGGACTGCGCCAGTATTCTGGTGTCTTTTCAGCCCTAAAGCTGACACAGCCCTGTTCTCTAGATGTATGAGCAGGCGCATTCCAAAAGTAGGCGCATTTTGTTGTGCCCATGGCACTTTGTAATGTGCCCAAGATGTGGGGGCGTGTCGTACCGCAACTGTATGATTCTACACATTTATGACTGGAGGACGGCAAAACTAGGCACATTACTGCTGGAACAGCCAGACCAAGTTAAAAGTGGTTTACCTGAGTTCGAGTTGTCATAGTGGAACTAAAAAGTGCCAAATCTATGACCTGCAGTAGAACAGGTCCATACATTCTGGCGCATTCTACACTACTTTAAAGCTATTTAGAACTGGCCGCTATGCACCTAGATCATTCATGTCGCCCTATTGTTTCACATATTGAGTTAATTCCCGACATTATGGGCCACATGTATGAAAGCATTTTGGTCTAAAACTCACTTTTTGCCCATAGGTTGCTATGGGCAAAAAAGTGAGTTTTAGACCAAAAAGTTTTCATACATGTGGCCCTATGGGTCTCATAGATGGAGGGTTAACCTTCTTATGTACCTTAGGTAGACCGTATGGTATAGGAGTGTAATGCAAACAAAGAATGGCTATTTGAGACATATTTTATTAGATCATAATATATTAAATGACATTATGATTATACAAGGCTTGCACTTCTCTGGGACAAAGTCCGACTTATTCAACAAGTCTGTTTACACAAAGTCTGGCTTATTTTACAAGCTGACTTAATGTATGTTCTTGGATCATCTCCTTTTGTATTTAAAGCTGTGATTATACGAACTTATCTTCATTCAATGTATATTTTTCTGGCTTGTTGTCATCGGTCTGAGAGGTGTTTTTGTGTATTGTACTTTGAAGCCTGGAGCTGGCCACTCCAATGTAAAAAAGAAAGATAAATAACACCTGTGCATTTTTTCAGCTGACATAGCATTAGGTCGTGTCCGCCATTTTGTTTAAATAACCTATGAAACTGTCAAGCTGGGGGTGTAGACCAGAAGCTCTTTACCCGTGGAAGGGACGCCTACATGGTGTTGTTGATCTCCCTGACAGCTCTTGGTCTTCGCCATCTTTAGCTTCTCATTGGCTGATGTTTCGGACACGATGATGCAATACTCCAGGTGATGCGCTGTAAGTACTTAAAATCTTTGTAAATCATTTTTCTTTTACCAACTGTACACACTATCACACTATTTCCTGTAATTAAGTTGTGTTTTTATCATTTTATCATAATTGATTTATTATTGGACTAAGGCCTTCTTTAAAGCCGTATCCAGAACTGGTATTCATAAAACTTGGCAAAACATAAATTGGCACTGTGAGCAGGATACAACATTTTAGTAAAATTCCGATAATCCAGAATGTAGCGTGAAATTGTGTAAAACATGTCCCTTTTAAGAAAAAAGTGGTTGTTAATGAATCTGTTGAGATTCGCGGTTGGGAGCAGGCTCCTTACTGCATATTAGCCACTCAGTGGTCAAAATATGTTGATTTGAGTGAATCTTGGGATAAATGTTTAAAGAATGCTGAACCTGATTATGTGGTGGCATGTTTAAAAAGAGAATAGAGAGGAGTAGGGAGCTGAATGTTTACAGCAGGCGAGGATGGATTTTATTGTCTGCATATACAAAGCAGCATGAAGAACGATTGCAGATGTTGCAAAGATTCCAGACATTGGAAAAAGAAGTGTGCAAGATGCAGAGTTTTCTGATTATTAGACAGTGTCAGAATAAGTTACTGATGGATAATTGTAATGGATATCAGCTTGTTGTAGTAAAAGCGGCTGTGTGTGTGGCTCAGTACAAATATAAGAAGAGAAGAGGAAAAGTGAATAAGGAAAAGGTGGCTTTGGCCATAGCCAAGGCTGGAGTACAATGGGATCCTGATCAGTGAGATGGTGATGTATGGGATTTCATAGATTCTGAGCAGTTTTCTGACCATGGGCAGAAGGATGAACACTTTGGTGAGGAGAGAGAGATTGATTCTTACTCAGTAAAAGCTCATCCTATACATTGCAGGCAGATGATTAATACTCTTACAGGTAAGCGGCAGAGAGATGTAATGGAAGATTATAGTCAATAGGAATTTAAAGAGGTCTCACTACAATGATTAGCTTTCAACATGTAAGGAACACTAAATGAAAACATTTTCCAAATATATTGCTCTGTTCATTTTTTTTTATGTTTAGGAGCTACAAATGATTTTATCACCCTTTGAGGGCTTTCAGATTTCTCTAGTTACCAACCTGTGTACTCCTTATCCCCTGCTGTTTGTCTTATCTGATAGCAGGGAGTGACTTCATCACATAGGTCATGGCTCAGAACTGCTGGCAGCCTGAGAGCTTGTGTGTTATCAGATCTTTCAGACAAAAAGACACCAATTACTACTGTTTACTTTAACTCTGAAGCTTCTCTGGAGCTTGTAGTAGGAGATTGTTTATTTAATCTAGACTAATTAGCAGAAGTCTGAATACACGGAGCTCATATGCTAATTACAGACAGCTTGACCAGGAAGTGACAGGATGCATGAATGAAAGAATGCTACTGACTCAACCCTTTTAATGATCTTCATGACCGTTTTTCTCAAAAACCTAATGAAACATTGATTGCTTGGGCAGTCAGGTTATGAAATATGGGGGCTCATGGGGTACAGCTGGATGTAGTGGATGGTCCATAATTTGTGCAGCTTAGTCATGACCCTGTGGTAAAAGAAGCATTCCGTACATTGCAGATTCCGCGGCCACATGTGGTTTTCACTATGCTGGATGTTGTAGCTATGACATTACAGCATAAATATCCATCTTAAGAAGATTGCCCCACCCCAGAGAAGCCATGGTTTACTTTAAAAAATTGTTCCCAGAGATTGAAAGAGGAAGTTGTGAAAAATGCCATCTCTGCAAATACATATGATGATTACATGAACGTCCAAGTGAGTATGGTAAATCAAACAGGAAAAAATATCTCCAATACATTGGAGGCAATATAACAGTTAGGAGATTTGTGGAATTGGGGTCCTAAACAGAATGGTAACTTCACCTCTGGAGAATGGCATAAGGAGTTTAAAGAAAATGACTATAAAGGATTCTGGGGGTCCAGCAGAGGTATGTTTTTCGCTTTGTTTAAAGATGGCGGGCGACATGTATGAATTTGAATGCGTGCTTTTTTTTAACTTGGCGCCGACACTCCAGTTCTAAATAGATATAGAAGAGTGTAGAATACGACAGTATGAAGATTTTTGGCGCATTACATAGAGCTTAGTGCGCCAAGTTTGGCGCATTACACTCTATGCCTATACAAAGTTTGGCGCATTAAGCTCTATGTAATGTGCCAAAAATCTGTCGTATTCTACACTCTCAGAATCTCATAATCCGAGCATTGAAACATTAAGAGGGCGACATGTATGAATTCGAATGCATACTTTTTTTTTTACTTGGCGCCGACACCAGAGTTTCTGGAAGGGAAGGCAATATACCAGGGGTCCTCAAACTACGGCCCGCCGAGGATTTTTATCCGGCCCGCCGCTGCCACCTGCGGCACCGGTGGTGGCAGCGGCAGAGCCGCAGTCCTCTGAGTTACTGTGCACTCTGGCCCCTGCTGTCGCACTGCCTCACATCACTTGTCACCGGCCACAGCACCTCCACATGATGGGGGTGCCGTGGGCGGTGACAGGTAATATGAAAACCACTGCGAGCCAGGCGACAGCAGGGGCCAGCTTCGGGGGGCGGACACTCTGCAGCGCAAGGGAGGTGCCTGAGGGCGGACAATTACAATATATGGGAGGTGCCTGTGAGTGGCAGAGGGCGGACACTGTGCAATGTATACGCAGAATGTCCGCCCTCTGCCCTCACAGACACCTCCCATATATTGTACGTGTCCGCCCTCAGGCACGTCCCGTCCGCTGAAGAGTGTCCCCCACCCACAGTCGTCCCCGCCGATGCCGATCGTTAGGGTCCTAAGTCAATACCGAAGGTACCGACTTAGGACCTTAGCGATCGGTCATGGCAGCGGCGCCGGGACTAACTGTATGTGCGTCCGCCACACGCACATACAGATGCTTCTGCGGAGAGCAGGGGCTCTCTGCTCTACAGAGTACTCTGGTGAGGCGCAGGAAGGATGCGCTTCACCAGAGTCCACAGCACGGGCGGCGTCAGCGTCATCACGCTGCGGCGCGGCCTGGTGACGTCACGCCGCCCGAAGCAGAAGCCCGGGAGCCGCGACAGCGGCGAGGAGCCAGGTAAGTGAGTGATGTCAGGGTTTTATTTTTAATTATCTCTACGCCTGCTGGGGGCCTAATTCTGCCTATGTCTGCTGGGGGCCTAAATGTACCTATACCTGCTGGGGGGCCTAATTCTACCTACGTCTGCTGGGGGGCCTAATTCACTACCTACGTCTGCTGGGGGACCTAATTCTACCTACACCTGCTGGGGGCCTAATTCTACCTACACCTGCTGGGGGCCCTAATTCTACCTATACCTGCTGGGGGCCCTAAATCAACCTACAGACCTGCTGGGGGCCCTAAATCTACCTACAGACCTGCTGGGGGCCCTAAATATACCTACAGACCTGCTGGGGGCCCTAATTCTACCTACAGACCTGCTGGGGGCCCTAAATCTACCTACAGACCTGCTGGGGGCCCTAAATCTACCTAAAGACCTGCTGGGGGGCCCTATATCTACCTACAGACCTGCTGGGGGCCTAATTTACCTACAGACCTGCTGGGGGGCCCCAAATCTACCTACTTACCTGCTGGGGCCCTAATTCTACCTACAGACATGCTGGGGGCCCTAAATCTACCTACAGACCTGCTGGGGGTCCTAAATCTACCTACAGAACTGCTGGGGGCCCTAAATCTACCTACATACCTGCTGGGGGCCCTAAATCTACATACAGACCTGCTGGGGGCCCTAATTCTACCTACAGACCTGCTGGGGCCCTAATTCTACCTACAGACCTGCTGGGGGCCCTAAATCTACCTACAGACCTGCTGGGGGCCCTAAATCTACCTACATACCTGCTGGGGGCCCTATTTCTACCTTCAGACCTGCTGGGGGCCCTAAATCTACCTACAAACCTGCTGGGGGCCTAATTCTACCTACAAACCTGCTGGGGGCCCTAATTCTACCTACAGACCTGCTGGGGGACTTAAATTCACCTACGTCTGCTGGGGGACCTAAATTCACCTACGTCTGCTGGGGGACCTAAATTCAATAATAAATTGGGTATCACTGTAATTGTATCGACCCACAAAGTAAAACTTTTTTTAAAAACTATCTTCTGGCCCTCCGATGGTCTGAGGGACCGTGTACGGGCCACCGGTCTAAAAAGGTTGAGGACCCCTGCAATATACATGTACATGTCTTCCCCAAGGGTGGGTGCATAATCCCACCATTTGTCACCGAGTTGTAGCAGAACATTCAGATGACTTTGCTCTTCCATCACTATGCAAATCTCCCACTATATTGATGACATTATGATTCAAGGTGAGACAGAAGACGAAGTAGCACATCAAATGGATGAGCTAATTGACCACTTGAAAAGCAAAGGGCGGGAGATTAATCCTGACAAAGTGCAGGGACATGCAGAAGCAGTAAAATTACTTGGTATCCAATGGAACAATGAACATAGATAAATTACACCAAAGGCTTGACTATATATCCTTTATTAATACACTCCCAGTCACAAGACACAAACAAAACAGTTCATAGGACTTTTTGGGTTCTGGAGACAATATATTCCACATGTTGGCCAGATACTCACACCTCTCTTCAAAGTCAAGGCAAAAATATAAATTTGAATGGAGTAAAGAGCAGTAAATGGTGCTTGAAAGAGGCTGTGCAAAATGCATAAGATTTGTGGCCGGTGTTGGATGATGTGCCCATGGAGTTAAATGTATCAGTTCAAGAAATATATGCCAATTGGAGTCTGTGGCAGAAGCAAGAGAAAAATAAGGTACCCTTGGGGTTTTGGAGTAGGAAATTGCCCGATGCAGTGTTATACCTCCTTTGAATGCCAGCTATTAGCATGTTACTGGGCATTGATTGATACAGAACAACTAACAATAGGACATGAAGTAACTATAAGGCCCGTAATTCCAATTATGCAGTGCGTACGTAGTTCGCCAAAAAACCACCACATAGGACATGCCCAAGAATAATCAATAATTAAGTGGAAATGGTATATTCAGAATCGAGCGAAGCCAGGGGTAAGTGGAATCTCCACATTATATAAGAAAACTGCCAAAGTCCCGATGGGACTTTGGCAGGAAATGCAGAAATCAGTCCAGGAATCCCCGGTAAAATGGGGGGGTTCCTTTTGAATAATTGAGTTCTGAACAAAAGAGACATGCTTGGTTTTCTGATGGATCAGCTAGGTATTAAGGTAACAACAGGATGTGGAAAGCAGTTGGGTTCCAGCCCACAAGTAATTGACTACTGGAGAGAGTAAGAGTACTCAATATGCAGAACTGTATGCAATTTACAGTGTTTTAAGACAGGAGTCATTGAGTGAATGTTATCTGTATACTGACTCATGGTCAGCGGCAAATGGATTGACTACATGGTTACCAAATTGGGTTCAGAATTATTGGAAAATTTATAGCAAAGAGGTATGGGGGAAAGAGTTGTGACAAGATATCTGGACAATTGTACAAAGAACTGTATTTTATGTTGATGCTCATTGTGCTTCAGATACCCTAGAAAGACTTTTCAACTCAATTGCAGATGAACACTCCAAAATATCAGTTGCTGACACCTGTGAAGAATAATGTAACTGAAAAATTACTTGGACTGGCCCAGTGTGCTTATCAAAAATGTGTACCCTTGGAGAATAAGCCACTTATCAGTGGGTACAAACCCAAGGAGTGCCCATCAGGTTAGATCTGATTAAAGAGACCATCATGAAGTGTCCAGTATGTCCACATTCACAACAGCGACCTATCCCACATGTGGTTAGGGGACAAATTGCTTGAGGCAGAGTGAAAATGGAAGTCATTTTAAAAACAAAAAGGTTGCAGATTTCTGTTCAGAGCATAGAATTGAATGGATCTTTCATATCCCATATTAACTGCAAGCTGCAGGGTTGGTGGAGCGGATGAATGGGTTATTGAAAGAACAATTAAAGAAATTGGGGGGCCGGAACCTTCGAAAAAATTGATTGAGGCCCTTAATATTCTTAATAATAGACCAATCGGAGAACACAAAACAAACAAACTCCTCTCCTGGGAGTTGGAGCCAGGAGCTCTAGCACCTTATAGGGCTTCTCCGAAGGCTGCAGGGCTAGATTTGCACTCATATGAAGAAACAAGATTGGATAAAGGGATTGTAAAGGCAATTCGAACCGCTATAGGACTGCAAATGCCCCTTGAGCATTTTGGTCTCATAGCTCAAGTTTGGCATTGAGCTATGAGAGGAGAAATAGATCAAGATTATCAGGAAGAAATTAGGGTAATTTTACTAAACAATGGTGACAGTGATTTGTTGATTCAAAAAGGGGACAGAAAAGCTCAATTATTAATTTTGTGCACCCATAAAATTAAAATAGCTAAAGAAGAGGCCCTTACGGTGGGTGACAACCATTAGGGAACCAGAGGTTTTGGCTTCACAGATTCTTTCAATGGCTGTGTGAAAATTTGGGTGAAGAGCCCTGGAGATAAAGGTCCACCAGAGTCTGCAGAGGTCATTGCTCAAGCAGCAGACAATGTTTTGATAATAATGAAGCCAGACCAAAAAAGATGGGAACATGTCCCAAGTGAAAGGTGTTATCTCAGAGAATAATATGCTTCTTCTTTTTAGATCAAAATCCTGGCATGGTGGTCCACTGGCGTTGTCGTGTGCATGGTCCTTTTGGCCTTTGTCACTACCTATTCAACTCTCAGAAGAAAGAGAGAGGTGTAAACTATTTTCTATTTGTAAGACCCATTTCCGCCCAAGCTTTAATTTCCTGGCTGATGTCTTGAGATATTTCTTCAGTATTACCACATAATCTTCTTTCCTCGCCATGCCATCCATTTTGTGAAGTGCACCACTCCCTCCTGCAGCTAAACAACCCCACAACATGATGCTGTCACCCCCTCCCCCCCCCTGTTTCACAGTTGGGATGGTGTTCTTAGGCTTCCAAGCCTCTCCCTTTTTCTTCCAAACGTAATGATGGTCATTATGGCCAAACAGTTAAATTTTAGTTTTGTCAGACGACAGGACATGTCTCCAAAAATGTAGGTCTTTGTTTCTGTGTGCATTTGCAAACATTATATGGCTTTAATATGTTTCTTTTGGAGTAATGGCTTCTTTCTGGTAGAGTGGCCTTTCAGCCCATGTTGATACAGTACTCGTTTCACTGGGGATAGTCACAAACTTACCAGCTTCAGCCAGCATCTTCACAAAGGTCTTTTGCTTTTGTTATTGGGTTGATATGCACGTTGGACCAAAGCACGTTCATCTCTAAGACACAGAACCTGTCTTTTTCCTGAGTGGTATGATGGCTGAACATTCCCATCTTGTTTGTTCTTGCGTATAATTGTTTGTACAGATGAACAAAGCACCTTCAGGTATCTGGAAATTGCACCCAAGGATAATGCAGACTTGTGCAAGTTCACAATTCTCTTTCTGATATCTTGGCTGTTTTTTTTAGACTTTCCCATGTTGTTACACACAGAATCAGTGTGTTTCTGGTGTACCTTAAAAAAACATCCACAGATGTGTCTCTAATTACCTCAGATGTTGCCAATAAACCTATCAGAAGCTTCCAAAAGCATGACCTCATCACATGGGCTGTCCCAAATTGTTTAAAGGCATAGTAAACCTAGTGTATGTAAACTTTTGAAGTAATATAAATGCCTTAAAAATTATCTCTCATTATTCTGGCATTTGGCAATTACAAATAATTTTGGTAATCCTAATTGATCGAAAATGGGTAAAGTTTAATCTGTTTTTATGTCAGATAGTGAGAAACACATGCATATGTGTCTTTTTATATTGTATATGTAAACTTCTGGTTTCAACTGTAGATCTGCACGAGCTGTAGACACATAGCTATATAGTGAAAAACGTGCGTATGTGTTTTTTATATAGTGTATATAAACATCCAGTTTCAACTTTAAGTCCATCCTGTAGGAAGTTCTCCAGTCCCCATACAAAGTCTCGACTTACTCTCTGGTTGGTTTTGCTGTATTGGAACCCCATAAGAGAGGATTTTGGTGAAGTACTAGCTGACCATTCAGCATGACCTGCACCTCTGGTTCTGGTCACATCACTTTCAGTGGCATGGTGTCCAAACAAGAAATGAAGGACAGTAGGGCATCCAATAATCTAGGGTCACCTCAACATCTATTCCACAACACATTTTAGACTGAAGATTGCAGGGCTCCATTATTCGCACTGTCATCATGCCAACGACAGCTGGATAAGAAGCAGGATATAAAGACTACAACAACTGAGTTGCAGACCCAAGAAGAAGGTGAGATAGGCTCTTACTTTGATTCTTTCTCTTGCAAAAATTAGGGGGGGCAAGTATTATTTTCTGATGGAGGACACTGATTAGCTTATTAAAGCTGCACAATCTACTACGAATATTAAGAGCCAGAATTTGTACCAGACACTCTTTTTGCAAGTTAGGCACCAGAAGGCAGAGCACTTTTTCACCCATAACAATGTTAAAAATCTAATAAAAGAAAAAAAAAGCAAAAACCCCAATTGAAGTCCCAATCAAAGATTTTTAAGAGGAAATACTCTTTTGAGGAGGAAGATTCTAAAGATTGGAATAGAAACCAAGGATAGTATCCAAAATGTCTATTACGAATGCTAGTTCACAAGGCAGAATTTTATCTTAAAAAGATCTGTGAATCTTCTGCTATGTTCTTTAACCTCTTACCGACATTTGGATAAGTCATAGCCCCGCTAGGGGGCTTTGTAAGATCCTGCTACATAGGTGACGGTGTTAGCTGCTAATTGCAGTTAACACCTGCCAGTTACAGCACGGGATGGAGCTGCTGCCGTCCCACGCTGTTTAAGCCTTTAGACGCTGTGCCAAACACGAGTGTGGTGTCTAAATGAATGAGAAACTCAATCTGATTGGGACATCAGCAGCGAGATTGCTGTGTCCCGATCGATTAACATTGCTGCCATGTTTTATGTTTTGCTACTTCCTGCCCTAGGCAGGAAGAAGTAAAACCACCCTTTTTGTACACCCTAATGCATTGTTAATGCAATGTATTAAGCTGTATAAACAATTGCGCCCTCTAGTGGTGAAGCACCCTATGGGAACGCAAAGTTCAAATCAACCCCCTTTTGCCATTTTACAAATAAAAAGAAAATAAAGTAATAAAGTTACACATATTTGGCATTGCCATGTCCAAAAAAGTCCGATCCATTTAAATATAACATCATTTATCCCGTACGCTGAACACTGCAGAAGAAAAAAATTCCAAACACCAAAATTGTGTTTTTTTGGTCATTTCACGTCCCTTAAAATTGGAATAAAATTGATCAAAAAAGTTGCATGCATTCCAAACTGGTAGCAATAAAAAGTACACTTCAGCCTGCAAAAAATGCACCATCCCTCAAGTCTGTTGGTGTCAGTACCAATAAGTTATTGGTTGCAGAAAATGGTTCCGTGGCAAAAATGAGAAAAATAGAAAATGTTTGGAATTTTCACGGTACCAAAAGATAACACGAACCATACATGTTTGGTATTGCCAGATGCGTATCAACCTGTAGAATACAGATGACACATCATTTATACCGAAAATTGAACGCTCTAAAAACAAAACTCCTGTAAACATGGCACAATTCCTTTTTTTCATATTTTGCCTCAATTAAAACATTTTTTGTGGTTTCCCAGTATATTCTATGGCACGATGGATTAGAAAGTACATCTTGTCCCACAAAATAAAAGCCCTCATTTGTCTAAGTAGGTGTAAAAATGTCTAGAAGGGAAAAACGGACATGACAAAAAATTATAAGATACGTCAGGAAGGGCTTAATACAGCAACTACTTTTGTAGTCCATTCTCTCAGGGTCTAGCTTTATTAGTGCAAAGTTCATATTAATAAGAGAACCTCCAAAGAACAAATACTGTCCTCGCTTCCAGCTTTTCTCCAAAAAGGGTGAATTTGTCAGCTGATTCGTCGGCAAATCCTATAACGTTCTCAGCCACGGCTTCTCCCATCTGTAGTTTCAATATGAAGTACATGAGCAGGCCTCTGACAAAAAGAATGGGTTTTCTTACCTGGATAGATATGAATCAGTTAATAAGAGATTAGCTAATTTCTCAAAAATTCGATTTTGTTCCAAATTTATTTGTGATGAATCACGTTAAAAAACAGCTATTTCCTGTCTGCAGAGAGCCTGTATGGTGTTGTAGAACATTATATCATGCAGAAATATGCATAGGGAGCGCGGTTTGGTATTGAAACAATGCTGTGATTTAGTATGACACACAGATGACAGCTCTTAGAATCGCTTCACACTTCACTTATCTGGGCAGTTATGGGGTCAAAACTGACCAAATAACTGAAGGGGGAAAGCAGCCCCTACAGGGTAATGTCAGCGCCAGCTAGAAAGAACTGAACAGAGGGCCAAGATCCCACTATAGCGTCTAAGAGCGCACTACTTTTACACCATCAGATGATTCCAAAGATTATGACAGAACCAGGGCCGTATTTTCCACTAGGCACCCGTGGTGCGGCACCTTTAAGGGGGTGGCACAGCAGTTGGTCGATGTGTTTTTTTATTCTTTAACTTTTGTTTTTTCTTGCCCCAGAGCGCCCCTCTGGGGGGTCAGCGGTGCCGGCATCTGCCCTTACATTGGTGGCAGCGGCTACTGGGAAAGGAGCGGAGCAGCACTGCTCCACCTTCTCTCTCTCCCCAGCAGAGCATGCAGCTGAAGACAGGAGCTGCCAGAGAGAGAGCAGAGCAGCGATGCCCCGCCCACTCCTCCCCAGCACAGCGAGGACAGGAAGAGAAGAGGTCTCCTCGGGTCCCTGCACTTCAGGAGAGGTAAGTGAGTGAGGGAGGGGGAAGGGAGTGAGAGACATGCTGGGGGTGACATGCTGTGGGGTGACATGCTGTGGGGTGACATGCTGGGGGAGGGATGCTGGGGGTGACATGCTGGGGGTGACATGCTGTGGGAGGGATGCTGGGTGGTTTCATGCTGTGGGTGGGATGCTGGGGGTGACATGCTGTGGGAGGGATGCTGGGGGGTGACATGCTGTGGGATGCTGGGGGTGACATGCTGTGGGGATGCTGGGGGTGACATGCTGGTGGGATGCTGGGGGTGACATGCTGTGGGATGCTGTGGGTGACATGCTGGGGGTGACATGCTGTGGGATGCTGGGGGTGACATGCTGTGGGGTGCTGGGGGTGACATGATGTGGGATGCTGGGGGTGACATGATGTGGGATGCTGGGGGTGACATGCTGTGGGGTGCTGGGGGTGACATGATGTGTGGTGCTGGGGGTGACATGATGTGTGGTGCCGGGGGGAGGGGGTGAGAGACATGTGGGGTGCGGGGAGGAGGGGGAGAGATGTGGGGTGTTGGGAGGGGTCAGGGTCAGAGACATGGGGTGTTAGGAATCCTATTCTGTGTTATTCTACCTGGTGGCGTTCGGTATCTAAGCCTATCCTGTGTTATCCTACCTGCTGGCGTTGGGTATCTAAGCCTATCCTGTGTTATCCTACCTGCTGGCGTTGAGTATCTAAGCCTATCCTGTGTTATCCTACCTGCTGGCGTTGAGTATCTAAGCCTATCCTGTGTTATCCTACCTGCTTTTCCTGGCGTCTTGCAGCATATAGTGATGTGCTGTACTTTAGAAGCATGTGCTGGCCGGCGTGTACTTCTATAACGGTGTGTGCCGACTCCCATAGACTTTTACATGTCACTTTTCTTCCGGCGCGCAGTACACATTGGGGAAAACGGCAGGTAATCATAGCTTTCAGTGAGAGCTATGAATTACTGTATTTGCGGGCTGTACTACGGGTGCATTGCACTAAGGGTGTCTACCACTGTATGGTCACTGTATGGAGGCAATATACAGTCTGCGGAGCCTGTGTACACTGGTGTCTACCAGTATATGGTCACTCTATGGAGGTAATATACAGTCTGCAGCATCTGTGTACACTGGTGTCTACCACTATATGGCTACTGTATGGTGGTAATATACAGTCTGCAGAGCCTGTGTACACTGGTGTCAACCACTATATATATGATCATTGTATGTTGGTAATATACAGTCTGCAGAGCCTGTGCACACTGGTGTCTACCACTATATGGTCACTGTATGGAGGTAATATACAGTCTGCAGAGCCTGTGTACACTGGTGTCTTCCACTATATGGTCATTGTATGATAGAAATATTGGTTGTAGTGTAGAGGTTTATGTTCAGGCACAGTTTGGCGTTATACAGTTTAGCGTTATCTCCCAGCTTTCTTGGATGCTGAATAGGCTATTTAGTCTAGGAAAGCTGGGTGACAGCAAACCCTTCAATTAATTTTCTTCTAGAGCCCTTACATGGTTATAGTGGGCGTGGCATGATGTGAAAGGGGCGTGGTAATGCAAATTGTTAATGGGGGCGTATTCAGGTTTAGTGCCTAGGGCAGCATGACCTAAAAAAATACAGCCCTGGACAGAACCTGTTCTGTTACATGCTGATAAATGTAGAGCCCCCTCCCAAAAGAGTGAAGAGGGTGTGGGCAGTAATTTTTTCAAATAACTTATTTGTCTAAAAAAAACCTTTGAAATATAGCTTGTGTTTTTGTCATATACACACATCTCCATTACAGGCAAGTTATTATTGTTATTATTTTGGGATATTGTTCTCTGGGCCAAACAGTAAATTTGTGACACTTATTTGTCTAAAAAAAACTTTAAAAAACTCAAGTACTATAGAGATATCCTATGTAGTTAGTTGGCTGCTGCCTCTCTGCGCCATCGTCCATCCTCTCGCAGGTCTGACCAGGGGGTTCGTCAGCTGTCATGTACCACTGCCATGGCTGCTGTGGGAGGGTGGGGGGTGTTAGGAGTAGTACCAGCTCCATCAGCAGCGACCTGAGTCTGGAGTCGTTGATGAGCAGCTTTCTTCACTTGCCTAGTGAGGAAGGTATTCATCAGCAGCAGCACCTGGAGCAGACCCTGAACCAACAGGTGGTGGCCTACTTGGACAGCACCTTGCCACCCCACATTGAAGATCCGCTGGACTACTGGGCAGCCAAACTGGATTTGTGGCCGCAACTTGCCAAGTTTGCACTGGAGAAGCTGTCTTGCCCGGCCAGTAGTATGGCATCACAGTGGGTGTTCAGTGTGGCAGGGGCCATTGTTACCCCAAGGAGAATTCGCTTCTCCACCCGAAATGTGGAGAGACTCACCTTTGTCAAGATGAATCAGGCGTGGATCAGCCAGGATTTCCACACACCAATGCCTGATGCATCAGATTAGATCAGCCATGCCACCTCACCCAAACTTTGACAAATGAGTCTGGATTCTTCTGGTTACCTGCCTCAGCTACTTTTCTGATGTTGCCACCCACCTGATGCCACACATTTGCTGCAAGTTGCTCCTTCTACCACCCACCATCTTTACCAGGGACTGATAAGAAGATTGCCAACACCATGAAACTGAGCTACACCTGTTTAACAAGACAGGTTCCACTCAGAACAGGCCTTGCCATGGTCAACCAAAGTTGAGTGCACGTGATCAGCATCATGTCCAGAGATAGTCTTTTCAAAATAGACCATCTCTGGCGGCATGTATGAATGGGGCTGCGCCAGATATCTGGCGACCTTCAGCCCAATATCAGGCGCAGCCCCCGTTCGCTACATATTTAAATTTCCCGCCAAGATCAGGCGCATTACAAAGTGCTGCAGCGCTATGTAATGTGCCTGATCTTGGCGGGAGGCGGGGCGCATTAGAATCGTAGCAAAGCTATAGATTTATAGCTTCAGTACGGCGTTTCTGGGCACATTACAGCTAGAACAGGTATACCACTTTGAAAGTGGTTTACCTGAGCTAGAAGTGTCGTACTAGCGCTAGAATGCGCCTGACTTATGACCCGCTGTACAGTGGGTTCAGAAATCAGGCGCATACTAGCCTATTATTATGCGCATAAAATTTGTCGTGTAAATGCTAAATTTCATACATGGCGCCCCTAATATCAGTGCTCATACCATACACCACACACTGTATCAAATTGGTCTGCATGACTGTTCTTCCAGGAGGAAGCCTCTTCTAAAGATGATGCACAAGAAAGCCTGCAAACAGTTTGCTGAAGACAAGCACACAAAGGATATGGATTACTGGAACCATGTCCTGTTGTCTGATGAGAACAAAATAAACTTATTTGTGTTAGATGGGTGTGACGGCAACTACATGAGGTGTAAAGACAAGTGTGTCTTGCCAACAGTCAAGCATGGTGGTGGGAGTGTCATGTTTTGTAGCTGCATGAGTGCTGCTGACTGTTGGAAGGTTGTTAAGGTAACCATGAATGCAAACATACTGAGGCAGAACAGGATCCCCTACCTTATCAAAATGGGCCACAAGGCAGTATTCCAACATAACGACCCCGAACACAACTCCAAGGCAACCACTGCCTTGCTAAAGAAAATGAGGGTAAATGTGCTGGATTGGCCAAGCGTACAGTGGGTATGGAAAGTATCCAGACCCCTTTAAATTTTTCATTCTTTCTTTCATTGCAGGCAGTTCATTTTATTTGTTCATTAACGTACACTCTGCACTACATCTTGAAAGGAAAAAACAGAAATGTAGATATTTTTGCAAATTTATTAAACAAGAAAAACTGAAATATCACATGGTCATAAGTATTCAGACCCTTTGCTGTGACACTCATATTTAACTCTCATGCTGTCCATTTACTTCTGATCCTCCTTGAGATGGTTCTACTCCTTCATTGGAGTCCAGCTGTGTTTAATTAAACTGTTTGGACTTGATTAGGAAAGGCACACACCTGTCTATATAAGACCTCACAGCTCACAGTGCACGTCAGAGCACATAAGAATCATGAGGTCTAAGGAACTGTCAAAGAAGATCAAAGACAGAATTGTGGCACGGCACAGATCTGGCAAAGGTTACAAAAGAATTTCTAAAAAAATGTGTCAAGCTTCTGGCATGCATGGCGCGGGGTACCTCTGAACCTCCGGTGATTACAGAGCCGATATCTCTCGATGGGTCCTGTACCCGTGACCCCCTAGCTATACTAGAGCAGTTTCGCTCTTACTATCTAAACCTGTATGCCTCTAAAATCACAGTTTCAACTCCTGAGATTAGGGACTAACTGTCCGCACTACCCCTTCCTACCCTATCGGATATAGGGTTCTTAGATAGCCCCATTACTGAACAAGAAATAATTGACTCCATTCATTCTTTCCAACCTTCAAAATCTCCAGGTAGTGATGGGCTCCCGATCGAATTCTACAGGGAATATGAGGGACTTATTGTCCCTCAGCTATTGGAAGTATACCAGGCTGCTATGCGAGACTTGAAACTCCCCCCTCAATGTACGAGGCCATCATTGTAGTGCTCCCTAAACCTGGAAAGCACCCTACACTTTGGGAATCATACCGCCCCATATCTTTGCTCCAGTCTGACATCAAAATCCTGGCCAAATTACTTGCTAGGAGGCTGAATAAGGTCATCCTTTCAATTCTGAAACGGGGACCAAACGGGATTTATGCCCGGGAAGTCGACAGCGCTAAATTTGAGACGATTATTCACTAATTTACAAGCTACCACGATCATGTGGGCTCTAGAATAGTAGTCTTTCTTGACGCGGCCAAAGCCTTCGACTCAATTGAATGGTCGTATCTCTTTTTCACATTGGAGCAATTCAGTTTTGGACCCTCATATAAAAATTGGGAGCCGTTGCTTTACATGGACCCCATTTCCAGGGTATCCGTAAATGGCTGGGTCTCAGATCCATTTAAATTGCATCGTTGGACGAGGCAGGGATACCCCATTTCCCCCCTGCTTTTCGCCCAAGCAATGGAGCCCCTGGCAGTCAAGGTACGATCAGAAGCTCGTATTAGAGGCCTGTCTGCTTCTTCTATCTGTGAAAAAATTAGCCTATACACTGACGATACTCTGTTATATCTATCTGACCCGCAGGATTCCCTGGGTTCCACCTTGGGGATTATTAGGGAGTTTGGGTCCTTCTCAGGTGTCTTGATCAATTGGGAGAAATCTAAAATTCTGCTGATTGACCCCTCTGTCCCTACGGCAGATGCTGTTGCCTCTCCGTTAGTTTGGGCCTCCTCCATTACCTATCTCGGGATACAAGTATCCAGATCGGTTCAGGAGTTCGAGATCCTTAATGTTACCCCCCTCTGCATGTTTTTGCAAAACAAAATCAATAATTGGAACAAATTAAGTCTTTCTACAGCGGCGCGTATTAGTCTGGTCAAGATGACACTCCTACCCAAAATACTTTATTTTTCTCCAACAGGCCCCAGTGTACCTCCCTTGCAGCCTGATCCGTCGCCTCCGGGGTTTAGTGCTCTCATTTATATGGCAGGGACGCAGACATCGAGTGGCGGCAGACTGTCTAATGGCCCCTTGGGATGAAGAGAGGGCAGCTCTTCCGGACATTAACCTATACTATTTGGCAGGTCAATTGTTGCATCTGGCCAGATAGAGGTCTGAGGAGCAGCTTAGGGTACAAAACCTGATTGAGATGAGGGCCTTCCCTCATCTCAATTGTTTACTTATCTTAGGGTGAAACATGCAGTTACCTCCAATTGGGTCATACTGAGGTAGTGTTTAACAAATTTCCCTTCCTCGGTTGCTTCTCTCCCCCCCGACCGCCCATGTGATTTCTCATTTCTATGCTCTTCTTTCCTCGCAGAGTAGGGAGGGTCGTTTGGTGGGCCTCCGAGGAAGGTGGGAGATGGACCTGGGCCCGATGACGGATGAGCAATGGGAGACATGTGTATCCTCACCTAGATTAGCTTCTTCTAATCTTAATGATAGAATGACGCAACTTTTCATTTTGCATAGATCTTATTATACCACATCTAGACTAAGTAGGTTCCGACCCGGGTATGCGGATGAATGCCCCAAGTGCCGTTTAACCTCGGGTACCTTTCTGCACCTGTTATGGTCCTGCCCGAAGGTGCTGGGTTTTTGGTCCCAGGTCATTCAGTTTCTAAATGACAGGATGGGGTGCCCATTCCCCCTTACCCCGTTAGTATGTCTGTTTGGACCTGAGCCAGACAGCTTGGGTTCTCGTTCAGTGTATATCTTTGCGACAGAAGTCCTTTACTATGCAAGGAAGGCCATTGCGCGGACGTGGTTGGCCACTAGATCCCCTTTGTTGGCTGAATGGATGGGATTGATAAACGGCATGCCCCGCATCAGAAGTGGTTGTTTAAGCGTAGAAACAAAACAGGTAAATTTGATAAGATTTGGGGACGGTGGCTGAGCTCCTCTGGCACAATTGGTCCCTTAAGGGCACTGGAATACAGAGCTGAGAGTCTTTGGGGTGTGGTACTCCTGGGCGTTGCCCTATACGTTTTTTCTTTCATTTTTGAGTAACTTGTACAAGGTTATTATATATACATACTTTTTAGTATTCCTCGTCATTCTGTTGGGCTGATTCTGGCTCAATTGAATAACTGAGACAATAGAAATATGTTGTGTAAGCACTTTACCCTTTTGTTATTGGTTCCCTGCCTGTTGCAGGGTTATGAGGTTCATTCTGTACTAACACCTAGGTACGGTCTTTTATAATTGCATGGTTACTGCCAATAGTCATGTACCAACATATGCACTGTATGATAATTGTTTTGAATACGGCTGTAAAACACTCTGTCTGTTAAAGTGTACCTATTGCTGATCCTCCAAATAAAGTTTTATTTGTTAATCAAAAAAAAAAAAACAAAAGAATTTCTAAAGCACTCAAGGTTCCTACAAAGCACAGTGGCCTCCATAATCCTTAAATGGAAGAAGTTTGGGACAACCACAACTCTTCCTCAACCCGGCCGTCCAGCCAAACTAAGCAATCGTGGGAGAAGAGCCTTGGTGAGAGAAGTAAAGCAGAACCCTAATATCACTGTGGCTGAGCTTCAGAGATGAAGTAAGGAGATGGGAGAAAGTTCCACAAAGTCAAATATCACTGCAACCCTCCATCAGTCGGGGCTTTATGGCAGACTGTGCTGAAGGAAGCCTCTCCTCAGAGCAAGAAATATAAAAAGGCTGCATACAGTTTGCAAAAAAAACACATGAAGAACTCAAAGACTATGATAAATAAGATTATCTAGTCTGATGAGACAAAGGTTGCATTTTTTGGTGTTAATTGTAAGCGGTATGTGTGGAGAAAACCTGGCACTGCTCATGACCTGCCCAACACAATCTCAACAGTGAAACATGCTGATGGCAGCATCATGCTATGGGCGTGTTTTTTAGCTGCAGGAACAGGACGACTGGTTGAAATTGAAGGAAAGATGAATGTGGCCAAGTACAGAGATATCCTGGGTAAAAACCTCTTCTAAAGTGCTCTGGAACTTAAACTGGGCCGAAGGTTTGTAAAGAACGGCGACGAACCCGGCAGGATACTTTTCTATTTAACTTTACTGATAAAGAGTGAATACAGACAGTTTCTCCAAGAGGTGTATTATTCACATTTTTGTGAATATGTCTATTCAATCTCTTCGTGTCTCTCTTCGCGGCAAGCCTGCCCCCGGGGAGACTCACTCCCCCACAATGCGTGTTTCTGAGACCCAACCAGCTAGCTCTTCTATTATGACACTTGTAGAGGCACTGTTAAACCCATCTATCCTGATGTTGTAGTACATAGCTCCACAAAACCTCTTCACTTAGATGAGGGAGACACACGTCCAGCCTCCTCACTCTCTCCTTACATGTCCTCTTGGCTCCCAACTCCTCCCGATACCTCTTCCTGTCCCTGTGTCCCCTTCCGCCTAAACATTTCCCCCTGTAATCAGGCAACTACCACACTTCATCTCAAATATTCGTGGCGGCATGCTACTGGGTGAGGTGGACCATACTACACCCCTGAGTTACACTCGTCCCCAAGGTCTTAATGTGTAAGCCGTCCCGGTAACCTGAATGTTGTCACCACATATTTTCAGAACGGCTTGGCATTCTGCCAAAGGTTGGAAGCGTTGGGAGTGCCGAATCTGTGGTGGGTCTTCGAGGCCCGGTGAAACCTCTGGGTTGCAGGAGGCACACTTGACCTTGATTCCAACGGGGTGGTGATTATCCATTGGGGGAAGCCACCACTCCTCTTCAATAACTGTGGGCACTCGAGGGAGATCGGGGCACTCTCTTTGGGCAGGCTGCTTGGCTACAAATTAACAGTGGTCTGCAACAGGTTCCGATGCAACATACAGGACGGCCCTTACATCAAAGACTGGTATATTCGGGTTGGTTGGCGGTCAATTCGTGAATGCCAGTGGTGTCCTCATCGCCAACATAGTATATCCATTTCCCGGGCCGACATGTTCCTTACCATTACTCATTCTCCAGTGCAAAGGAAGCTCTCTCAATCTCTGATTCACTGCCAACTCGCGGGAGTCATCCGGCTAGCAACCAGGTCATAAATTTTCTGCACCTTTCTGCGATATCTCCCATCCAAGTTTGGGGAGTCCACCTTTGGTTCTTCCCCCCTCATCTCGGGTCATCATGAGGCTGAAATGGGGCCATCTTCCATTCTTCCGATACATCATATTAAAGGTGAATAACCCCGTGGTGGAGTGTTATGTAATATTTTTTGGTATATATAGACCCACACCAGCTCAGTCCACAAAGTCCGGCCACCTCTCCCTCTTGTCTTCCTAAGTTCCCGTAATCTATGCGAGCAAGGTTCTGTTTCAGCGCTCGCAAGCGCCATTCCCGTGTGGGTGGTAGTGGAGTGGTCCGTGTTTCCTGATTTGGGTAAGACGTACAGCCGTTCTTCGATCACCTTACCCTCAAAGCAGGCTCCCCTGATTCGGATGTCGGCTGATGGGGCTAGCCGTGACATAGAATGAAATTTTTTCCACAAGGCCAAAGGCGGCGTCTGCCGCTGTTTTGGTCCCGGGTGTCGGGATTGCCACCGGCAAATTTGGTGAAGGTGGGTCGATTAAACCAACAGATATTTTGAATCCCCTTATGATTCCTCCACATAAGTGGTAGTCCCATCATGACCAGCTGTAGTGGATAAAATAGACTTGAATATCTCTCACCTGGCACCGGCTGTATCACATGGCTCTTCTAACCCCAATTTCTACATCTGTTTGCATACTTTTCTTGCCAGTTGTTCTCATGTTGAGGGGTGAAGTAGTACCTTCTGTTAGCCAGCTCAAAGTCTTATCAAGCCAAAAATCCACCTTTTTCTTCGTGCACCACTGGAATAATGGCACCCTCTACATCTTCGAAGGACCACCACTTGCCAGACAGTTCAAGTTTTTCCGAGGGCAGTTGCACTTGCCGGTAGAGTACCCCTTCTCGGGAGCCAATCAGTCGTTCCTTCTGCCGCACATCTTCCTTCCCTTTCCAGGCGACAGGACATTCCATTCGCTCAGTGTGTGGGACATTGGATTCCGCTGGAGCCAAGCCACTACCCATGTGATCTGTGGGTCACTCCCCCCTTTCGACTTCTCCAGTCCACGACTGTGCCTCCTGTCCACCCTCCAGTACTTGGTCCCGACACAGCAGCTGACCTCTGAGCGCAAAAGAACCTTGGTCACTGAAGTTAGGAGTCCTCATTCTCCTCCCGTTCTTCAATCGTGACGCCCGATTGGCTTTTCAGGGGTTACGGGACATTGCCTCTGCATTATGTGTTTTCACTCCCTGGACGATACCGCGTGGTAAGTTGTACTTGCTGAGCCCGGGCCATCCACCGTTTTTTTGTTTGCTCCAAAGCCCCCAACCTTGGCTGTATCCCAGATGAACCGAGGGGGTTTATTGTCGGTCACCAGCGTAAACTGTTCGCCTGTCAACATGTTCCGCAAACTTTTCTGTGTACGGTCCCCAAACCACCGCCAATGAACTCCAGTGTTGAGGAACTTGTAATTTCTAGGATTCCTCTCCCATCTCACAAAGTCCTAACATTGGCATACGCGATAGACCCTCCTCTTGGCCGCCCTGTACTTGGGTAAAGGAACAGCTTCCCACGCCATTTGAGACTCCCTTCGTTTGTAACACAAAGGGCAAGCTGAAGTCTGCGTAAGAGCAAAGATGGGGCACTAGTTAACAGTTCTCTATAGTTCAGAATGCCCGATTTCAGCATCCTTATTCGCATGGAAGTGTTCTACGCTTGGCCTCCACCGGGGCCGTCCCCTTTAGAAAGAGCATTTAACGTGGTCTGCCAATCTTGCAAAGAGCCTTCAGAACCGACGGTAGTACCCTACCAGTCCGAGAAAGATCTCAGATCATTGCTTTGTGAGGGAATGGTCCACAGCTGCACTGCCCGAACTTAGGAGCTATGGAGCTGAACCCCATCTTTAGAGACTACATGCCTAGTACTGCTATACTGTCCCTGAACAGTATTGACATTTAGAGGGTTTTCACTTTAACCGAGTGCGTCTCTAACCGTGCTAGCACTCGTGATCCAGCTGTTCTAGTGTGTTCCGGTCGAAGGTGGGCGAGAATAATAATGATGTCTCCAAATAAAAGAGCAGCATTCGTAATTCAAATCCCCCTAAAACACAGTTCCATCAACCCTCTGAAATGTGCAGGGGCATTATTCAATCCAAACGGCAGCGTAAGAAACTCCAAACAGTCCCATAGAGTAATTAAAGCCGTCATCTCCGCGGTCCTTTCTGCGGCAATTGGGACCTGCCAGTAACCACTGCTAGATTCCAGGTGGAGAAATACTGAGCCCGTCCTAGGGCCCCAATGCGAGGATCTTCAATGCAGGGGTAATGGGTAAGCATCCCACACCGTGGCAAGCGTTAAAATACGCCTATAATCGACACAGAACCGGAGAGCCCATCCTTCTTCTTAACTAACAGATCTGGAGAGGCCCGAGGTGCTCTTACTGGCTGAATCACCTGTTTCTCCTGCATTTGCTTTAACATGTTCTAGACCTCCTGATAAAGGGCTGGAGGAATCTGTCGGTACCGCTGCGAACCCGATTAGCATCCCCTGTCCCGGGATCACGTTGCTCCAAGGTCTGCGAGAGGCCGAAGTCAGCCTCATGATGGAGAAAGCCCCCATATGGGCCTCCAAAACAAAGGACAAAAACCTTTTTTATTCCCCTTTTCTTCTACCGTCAAATTGGTCCCTCATACCTGTGGCAACACTGGGGGGGCCCCGTCATGACACTCACACTAGAGGAAGGGTTCTCTGCCCTCACTGGCACAGGGTAACTATACCCGCTTCCTCTCGGCCACCTCATAACTCCCAATCGGGCTTCCAAGGGTCTGTAACTCCTTGTGTACGGGTATACCTCTATGTGTTTCTCGAGAAGGCAGTTGTCACTGCATGATCATGTTACATTCATGGACCCGAACCAGTACCCGGCCCTGGCGTACGTCACACAAGTGCGTCCCACTGCTACTCCCTTCCATCTGGAAAGGCCGGCTCTACCATCACTGTAGTACCCTGTAGCTTCCTATCTGTACCTACAGGCAGGTAAGATAAGCAACTCTGCCTTCTCTGTACACTTATAGGTTGGAATGTAAGGTACCCTAATACATGCCCAGTGGCCGCCGAGACTGCCCTTCCAGCACTGCTTTTCCGGCACTGTCGGAAACCCGCTGTTAAAGGCCTGAGGGTGGTCGATGATCAGGTACCCTCTTCGCAGTACTACGGTCCCTAGCTCATGGGCCATCAGCTCCGTCAATGGCAGTATGTACATTCATACCCAAATCACTGTATTTTGAATCCATAGTGTTCTTGTAACACCACCACCCCTTTTCCTATTCACCAGGTGTCCACCAGAGCTCAATGTTCAGCTTGCATGCCCCTACAATCTGAAAAGAAAGGTATTATGCGTGGTCTTTTAGACTCACCCAGGAGTCGCTGACGTTAAAACATGGCGTGTGAAAGTGGTCATTCTCAAAAGCCACCCTAGCGAGGGTGGGACTTGTTGAGCCCGATCCACCAGTCAGGTAAATTCCACCCCATTAATCCTGCTTTTTACCTGGCTCTTCCCAATCTAAGTTCTTTAGCCTCCAGCATAGGGCATATCCCCAGCATTTCCTCCTCGGTATCTCATCGCGGTATCTAGTTTAAATCCCCCTTTAAGATCCTACCCTGTCGGGGACAGTTCTTCCTAAGGTGGCCTACTTTTCTACACTCCCAACACCCGTCTGTAATCTCTCGCATTCGTGTAGGCTCCTGTCCTCTGGTGAATCTCCCCTTGCTGCCCCCTGTGGCCTGGTATGTCATTCCTACTACCATGAGTCGCCAAAGTCCCTTGAAGTTCCTCTCAACGCTTCCTCCAGGGAATCATTCTTAGCTCATAGTGTAGTCTCTCGGACTGGTGCTACTCAGCTTGTGTTCCTAACCGCGGACGCGCTCCACCTACCCCCCATCCTTTTCTCCAACGTGAACGATTCCTGTTAACACTGGTGGAAGGACAAGGTTGGGTTCCATTTAACCCGCTCCCACAAGGTCCTCCGTAGTGACTGACTTCGTCAATCCTAGCAGAAAGTTGATCATCGCACCAGCAGCTCTGTATTGGCGAAGGTCTGTCGCTCCAGGATTCTTCTTTGCTTTTGCAAAGCAGTCGATAAGCACTGTTAGGCCCGTTTGCGATACTGGGGAAGTTGTTACTCTCTTTCCTCCTTTCTTGACAACGGGCGAAGAATCTCTTCCCTTAACACTGCTGCTGATGAGACGTCTCCATACACATCCTCTAGGATACTCAGGATCTGCTCAAACGTGCCCTTTGACGTGCAGAGTGTAGCATAACTGTTTTCTCGGCTTCTCCTTCATAGGGTACTCAGTGCCCATTCTGCTTTCAGATGTGGGGCTATGTTACACAACCGGGCAGCCCCTTCTAGTCTTTCTTTCCGGTAATCCTCGATGCGAACATTGTCACCACTAAACTTGGTTAATTGGGGCTCAGTAAAGCGCCCACCTGACTGTATGATGAGACGCTTGACGGCGGAAGTAACTCTGTCAGTCGCCATAATCAGTATCCATCCTGTCCGCACTACTGCCAAGATTTTTAAAGAACGGCGACGAACCCGCAGATCTTTTCTAATTAACTTACTGATAAAGAGTGAATACAGACAGTTCTCAGAGATGTATTATTTCCGAACAGGTTTTGTGATTATAGGCTTTCAATCTCTTCGTGGAATCTCTCTTCGGCGCAGTCCTGCACGAGGGGAGACCCTCTCCCACAATGCGTGCTCTGAGACCAACCAGCAGCTCTTCTATGATTAGGACACTTGTATAGGCCCTGGTAAACCCTGTCTAGTCTGATGTGTATAACAGCTCCACCAAACCTCTTCACAGAGCAGGGAGACACACTCCAGGCCTCCTCATTCTCTTCTCTACATGCCTCTCTGGCTCCCACACCTCCCTTTCCTCTTCCTGGTCCCTGTGTCCCTTCAAAACAATTCCCCCTGTAATCAGGCAACAACCACACTTCATCTCAAATATTCTGGCGGCATCTACGTGTGAGTGGATCTTACTACAGCCCCCTTGTTACAGGTTCATCGTCCCAACAAGACAATGACCCTAGCACATCAGTTAAAATAACAAAGCCAATGGCTTCAGAAACAACGTCATTGCCCATTCTTGGACTGGCCCCCCACCAGAGCCCTGCCCTAAAACCCAATTAAGCATCTCATGAGAGATAGAAAAATGGCTGTCCACCAAGGTTCACCATCCAACGTGAGGGAACTGGGGGAGGATCGCAAGGAAGAAGGGCAGGGACCCCCCAGATCCAGGTGTAAAAAACTTTTTTAAAAGCATATGTAGAAACGTTGATACAACAGTTCATTCAAACGCGCCCATGTTGAATTAAATTCCAAGGCTTTATTAGAACATGTTAAAAAGAAACAGCATCCATGTTGCAAAGGGAGAAACAAGCCTACACGTTTCGGGTGTCAAACAACCTTTAAAATTTACTTTTGCCAAAAAATTTTATATAGATAGGTTTTAACCCTGGGGAAAAAACTTTAAAAGAATTAAACTTTAAAAAAACACATATCCTCTGACATTTAAAAACCAAAAACAACAATTTCCCTCCCCCGACATGGGGTATAGAAAATTTGGGAAGATACTCAGGGTTTTTTTGCGGCCGCCTGTGGGGTTCCCATAATAATATTCCCCTCAAAAGCTCCCAGCCCGGTGAGCAGGGAAAAGCCGACCTTTTAAACGAAAAACCGACGCCCGTGAGTCAACTTTTTTGGATCGCCCTCCCCCTTTCCCCCAAGCATGAAGCGTCACAGACTTTCCCCCTTTCCCTTTAAAAAAGGGAAATTTAGACTGTTAACCCTAACCAAAAAACTTTTTACCGCAATTATAAAAAAATTTTTAAGGGGGGGAAAACCTCGTTCAATCCCTTAGCAGTGAGTGATTCAAAAAGGGGGGCAATCCAAAAAAAGGGGTTCCCTTTTTTTAGGAAACTGGTTTACAACTAGCGATTTTTCATTACCCAAATTTTTTTTCCAACACCACCGCAACTCATTTACATCATCCCAGGGTTTAAACAAAATGCCTACAACAGACTCTCACCAAAAAATTTTTTATGTTTTCCCAAAACATCATTAGAATTTTTAAGGGGTTTAATTTCCCTGCTTTTTGGCCAGTCGATAAGCTGCCTTGTGCAAATTGAAACCGAATCTTGATTGCTCCGTAGTCTGGCCGAGTACACTTTCCCACACGGGGACCTTTTTAACATTATACAAAATTGTTTTCGTTTTCACCCTATGGAAAACCCTTTTATTTTTAAAACAAAATTTGGGCCTTTGGGGGTTGGGGGTTAAAATCGTCTCCCCCTTTAATTATGCTAGCACAGTTCTGGCAATTCAAAAAATGCGAATGTGGGCCCGAAACTGTTTTCTGCTGAGTAAAAATCTTTTTGTTCCGTAAACCCCGTAAACTGCCCTCCTTTGATAAACAAATCCCATTTTACCAATATCCCTTTTGACGAGGGAATTAATGCAGCCAGGGAAGCACTTTGCTTGGATAATACCTTGACCAATGACAAGATAGCATTTTTAATGCAACTCCTGGCCATGGTATTGACTAGGAATTATTTCCGATTTGGGGTTCAGCTATACTTGCAGCTACAGGGGACCTCGATGGGGTCCCCTGTGGCTCCGAGTTATGCTAACCTGTACATGATGTACTTTGAAAAACAATTTGTCTACCCCTTGACTGCCTATAGCCATGTCGTCGCTTGGTTTCGATATGTTGACGATGTCTTCATGCTGTGGTCGGGTTCCGAGGCGCAGCTGGAGGACTTCGTTGACTGTCTTAATCATGCCCACCCATTGATACAATTCACTCTTAACAAAAATGGCACCATGATATCTTATCTTGATGTCCTCATTAAAAAAGAGGGTGCAGTTTTGAACACCTCCCTGTTCTCTAAAGAAATCGATCGTAATAATATCTTACATCGCAAGAGCCAGCATGCTCCGCAGATATTTAGAGGTATAGCCCGTTCTCAGTTTATCAGAGCTCGAAGAATTTGTTCAACTGAGACAGACTATATATCTGCTATGAGACAGAGGATATAACACTAAGGAGCTTTCACGAATGGGTCTCGAGGTGCTGGCCATACCACGAGAAACATTGTTGCAACCTCAAGGAGGATTAATTAAAAATTCAAATACACAATATAACTACATATCGGTGTATGATAAGCATTTTGGTCTTATAAAGCAGACTATCACCAAATACTGGAAGGTATTGAGTAGTGATTGTAAATACGGGCACCTATTTAAAGACCCTCCCCGTTTTATCTACCGTAAGGGTAGAACCCTTGGTCAGCAATTAACATCTTCTGACCTAAAAAAGCCTAGGGCACGGCACAAACCGACGTTACTCAGCAGCACCAGATCAGGCACATTCGCGTGTTGGAATTGCCAGAACGATACAACACCCCACACTAGGCCACATGATTAAAATACAAGGTTTCCATATGTGTAACAGCAACAATGTAGTATATATGTTGAAGTTCCAGTGTGGGCTGGGGGACGTTGGCCAAACTACGAGATTAATCAAGATTAGAAAAAAAGAGCAAAAGGCAGCTATAATACTGGCCAAAAAGCAGGGAATAGAACCTAAAAATTCTAATGATGATTTGGAACATAAAAAATCGTTTGGTGAGACGTCTGTTGCTAGGCATTTTGCTGAAGCTCGGCATGATGTATATGAGTTGCGGTGGTGTGTGTTGGAAAAAAATTTGGGCTAATGAAAAATTGCTAGTTGTGAACCAGCTGCTTAAAAAAAAGAAGCCTATTGGATTGCCACCCTTGAATCACTCACTCCTAAGGGATTGAACGAGTGTTTTAACCTTCAAATGTTTTTATAACAGCGGTATAGTGTTGTTAGGGTTAACGGTCTCACTTAACTTTTTAAGGGAGGAGATACTCTGTGACGCTTCATGCTTGAGGAAGGGGAGGAGCATCCCAGAAACGTCGCACTCGCTGTGCGTCGGTCTTCGCTCTGAGGTCGGCGTCTCCTGCTCACCGCGTTGGGAGCTTTTGATGGACTTATACATCGAACGGCACAGGTGGCCACAACTACAAACCTGAGTATCTTGCCATTTTCTATATCCATGTCTGATGGACTATGTTGTATGGTTTAAATGTCAGAGGATATGTGTTCTTTTAAAGATAATTCTATTAAAGCTTTCTAATTTTTTACCATGGTTCAACCTAGATATGTTCAATTGTTATAAGCAGGGAGGGAGAACCAGCTCAACGAACCTGTAGACATAACTCAGTGAATACATTAGACATTGCCACGGGCTAAGTTTTTTTGTATATGGTTATGCCATGATTCTAGCTGTTAATATGCTGAGGTAATCTGGAGAAATTTCACCCCATGCTTCCAGGAGCCCCTCCCACAAGTTGGATTGGCTTGATGGGCACTTTGTGCGTACCATACGGTCAAGCTGCTCCCACAACAGCTCAATAGGGTTGAGAGCTGGTGACTGCGCTGGCCACTCCATTACAGATAGAATACCAGCTGCCTGTTTCTTCCCTAAATAGTTCTTGCATAATTTACAGGTGTGCTTTGGGTCATTGTCCCGTTGCAGAATGAAATTGGCTCCAATCAAGCGCTGTCCACAGGGTATGGTATGACGTTGCAAAATGGAGTGATATCCTTCCTTATTCAAAATCCTTTTTACCTTGTACAAATCTCCCACTGTACCAGCACCAAAGCAACCCCAGACCATCACATTACCTCCACCATGCTTGGCAGATGGTGTCAGGCACTTTTACAGCATCTTTTCAGTTGTTCTGCATCTCACAAATGTTCTTCTGTGTGATCCAAACACCCCAAACTTCGAGGTCTGTAACACTTTTTTCCAATCTTCCTCTGTCCAATGTCTATGTTCTTTAGCGCACATTAATCTTTTCCTTTTATTAGCCAGTCTCAGATATGGCTTTTTCTTTGCCACTCTGCCCTGAAGTCCAGCATCCCAGAGTCGCCTCTTCACTGTAGACGTTGACACTGGCGTTTTGCGGGTACTATTTAATGAAGCTGCCAGTTGAGGACCTGGTATGCGATTTCTCAAGCTAGAGACTCTAATGTACTTGTCTTGTTGCTCAGTTGTACCGCGGGGCCTCCTACTTCAGCTGTGCTGACATACTTGCACAAGGGTTTTCAAGGGTGTTCCAAATATCCAATAGCTTTCTTACACAGTTAGCAAACACAATGTACCATTAGAACACTGGAGTGATTGTTGTTGGAAATGGGCCTCTGTATACCTATGTAGATATTGCATTAACAACCAGACGTTTGAAGCTAGAATAGTCATTTACCACATTAACAATGTATAGAGAGTATTTCTGATTCATTTAATGTTAGCTTCATTGAAAAAAAACTGTGCTTTTCTTTCAAAAATAAGGACATTTCTAAGTGACCCCAAACTTTTGAACGGTAGTGTATATTAAATGGAAGCTATACAGATGACTAACACTATCCAGAAATAAGAGGTTCTAAGGTGTTAGCATATCAGATAACATACAAGAGATCATATCTGATATGCTTATGCTTAGGAACATATTTTATCTGGATCTTTTGTATGGATGAAATTGGATTGACTCCTGGTGGACTCCTGCATTCTGCCAGGTATAATTCTTTTGGGACATTCATGTTGCTTCCATTTTTGTCTTCTGAGATGCCTAACAATGGCATCCTTCACTTAGACTATTATGGCATCTGTTTATTGTACATATCATGACCTTTTTACTATGTATATGTTAAACAACTACCATAATAGCCCATGGATTACAAATTCCATGCAGCGGCATCCATTATCCATAGGCGATTACGCCATCTATATATTGTATACGTCATGAGTTTTCATGATATATATGCAATATTATCCCTTGAATGAAGGTATTATTGGGAAAGTTTTTTAAAAATATATCATGAAAAAGTATAACCCTAGATGGGTTCCCAAATTTAAAAGCCCGTCAAGGATGCTGTACAGTGGCACAGGTCAACCATGTATTCAGCACTGTATACATTTTTTGTACTGGATGTAATAGCATAGTCAAACTATTTCTTTTCCCTTTTAAATTTTTTTATTCTTTGTTTTTTTGGGGTATGATAAGAACAAACCCGCCCGCCCGGGTGGCCCTAAATTTCACCTTTTTTGGGCCTTCACTTAAACATACAACCACTTCTGAAAATCAGCGTGGCCATGGTAGTTTTTAGACGCATTTAATCAGTGTTAAAATGCATCCCAAAGTTGATTTCCCTTTTAAAAAATGGTGTCTGGTATACCTTGTATAGTAAGCTTAATGCACACAAAAAAGCACATTGTGCATTTGAGGCGCATAGCTTATCACTGCTAATGTATTTATTGTGTCTATTGAGGTGCATTGCGTTTGGAAAGGGGCATAAAGGGATCATTTTCCAGGGTTTTGTAATGAGCCTTTATAGGGCATTAAATGTTTTTGTGCCCGGCTTTAAAATTTTTTGTTTTTTGGGATATTACCGTTCATTTTTTATCGAGAAAATGGTGTCAAAAAAATTTTGTGGGGAAAAAAACCAAAGCTTTTTGGGGCTTTTGTTTTTGGGGGCAAAGTCGCCCCTTTTAGCAAATTTTGCCAAATTTATAAACTTAAAAAATGTTTGTGGGTTTTTTGGAAGCCGATGTCCTTTAATAAAATAGTATTCTTCTCCTTTTTTCTATTTGAATATTTGATATATTTTATTTTAAAAGGGGTTTCCCAAAAAGGGGCTCAGGAATTGGGGGGAAAAACCCTAGTTTCATTTGTTTGTAAGGCCGAAAAAAGACGAGGGCGTCATCCCGTTCAGCCTGTTGTGTTAAAGTGTTTTATCCAGAGGAAGGGAAAAAAAACCCCCAAAGAGGAAGGAAACCAATTGTCCCCAAATTTTTTGGGAAAAAATTTTACCCAAAAATTGGCCAATCCCAAAAATCCCTGGATCAAGGGCCCCTCTCCCGAATCCCAGGGAAATATAAATTGTTAATTTTTTTGCTCCCGAAATAATCCAAACCCTTTTTTTAATCTCGTTAATGGAATTTACCATGACAAGTTCCTTGGCAGGAGTTTCCAAAAGTTCAAAAGCTCTTACAGTAAAGAATCCCCTTTTTATGTTTAAAGTAGAAACTTTGTTCCCCAAGGGTTGAAGATGCCCCCCTTTTTCTAATAAGTCCCGGGTATAAAAAAATTTTGGGGGGAGATCTCCCATAAAAGCCTTTGGTATTTAAAAAAATTTTTTTTGTCCACCCCAAGCCCCTTTTTTTTCTTAAAAATAAATTTAAACCCCAATCTTGTAATCTTTCTGGGTACTTTTAGTCCACCAGTCCCTTTTTTTATTTTTGGTTGCCCCCCTTTTTTTACCCGTTCAAAGTCTAACCCTTTTCTTTCCTGTGCACTGGTTTTCCCAAAAAATTTTAACAAATATTCAATTTTGGGGGTCTAAACCCCAAATGGGCCTTTGTATAATTGGGGGAATTAAATTTTTTTCCTCATGTCCTCTTTTGCCCCCCTTTTAATGCACCCCTTTATCCTAAATTTTCCTTTTGGGGGGGGAGCTGCTGTCTGACAATGGATGCTACAATTAAGTTTATTTTCCACCGGGGTTCCCAAGTCCTTCTCCCTGTTCCCCCTTTTTCCCAAACATTTTTTTATTTAAACATGTAGTTTGTAATGGGTTTTTTCTTCCCCCCTGTGCCCTAACTTTGGCCCTTTTTCTGTGTTAAAAACCTCTTGTGCCATTTCCCCCCCAGGCCTCCAACTTTTCCAAAATCCCTTTGTAATTTAAAACTTTTCCTCTATTGTGTTAAATTTTTTTTTTGGAAACTTTGTTTTTCTGCAGAGATCGAAATTTTACTGGGGGCAATCCATGTGTAAGTTTGTTAATGAAAATGTTGAAAAGGAAAGGGCCCCCCAATATGGGCCCCTTTTGGTACCCCACTTGTAACAGGGAAACCCCGTCAGGGGTTGTAACCTTAAAATTTTACCCTTTGTTTTTATCAGTGAGCCCGTTGCTTCCCACTTGCACCCCGTTTTTTCCCCCCGTCCCAAGGGATTTCATTTTACTTACCAAACCCTTTTTTGTGGCCCGTCAATTTTTTTTTGAAAAAAATAGAAAATAGGACATCCCGTTTCCTAAACCCCGGGTCCAGTCTAGCACTGACTTCCTCATAGAAGCTCTTTAGATTTGTCTGGGCAGGGGCCGATCCTTCCCTAAAACCCCTGCTGGAACGGCGTTTACATTTATTTTCAGTGAGATTTCTCCAGGATAGCATTTTCTGAGAAAAAACCCTTTAAAAAATTTTTACCTACAACAGGGGTCCAAGCTTACGGCCCATAGTTTTGGATTTACCCTTTTTTACCCTTTTTTTAAAAATTGGGACCCCCCCTTTCTATGTGCCAATTCCCCTTTTTTGGGGCATACCCCGTTATTAGGGCGTCCTTTAAATATTAAAGGGAAAGGGGGCTATCTATTTACATCACTTAAATCCTCCCTTTGGGGCACGTGGGGGGTTTTGCCCTTGGACCTGTTGGGTTTGTTATTTTTAAACTTCTTAAAACAGAGCTTTCCTTCTTTTTGGGTTTGAAAAAAACTTTTTAAATTTGGGAATTTAACCCCATTTCCCCCCCGTTCAACGGGGAAACTTTCCCCCTCGGTAAATTTTCGTGGAAAAAAAGGTTTTTTTTAAAAAGGTTTGCTTTTTTCTTAAAGGGCCCCCTTTCTGTCCTCCCTCAGTATTTTTAAAGGGAAACTTTTTGTTTTAATATTTGTTTTTTTTATATAAAAAAATATTTTTTGGGGTTTTGTTTTACTTTTTTATGGCAATTTCCCTTTTAACCCTCTCCCCCCCTTTTTTCCCCCCCCCCCCCCTTTTTCTTTATTTTACCAAATTTTTTTTTCCCTATAGTTCTTAGTGGGCCCCCTTCCTAACCCCCTGTTTTTTTTAGGGTGAAACGCCTTTTTTTTTTGTTTTTTATTGCCTCTTTTACATCCCCGTTGATCCACATTGGGTTTTTCCCGTTTTTAATTATTTTATTTTCCAATAAATTAGTAACCCCCCGGGGGTAGCCCCAGGGGTTTTTTTAAAAATATCCATTTATTATTTGTTCTGCCATATTTAAACACATTGTCCCCGTCAATACGGTTTTTTGGGCCTCCCCCAAACGAATTTAAAATTTGCTTCCTAAAAAAATTTTTGTTTTTGTGGCTCCTTTAAACCCAAAAAAATGAAGGAATAAACGGAAAATTATTATACTTGGTCACTATTTCCGGTGCCCCCTTTAAACCCGAACCCCTTTTTTTTTCTCTGTCAAGGGTTAAATTTGTCAATATTAAATCTAGAAGGGGGCCCTTTCCCCTTTTGTCGGGTTTTTGCACCATTTGGGCAAAGGGTTTAAAACCCTTAGTTTTGACAAAAAAAGTTTTCCCTTTTTGGGCTAAAAGGTATCAGTTTCCCCTTTTTTGTTGGGGTTAGTTTTAAAATCGCCCATATTAAAACCTCATTTGTTTTGGCCTCAAAAAATTTGCACCTGAGGGGGGTACAAACTTCTATGGGTTTTTTGTTATTTCTTTGGGGGGCCCATTGCGCCCCTATTTGTATTTTTTTTTGTTTTGTTACCCCATGTTATTTACCCATAATGGGTTCCAAATTTTTCTTACCCCGTTCCCATATCTTCCCGCGTGTTGGCTTCAGACGGGGTTTTACATAGAGAAAAAGCACCCCCCCCTTTTCCGGTCTTTTCGATTCCCTTTTTAAATAGGACTGTAATCCTGTCAAATTAACCCCCCCCAGTCGTAGCTCTTCATCCCGCCCTTTTTCTGTTATTCCCCAAATTTTATCTTTTTTTTCTTTAGCTTTTAGTATTTTGTTTAAATTTTTTTTTTTGGTCAGACTCCCGGAAATTTGGGCAGGGATGCAATTTAGAGATTTTTTTAGTTTTTTTACTTTTTTTTTTTTCCCCCCCTATTTTTAATTTTTTTACACCCCCCCCCTCCATTCCAAAAAAACCCCCGATTTATTACTAATTCCCCAACCTATTTTTCTTCCTTTTTTTTGCCCTGCTAAACTTTGTAGGTTTCCTTTCCCCCCCGTCTTGTTTAAATTTTTCTCAAAAACCCGGCCCTTTTTTTCCCCCAATTAAACTGAAACCCCCCCATTTAAGTGCAGCCCTCCTAGCATAGAGCCCGTAGCCAAAAAAAGAAGTCAGCCAGGTTTTCCAAAAAACCCCAAAACCCTCTTTCCAAAACCAATTTTTTAGCCCCTTTTTTCACCCTCTTAAATTTTCCCCCTGCCTTTTTGGTGTGGCTTTTGGAACAGGTAATATTTCTTTAAAAATTTTTTTCTCTGGTGGTATTTTCCTTGAAGGGTTTTGGCCCCAAGTGCCCGAAAAACATTTTTAAGGGACCCACTTTCCTCCCAAAATTTTTCATTGGTGCCAAAGTGGAACCTTTTCAGCTGGGGTTCTCACCAGCCCCAAAACCCGCAGTCTTTTCAACCCGATCCCCGTTATGTCGAAAAATCGGGGCCCCCGGTAAAAAAAACTTTCGGGTTTGGCGATCCGGTCTTTGTGGATATTGCCCTGTTGTGCCCCTAATTATGGAATCCCCCAAAATACTTGCACCTTTCTAGCCTGACCTCACTCCTATTCCCCCTCTTTTTGGGGCAGACAGGGGTAGTGTTTGCTGCCGCAAACGTATTTCTGAGCTGATATCCCCCCCTTTTTGCCAAAAATTTTAAAATTTTTTTGGGGGTTTTAACCCAAAACGGATTGCCCCCCTGAAAACTTTTTTTTCCCCCTTCCCTTTTTTGGGCTGTTATCCATCTAGTGTAAAATTCATTTCACCTCCATGCTTCCACCCTCCCCAAACATTACCCCCTGGGGGTGAGTGCCCCAGTGGCGAAAAAACTCGCTTCCAGTTGGCAATGGGGTTTCAGTGTTGCCAAAATCTTCATTTAGGGTCCAGGAAACCGGGCCCTTTTAAAAAGTCAGGGGGTGCCACTTTTTGAAAAGCAGTATTGCCCCTCGAAACTGTTGCTCAAAGGGTGGAAAACATTGCACAGGTTGTGAATGGACCGCCCTTGTCAAACAGGGAAAATCAAGGGGGATTTTTAACCCAAAAAAATTATGAATACAATTTTTTAATTTTTTTAAACGTTCAATACCGGGCCCCTTAAATCCCCAAATCTAAATTTTCTCAAACTTAAGTCTCCAAAAACCCTTTAAAAAAAACACACTTTAAAGGGAACCAAAATCACATTTGGGTTTCCCCTATATTTGTAACTTCCTAGAAATAAAAAATGGGGAAAGGTTTTGGGGTGTGGGGCCCGGGGGAGCTCAGTGAATGGATTTCTTTTCTGAGTGAGCTTCTGTACCAGGCCCCCCCTTTTTTAAGCCTTTTTTCCCGTTTGGAAGTTGACCCCCGAAAGGGGAGAAGTAGAACCCCGAAACCCCCCGGGAACCCTTGCCACTAAACTGGGCCCCCCCACGCCGGGGTACCGGGTGGATCGTTCCTCACCAGGGGCCAGTTTAGACGCGCCCCCGGCCAGGGGGGAATCCGGCGCCATCTTCTTCCCGCCCCTGCCCGAACACAGTGGCGATGCCAACAGGGGGCCAAACTGTAGAAGCCTCATTTGTCCCGAGGCTCTGAGCAAATACCGCCCCCCTTTATTTCCGGGCCCCCGATGGATGGGTTTTTCCGAATAAATAAAACCCGGGCCTCCGGCTCAAGTCCCGCCCGCAACCCGGGAGGGACCCCTTTCCATTAAAAACCCCCGGGCCCGCCCGTCCGCCGAAAGGGCGTTTCCCGAAACGGCCCCCTTTTTAAATTCTGGGGACTTTGCCCGCCACGGATTTGTCCCGCTTTCCCTTTCGGGGCCCCCGCATTACGCCTGCAGGCCCCTGTAAAAAGCCCCCAAAGGGGTCTGGAAATGGGTTTAAAAGGCATGGGCCCTTTTTTTCAGCCCCCCGTGCCTCAGCACCTCCTTTTTGGCTGCCGGCCCCTGAAAGTTTGCTCCCTCGCGTCCCGGGACTCCCCCCCCAGCCTGCTAAGCCCGGAGGCTCCTGTTTCTTTCCGACCGGGGTAACCCCGGTCCACCCCCCTGTGAGACCCCCGGACATTACCCCCCCTTGGGCCCTGGAGCAGCCTTAAAACCCTGCTCCCCGGGACGCCCCTGGTGCAGCGGACCCCTTTTTCTTCCGGATCCCCTGCCACTCCGGGACACACCCCCTATATGGCGTACCACCCCCCCCACACTCCCCACCTGGGGCCCCACTGGTGAACCAAGCTCCCGGGTTCCCCCAAAAAGTTCCATGTGGAGGGGGGCATTGGGAGGGGATGTCGCCTCTCCCCCACGGTGTGGGATGCTTTCGAGGACCTGTCGGCCCCTGTTCTCGGCAAACTCCCGGGGGACCCCCCCCCACTTTCGCCTGATGCTCCGAATTATCCCCCGACTCCCGCGCGCGGGCCCCTCACCTCCACCCAAAAGGCTGGTGGAAAGATTATCTTCAACTTCTTCCGAACATTGGGAAGGGCTGATTCCCAAAACCCCGATCCCGATGAAAGAGGCCTGCGAAGGATATTTTGTCGCTGCGAAAGACTTCACAACTTACGAAAGGGCGACGCCTTTCAGGGGGCCCGGCGTCCAAAAAAGTATTATCGCCCCCACCCTACCCTTTTTGCCCAAACATCAGTAGTGCTGATTTGGTTCGTCCCGGGACCTGGTAAAAGGGGGCGCCGGAAACAACATCCGGGTCCGGGGGGCTGCCTGAAACCGTTAAAGATGACAAATTCCCAGTCCTGGTGTCCCCTCTTCAATAATGTCCTAGGTGAACCCCTCCCAAATAAACAATTGGTTTGGGCCCCCCAGAACCCCTGCCCAAAAGGGGCCTCACCCCCCCACGAGATGTGATCGCTGTGTGAATGATTTTACCCTCAAGGAGAACATTATGAGAAAGTGGCCCTGGGGGGTTGGAATTTGAGGGGGAAAAAAATCAGTTTTTCCCGGACCTGTCGTGGGTCCCCCACTGCAGAAAAGAGCTCCCGAAACCTCACTTAGTTAAGGGAACACTAGATCCGTACAGATGGGGAATTTCCCCTTGCCCCTCAGCTAGAAAGGATGCCGTGTGCCGTCCCCAAAAACCTGAGGACATCAAACCCTTTTGTGGCTCTGCGTTCCGGTCCCGCAGCCGGGGGGATTTTTGGGTGTCCTCTCAATCCTCCCCTGCCCTCCCGGCGCCCCGTCGTACAGAGGGGACGATCTTCCGCCGGGGGGGCCCCCAGGGAGGGCTTCCCCATACTCCTCACCATAGCAGGTTCCGGGGACTTTTGACTCTTTTACTAACATGCCTTTTCTCCCTCTGCTAGGAAGGGTTTACTGTTTTCCCCATAGGCTTGTTTCCCAAATTTGATTTAGGTTTTCTCCAGTAGGGGGGCCGGCTGCGGCTGCGGGTTGTTTCCAGTACTTTGATTTAATTGGTTGCATTTTTTCGGTTTTTTGGTTCCCATTACTGTTCTCCATTCGGGGTCGGACCCTCGTTCTTTTTTGCGGGTGTTTTCCCCCCTCTTACGGTTTTGGAGATGTTTTCATTGAAGTACGGTCTTCTTTTGTGGGGTGCGATTTCCCGCCCCAGGAGGAGCGTTTTGTGTTGGGAAGGAGGGGAGGGTCCTTGGTGGATTCATTAGGTCCCTTTATTGTGCTTCATACAGGAGCGCATTATCGGACCCCTCCTCTCCTCCTTTCTCCCCAACCCAGATACTCTGATCATACTTTGGTCTCTGACTGGGTTATCCTCTGCTTGAATACTCAGTCTAATTTCGCTGGTTCTGTGACAACTGTTTGTTAGGTGTCCCCCCCTGTATTGTGATTTTTGTCATTTCCCTGTCGTACTCTTCCCCTCCTTACTCTCACCATGGTTACTTGCGTTACCATTAACGCAAAAGGTTTAAATTCTGATGTGAAGCGCCGTCTCTTGTTGCGTGAACTATGCTCTCTGAAGGAGGACATCGCCTTTGTTCAGGAGACCCATTTTGATCCACGCGGCTCTTTTAATTTTGCCAAGACAGCTTTCCCTGTGGCCTATTCCGCTTCTAGTGGTCGGAAGAAGGCTGGAGTAGCGATACTATTATCGGCATCCTGCCCATTCCGGGTCACCAGCTCGGATCTAGATCCCTTAGGCCGCTTTGTTATCCTTCAGGGATCTTTATATGGGGCCCCGCTGACGCTGTGCGCCATCTATGCTCCCAACTCATCTCAAACTCGATTCCTCTCACGAGTACTAAACAAGCTGTCCAGACTCTCCCCAGGGGCCCTCATTCTAGGAGGGGACTTCAACTTGGTGTTCTCCCCAGCGTCGGATAGGCAATCCCTGCAGGGCAAGCCTCCCTCCAGGACCTCGCTACAGGCGTCCACGGAATTTCGTAAGCTGAGTAGGAAGCATGGTCTTTATGACTTGTGGAGGGTCAATCATCCAACTGATCGATCCTTCACTTTCTACTCCCCCCCCCCCCCCCCCATCAGACGCACTCTCATCTGGATTCCTTCTTTGGCAACATCCCAGCCTTGCGCTTAACGTCCGATGCGCAGATAGGCCCCATATCATGGTCAGACCACGCGCCTGTCTCCCTCATCCTAAAAACCGGTGGCACTCGCTCCTGCCACTGGCGGTTGAACGACTCTTTGATTAAAAGACCAGCACTGAGAGAGGGGTCCGTAAAAGGGCCCTTAACAAAATTTTTTTTGAAATGAAAAGATGGATTCCCGGTTTTGGCCCCAAATGTCCCATTTTTGGGAAGGGCCCCCAAGGCCCTTTTCTTAGAAAGGAAAAAACATCTCTAAGGGGCCCCGGCTTTAAAGGGGGAAAAAGGCCCAAGGAGCAAACTAAACCTTGAAAATCCCCCTTCAGAAACCTTTTCAGACCGCAAAAGTTCTTTCCGAACCAAATTTTTTCAACCCCACTCTATTTTTTCGATAAATTGAAAACTTTGCCTTAAAGACTTTGGCCCCGGGGGAAGGTTTTAGCAGATGCCCCCCATATTCCCTTAAAAAGAAATTTTTAAAGAAAAATGGCAATTAAAAACCCCTACCTTTCCCCGGCCAGGCAATTGGGGGGATAGGGGGGGTTTTAAATTTTCCCCCACCCCAAACCCTTTAAGGGTCCCGACGGCTCTTTTAAAAACCCATGACCCCAAAAATATGAGTTTAACTTTTCCCTCAAATTTTTTCCCGACTTGTTAATTTCCCCTACCTAGGGACCCCGAGTCCCCCGGATCACACCCTTCCCCCGCCAGGATAGGGGAAAAAAAATTTGGAAATCCCCCTTTTTTCCCCCCGAAAACCCCCCCCTGGGAAGCCCCTGAGGCACTCCCAAATCCCCCATTGAATTTTTACCGAATTACTGGGAGTGTTAAAAAACCCCCCCAATGGCAAAAACCCCGGGGCCAAATGGGTTTTCCCGGGACTTGTTCTACAAAAAAATTCTCCCCAGACTAAACTCCCCGCATGCCCCCCTCTTGTATAATAGCTTCCTACAAAAGGGTTTCCCCCCATTCCCGGGGAAATGTTTTTCCCCTCCCTTTTCTTTCTCTCATCCCCCCCCATGGAAAAGGATCCGGCAAAAATGTTTCAAAACTTTAAAAACCCGATAGGCCCCCTTTAAAAATTGACATTAAATTTTTTTCAAAGTTTCCTAGCAAATCGTTTGAACCTTTTGGTTTCCCCGGGACTGGTTATAAGGATCGGGGGGGGTTTGTCCCTGCCGAAAAAGGGGGGGGAATAAATCCCCAGAGGGGCCATTGATTAATTGAAGTTGCCAATTTGCCAGAATAAGGGGGGCCCTCCTCCTAAGCCTTAAACCCCGGGGAAGGCCTTTGTTCGTCCTGGTTTTGGCCCTTCCGTTTCCCAACGCTTAATTTCCCTTTTTGGTTTTTTTCGGGAAAATTTTCTGAAGGCGAATAAAGGGGCCCTTTACTCCTCTCCTCACCTCCTTTAAAATCCCTTTCTTTGGAAAACCCCCCCCCCCTTTTTTGGGAATCAAACAAGGGCACGCGCCAGGGCTGCCCCCTTTCCCCCCTTAAACTCTTCATACTATGCAGGGACCCCCCTTGCATTTAAAAATTAGATTGATCGTTTTGTCCCCCGGTACCCCGGGTTTTGGGGAAAAGGGAAATTTTAAAAGTCCCCCTTTTTGTGGACAACGTTCTCCCTGAAAACTGCCCGGGAACCTTTTTCTCCAATTTCTCTAGCTTGACATTTTTTGGAAAGGGACTTGGGACGGCCCCGGGGCTTTAAGGGTTTTTTCGCCCCCAAGAGGGAGGCCCCCCCCCTTAAAAAACCCTGCAAAAACCCGGTTTGACCTTCATTTCCCTTTTCAAATATAGGTGGCAATGGTTTTTTTTAAAGTCCCTGGGTGTAAATTCTGAGGGCCGAGCTATAAATAAATATATGGCGTTTAACCCCCTTTCCCCCCCCCCCCTATTCCTAGGGGACGCACCCTTTTTCTAAAGGGCCACCCCTGACCCTTATCCTTCTAGGACGTATTGTTTCCAGTTAAAATGACAAATCTTACCCTTTTTAAAATTTTCCCCTTTTTTGAAACCATCCCTTTTCCCAAAAATTCCGCAAAAGGTCCCTAAAGTCCCTGAAAGCAGCGATCTTCAATTTTTGTGGGCACACGGCCTTTTCACCTTTCGCTGGGGAAGTCCTGATGACAAGAAAAATTTAAGGGGGGGGGGGGGCTGGCTGCCCCCGAACACCCTGGGTTTTCCATCCCACAGGGTCCACACTGTTAGTTTTTAAACAAAATGGATGGAAAAAGGGAAAACGGGGGCGGGCCCCCGTTTCTTTCCTAAATTTTTTCCTGGGGGATGCTAGGAGGTCACGGGGCTCCAGGGGCCTACTGGGGCCAATTGACCTTTCCCTAGGTCAGTTTTGGAAACCCTCCCGGGGAAAATTTTCCCTCGGCCCTTCCCAAAGGGCCTCACCAAGGGGCCTCTTTCCTTTTCCCCCCCTTTTTAACTGCCGACCAGACCTCGGCCATGTTTTGTATTTCCCATGGCAGAAAAAACAATTTGTTCCATTTGCTGTATAGCTTTTTTTTCACACCAGGGAACTAGTTCCATTTTGCGGCTCTGCAAAATATGTATAAACCTCACCGCCCAGACAAAATTTTTTCCTCCCTTCAAATAAAGAAATCTTATGCAACTCTCAGGGGGCTAAAATTTGCCCTTCCAATCCCAAACCCCTTTAAAAGGGGGCTGTGCAAGTGGGGCGGGTCGCCCAAAAAAGGAAACTCATTCAAGGTTTTTCCCGCCATACTGAAATGATCCTCCCCCAGATTCAAATTGTACCATCCGTACATGCACAAGTGGGAAAAGCTTTCGGGGAGGGAAAGTTTTCCATCCCTTGAGGGCAGACCTTTAGGGCCCCAAAAGGGGCCCACACCCTTGCCCTTGCAAACCTAAAAAAGAGAATAAATACAAGATCCTGCGGGCCCTTTTTTCCACACCCCAAAGCTATTACAAAAATTTTTTAAAAACCCAGCTGCCCCTTTAAAGGGCCGCTGGAGGTGGGGTTCCATCCCAGACCCCCTTTAACCATTTTTTCGGGGATCCCCGAGCACCCGGGAACTATTTTGGGCACAGGTCGGGCCGGGGTCCTTTGGGGAATTCTTCATCGAGGGGTCCCAGTGGACCCTTGGGTCTTTTTTTGAAATCCATTGGCAGGCTCTTAAAACATGCCTCTAAGCTTCTCCTCCATGTCCTCACAGCCCCCAAAATGCTTGTTCCTCCTTTTTGGGAAACAGCCGACCCCCCACACTACATGACTTGTACACGCGGACTGCGAGGTGGGGAGGCGTGGGGGCGAATCATGTCCCGTTTTACACGACCAAACCCCGAAAGTCCCTGTTTCTGTATGGGGGCCCCGGCTTTCCTATTGGGAGCGGGTTTTTTGTTTTATAAAAGCCCACTCCTCTAAATAATTGGTTCCCCCCCTTTCCCCCCTTTAATTTTTTTCCCCCCCCCCCCCCCCCTTTTTGTCCATCTTTTTGCCCCCCTGTGGGCCCGTTCCGGTTGCTACCGGGCCCCTTTTTTAAAACCAGGCCCCCCCCTCGGGTTTTACCCATTTGTTACCTTGGACCTTGTAAAATTGGCCCACAATGATTTCTTAAGTTTTGGTTTTTTTAAATTTCATTTTTTATTATGTGGACTTAGATGTATATCGTTTAATATGCTTTTTTCGTTCTTTTATTTAATTTTATTAAAAATAAAATTAAATAATCTTTTTTTTCTATAAACGCCAAAAAATTTTCCGAACACTTTACAAAAATTTAAGGGTAAACCCTTTCATAAATTACACATTAAAAGACTTTCAAATGAGACCAAGGGGTGAGGGCCCTGCTTTGTGAGAGCTTACATCAAATTTGGGGAGTATGGGGGAAGGGGAAAAATAAGGTTTAAAAAGGGGGCCCCAAATTTACCCAAAGGTCCCCGGCCAAAAATTTCATAAATAGGGGGTGGTTTTAAAGAAAAATGGTGAACCTGCCACCCCCGACTGTCATCTATATACAGATAAGTGCCTGTGAGTGCCCTAGTGCAGGGGGTGACAGATGTGTGTGATATTAATAAAAATCCAGTTACAAAAAAATAAATAAATAGGGAGGACAGGCACAAGCGTCATTCTCCCCATTCTGGGAGAGAGCCAGTCTGACCTGCAGCGCAGAAGAGCACTGATGGGAACACCCCTTTAAGTGGACCCTTTATACTAAGAAGAAAAGAGAATGTGTTAATAATTCAGATTTTAGAAATGTAATGAAACCAAAATATTTTTTTTGCCGAAAAAGTGAAGAATTATTTACACTACTAGATACAAAGGTCTGCAGCATGTTGGAAGTAGCTTAATTGACCGTGTTTTTGTGTCAGTTGCTCTTGTGTCCATTGAATTCAATGACCTATTTGCACTCCCAGCAGCATTCACAGTGAGCATACTATTTCTTTGTTTAGTCAGGGTGAAGTGAATTCCAAACCCGCTGAATCTAACCAGCTGATAATGTACCATTAAATGACAGCTATTGACTAAATATTTGGTCCAAAGTAATACAAAGGATGTTGACTACTAGAATATGTCAACCTAAAGATGCTGAGCAAATTACAAAAGTAATCCTAGAAATATATATACAAATGTACCAATGTTTCATTGTCAATAACGACCTTTCTGCAATGTGTCTCCCCACGCGGGATTGCGTTTTGAAAATAACCTTATTTTGAATTATTCAATTTCTTACCACACGAGGTCACTGATGTACCAAATACCCCTGTTGTTTCTAACAAATACAGTACAAAATAGGAAAAAGAATCACAAATGTGAAACAGAAATGTGTAACCCTAGAAAAACAATTATTGTCAATTCTCTGTTTAATTTCATTTCAGGTACACCTAACAATAAATTGCAGACCATTAGTAAATTATGGAAAGGATCACAGAGTAGACCTAGTACAGTTGCTTTGGCACAGGTATGTTTGGCATTGCATTCCCAGCCTAATGTAATGCTGCTATTTATACACCCCATCTTACAGTTTTTTGGAAATCTATAGAATTTATTTGATAGTTTTATGCATTATTTGTACTGGCAACTCCTGGGTAATAGTAAGGGGTTTTGATTAAGGCTCATTTGTATATGCAGCAAATACCTAAAAATATTTTTTTTTTATTGATGGCTTAGGTAGTTAAGGTTTATATTCATTTTCTCATTGCTGGGATGGAAACCATCCCTCTGAACAAACGGAGCCTACAAGCAAAAGGACAAGGCAGCAGTGCTAAGCCTTTGGAGATACAGAGACGTATTTTCTGGTGTTCTTTCAGGACCAGCCCATTTTAATTTTTTTTGCTTTACATTTTTTTTCTTTCCAGCCTTCCAAAGGCAATACATTATTTTTCCCATCGACATAACAGCATGAGGGCTTGATTTTTGTAGGACAAGATCTACTTTTTATTTGATACCCTTTACTTTAGCATTTAAACATAGAATGTAAAGGGTGTTACAAATGACCTAAATTCTTCTGCCATTTTGTCTTCTCTTGCTTACTAGATCAAACATCTCTCTGGAATGATCAGCTAATCGAGCACATACAAGCTCGATTAGTGGAACAGGATGATTGCTAGCCCTTTATAAAGCTGAGTATCACTTGATGGCTGGCACAGAGTATACTGTTAAGCTTAAAGCTTGAGTCTTGTAATGTGCTTGAATTCTCTTTCTAGTGTTTTAAGTATTTAGTCCCGTTTTGATTTCTGTGCCAAGTTAGTCAGACACTTGTTTGTCTTTAGTTCAGTGGTTGCTTTAATTCTGCCCTGTGTCCATTCTTCAGTATGTTCTATCAGTAGTTTTTTGGTAGTTCTGTTCTGTTTTGGTTAGTGTCGGCATAGCTCAGGGACATTGGTAGGGTATGCTCGCACGGCGTGTACAGATTTTTAGGGACAAATTTAGAGAAAGGTAGTCATTAGGTTCAGGTATTGCTTAGTTTCTTGCTTCTGGATTCAAGTAATTAATTATACCTCTTTATTCGTGTCCTTGTTATTGTCCATCTTATTGTCCATCATATCAAGTCCCTATGTTTAATTGTGATGCATGGGTATCTTACTTGAATGCAACTGTTGGCTGCCTTCATTCCATTCTAAGTTCAGTTTGCCAACCATGTCAACTAGCGCTGTTAGGATATGTTCACACGACTTATTCTAGGACGTATTTCAGCCCGTAATTCGCGCCGCACAATTTCGGGCTGAAATACGTCCTAGTCATTACGGTAATCCACAGTTCTCATAGAGAACTATGGATTATGTCTCCTTTCCCTGCTCGCACAATACGGCGAGCGGGGAGAGAAGTGACATGTCAATTATTCACGGCGTATACGCGCCGTGAATAATGCATGTCTATGTGGCCCGCGGGCTGCCGGCGCACCCGCCCCCGTGCTCAGGGCGTAATTGCGGGGCGAAATACGTCCCTCAATTAAGCCGTGTGAACTCAGCCTTACACTGGGAAAGCAAAACAAAATTTTTTGTAGAGTTTGGAAAAAAACTGGGTAGCGTTTGAATATTTTTTCATATTTTTCTTTTCTATATTTTAAAAACTTTTAGAACTATTTTTACAGTAATTTTTAGCTTCTTTATAGGGCTTCAGTGTGTACTATATACTGCAGTACTTATGTACTACACTATGCAGGCCTGGAATTCTTCATTAACCGTAACTAAACAGCACCTTGTGATCTTGTCTCAGAGATGCCAATCAGGCAACAGAAGGGGGCCCTCCACTCGCAACCCTTCCTGTTTATACGGTATAGGTGAGTTGCCATGTCCTCTATGTAGTTGAATAACTGGGATTACAGTCATCTGCTAACCTGGCCACTGACAGCAGGTGTCTGCTGTAATTATACAACATGAAAATGGACTCCAGCACTCCTCTTCTTTATAAAAAAAACCTGTTATTTCCAAAATTTAAGAGACGGATAGGAACATGGTCAGGACAGCGGCACAGGCTGACGCATTTCAAACCTATTGGTTCATCCTCACAGCGTATAGCATACTATGCCTGCTTCGCTTAATATAACATCACACAACCAATCACAGTAAAAACTGTGCTTACCTCACCTGTACAACATATGATACAAATTACGCTTCCTGTAAAAGACCTCCCACATCTCAGGCCGCACCACACACTTGCTGCTTAGAGAGCAACACTGTAAGGCTTTAATTAACCTGCCGCTCCATACACCCTTCACAGCAAAATTACATAAAATTACAGTAGTTTGTGTGAAAGGTTAAACTGCCTGAAAAGCACATTAAAAACATCAGCCTTAATTCTACCATGCACTTTAGGTGGCACTTTGTACATATGTTTATTCTAGTATACAAGCTGGAGAGAAAATGACAAAAATATCCCAAACACACAGCTTGCTGAGTTTTGAAATAAAAAAAGCCACAGACCCCTCTAGAAAAATGCTACAAAATGAGACCTATGTGTATTGCTTACCCTAATGTACTTATATAAAAATAGATGTATGTCCAGCAATGTCACACGGACAAAAGAGAGGGGAACACAAGAGAAATCTCATTTTTTTGCGGATTAAGACCTGAACAAAGAATGCTTCCACATGAAATGGCTGGAGTCTATATTGTGATTGTATCCCTAAAAACTATATTTTAATAATGCAAGCTTAAAGCTAACTTTTAGTTTACCCTTGCTCATCTGAAGGAAGGGGAAAAGGCTATATGGCATAAGCTAATTTGCACTAAAAGAAATCCTTTGTGATTCTAAGTGATCAGACTGGATCAATATTCAACCACATATGTATTGCTATACACTTACATTAGCAGTCATGTTACTTTGCTGTATGAAAGCAAATAAACCCCTGTGGAAGTGATCAGCTGAGTCTGCCATGACCAGAAACTAGATGAGAAAATGAAAAACATGGTGCCTCATTAGGTAGATTGTCCATGTTGAAATGAAGTATTTGCAGTCAAGGGGTAGTGGTATTAAATTCACTATTGAGCCTGTGCATAAGCACATAATAACAATCAGTAAAATACACATTTTTGAAAATTGTAAACTGCTTTGCTAAGTGGTACAAGTTTTTTTTTTTTTTTTTACAGTTTACAAAATAGAACTTTTTGGTATCAACTCCACTCGCCGTGTTTGAAGGAAAAAGAAGGATGAGTACAACCCCAAGAATACCATCCCAACCATGAACCATGGGGGTGGAAACATCATACTTTGGGGGTGCTTTTCTGCATGGGGGACAAAATGACTGCACAGTATTGTAGGGAGGATGGATGGGGCCCTGTAGCGCAAGATTTTGGCCAACAACCTCCTTACATCAGTAAGAACATTGAAGATGGGTCATGACTGGATCTTACAGAAGGACAATTACCTGAAACACACAGCCAGGGCAACTAAGGAGAGGTTCCGTAAGAAGCATTTCAAGGTCCTGGAGTGGCCTAGCCAGTCTGCAGATCTGAACCCAATCTAAAATTATTGGAGGGAGCTTTAACCTAATGTAGCCCAGCAACAACTCTGAAACCTGAAAGATCTGGAGAAGATCTGTATGGAAGAGTGGGCCAAAATCACTGCTGCAGTATGTGCAAACTACAGGAAATGCCTGACCTCTGTAATTGCAAACCAAGGTTTCTGTACCAAATATTAACTTCTGTTTTTGTATTGTATTAAATACTTATTTCATGTATTAAAATGGAAATTATTTAAAAATCATACAATGTGGTTTTCCTGGATGTTTTCTTTAAATCCTCTATCTCACAGTTGAATTGTACCTATGCTAAAAATTACAGACCTCTTCATTCTTTGTAAATGGGAAAACAAATCGCCAGTATATCAAATACTTATTTTCCTCACTGTAGGTACTTGTGAATATGCTGAAAATTCGTAGAGCACCATTCACACCACTCACAGATTTTTAAACTTTCCCTTGCCCAAATTCTTGTAAAAGTCTTGAAGGCTTGTTTCTCCGTGTTTATTTCTATAAAATGTTATGGATTTAAGTTCAATATCCTTTAGCTTTAAATAGGCAAGATTTCCTGTGGATCCCCCGGGAAAAGATCTTGAATTTAATGTAGTCTTCTTTGGACAGTTTAAGTCTTCTGTCAAACTCCTAGATTAATGGTTTAATGTCGTTTGAATATTTTTCTCCTAAGGCTATGTGCACACAGTCTTTTAGGATGTATTTCGGGGCATAATTGCACTGCAATGCGCCTCCCACCGTGCTTTAGAGAACGCGCTTTCTTCTAAACATATCCTAACTTTTGAGAATTGGCTTTTCAATAGCTCCAGTTTTAATTTGAAAGGTTTTACTGGTACAATAATTTAAAAAATAAGTTGACTTTTCCATTGATGCTGTAAATTCAAAATTTAGATGACCAGTGATTTCACCTAAAAACATGGGTCATGATTCCAAACTATATTCAAGAACTGAAAAAACTGAACTGAAAAATGTCTTCCTGGAGAGCAACAAAATGAGAGCAACAAAATACTTTCCACAGCTCAATCAATGGACATCGTTACAGGTGTTATCTACCTCTTTAAAAAATGCTCGAAATGTTCTATGTTTTAGTCCCCTCGAACAAATATAGTTTATAAAATGCCAATGACATAACATGGTTGAAATTCAAAACTTTGCGGAACACTTGCTGGTGCACAATGCAGTGATAGTTATTTTTTTGCCAGTAAAAAGTTACTGTACCAAGGTTTTTCCCACACATTGATGGAGCACCATCTGTGCAAACAGCCAGTAAGTTTTCAAACGTTATACCTAACTTTTCAGTTACTCATTTGCAATTTCTTTTCAGGTAGTTTAAACTCGCATAGAATATCTTTATGTGCCTTCTGCTTTAACTGATCACTTAGATTATTCCAAATATCAGCTACTCTTTGCTCCACAGTCGTGCAGGACAAATTTATATTCTAAAAAACACAATTTTGTTATCCACATATAATCCAGAAACCACAATCATCAAACACTTCTTTATGAAGTCACCTTCAGTAAAAGATATCCCAGCAGAAGCAATTTATTTTAAAATATGAAAACTAACCTCAGTAACTGCCTATTTAACTGTGTTTACTTTTCCTAAAAAACTGTTGCTCCACACTAAGATTTTTCATTGGTGTCTAACTTGCTTACAGGACCACTCAGAGTTTATTTTTTTCTCCTTTAGCTCATTAGAAATTGCTTCTAGGTACACAGTAGTGTCGGTAATTTTGCTTACCTGTAGCTGAATACAAGATTTCTCACTGCTGCCACTGCATCATGTGACCTGCACTCTGAATTGCTGGAACAAACAGCATGTTGTTTGACTGGGAAGTTAATCTCTATGTATTCCTATGGAAGGTTCAAAGTCAATCTCACAGGAATGCATAGACAGATTTCCTGTCAGCATCAAAAACACAGTATCTTTCAGCTAATCAGAGTGCAAGTTATGTGATCTAACAGAGACTGTTGCATCAGCCAGAAATCTTGTATGCAGCTGCAGGTAAGAAAAAAATTACTGACACCACAGAGTACCTAAGAGCAATTTCTAATGAATTAAGGGAAAAGAAAAACTTGGAGTGTTCCTTTAAGTCAGGATGTTTTGATTCAAAATGGTGACGAAGATTGTACTCCTTTGGAACGGCTATTTACCATAGCTACACCAACTGGCACAAACAAATCAAAACTACTCTACAAACAATTATTAACCCTCAGGGCCCCTTTCACATTACATTTTGAGGAATTATCGCAAATATATCGGTAGAGCTTGTATGTGAATTGGGGATCCTCATTGGGTTTTATTTTCTCTTCCAAACATTAGTTGAAATTTCAAAGGCATTCTGAATCAAACTTTCAAATATTGCTTTCCTCCAAAACATTTATGGCTACATGTATGAAAACGGTCTAGTTCTAAAACTCAGTATGTTGCCCACAGCAACCAATCAGAGTGCTCCTTTTATTTCATATAGTGCTCTGGAAAAATGAGAGAGGCGCTCTGATTGGTTGCTGTTGGTAATAAAGTGAGTTCTAGACCTAGACAGTTTTCATACATGTGAGTACTTCATACTTAGTGAGTACAATAATAGTGGCAATGTTCAAACATTTGTGTTTCTGATGTGTTTGATAGGATATTTTTCAGCCACAGAGGATAGTGAGCAGTGTGGTAATCCAAGTATCTGTTAACATCCACTGTTTAGAAAAAGATGTGAGCGAACAGGTTGCCTAAGTCCTTTGGAAAAATTTTTGAATTTAACGTTAGAATTGGTGTAACGGGTATGGTGGATTCGCTGGACCACTGCTAGCGTTGGTAAGAGCCACGTCAAGGAACGGAGTCTAAGTAGCCCCCGGTTTTCACCAGAGCCCGCCGCAAAGCGGGATGGACTTGCTGCGGCGTGAGGCTACCAGGTCGTTACCCCTGACGTGACTCGCTAGCGATGGCGGCCGGGGTAGTGCGTGGTACAGAGTCGTAATCCGGAGGCGTAGTCGGGGACAGGCAGAAGGTCAGGGCAGGCGGCAGAGGTTCGTGGTCAGAGACAGGCAGACGGTCAGGGCGGGCAGCAAACAGGCAAGGTCAGGAACGTAGCAAACGGACTGGTACACGGGCGATCAGAACAGACTCTCAATACTGCAAACTAACTAGACGCACACCAACGAACTGGCAAGGTGTGTTGGGGGTGTGTACCTTAAATAGGACCAGCGCCCAGCAATAGCCAATTACTGGGGCGCTGGCCCTTTAAATCCTGACCAGCCGTCGCGCGCGCGCCTAGGGACACGGGCCACGCGCGCGGCGGCCGGAACAGACAGGGGCAGCGTGAGCGTGGCTGGTAAGTGCCGGCGCCCGGGCCGCAGGGAGATGGGCGCGGGCAGCCGCGGCACCCGCGCCGAGAGCCCGGGCAGCAGGGAGATGGGCGCGGGCAGCCGCGGCACCCGCGCCAGGAGCCCTGCCGGCAGAGGGGGGACCGCGGGGCGCAGCGGTGCCCGCGGCCCCCATGAACAATTGGAGTAGTGGTAAAAGTTAGACCAGAACTATTGTTGTTGATCATGTCCAGAAAATCATAGGCTTAAGGTGTATTGCTGTCCTAGATGAAAAGGAAATTACTAATATATCTATGGTATAGTACAATAATTCTGTGGTAGTTATGAAACGCAAGCAGAGGTTAGTGCAGAATGGTGCAAAGTGCCTGTTCATGACAGAACCTTTTATTCTTTAGTACAGAGATGAGAGAGATGAGCTACAAGTGAAAATATTGTGATCCAAGGTGAATAATGTATAGTGAACATATTAAGATTTGTAAAGTAGAAGTGTTATACATCAGTGATGCCTTTGTTCTAGGGGAAGCTACATAAATTATAGGAAGGAAACGTCTGCTGAAAGAATAGAAAAATTATTAAAGTTTCAGTGTTCAAAAGTTTCAGACATTCAGTATTTGTCATTCTCTAACAATTTGAGAAAAATACCAGTTTTTGTAACGTAGCTCGTTGAAGTAGGAAAGGTTTCTGGTTAGTGAACCAATACCCAGGGGCATAGCAATAGGTGGTGCAGAGGTAGCAGCCGCTACCGGGCCCAGCAGCCTAAGGTGGCCAAAAGCCCTTCTGCCAAGGAAGAAGACATCAATATTGTAAAGACACTTGCTAACTAGGGGGCCCTATTTCATTCTTTGCATCAGGGCCCAAGAGCTTCAAGTTACGCCTCGGCTACTACCTGAAATTATATGTTGATCAGCTGGATTATGTAAAGGGCTGTACACCTTAAATAGATTTTTTAACCATAGACCCACATGCAGCTTCAGATTTACACTACTTCAATCTTCCTGGTTAGGCTGTGGGTGGTTATGTAGCAGTGATAAGCATATCAACTCCGTAATCTTATTTGTTTGTTAGAGATAACACACTCTGTTGTCAAGTTGTCTGGTGACGTCACTCCCTCTTGATGTATTCAGGAAGGGAGAGCAAGACTATAACCAGAGAAACTTGTGTGCACTCAGAGCAGATAAAATATATCTTATCTCAAAGTAGCATTAAAAGGAATGCATTTGGAAAAAGTATTTAATCAACGTTCCCTACATGTTAACCTTTTGTAGTGAGACATCCCCTTTAAGCAAAACAGAATGGACATTTATTTAAATAAAAAAAAAATGTCTTTTTGTTGTAGTTGTTACGTGTTGTGATAATTAAATTGTTATGTTTATTGGTAAAGGCAATCACAAAGCTGGAGTAGAGGACTTCATAGAATACAGAGTCATTTTGCTTTTGCAGTATTTCAACCCGGGTTGGATAATAATCCTTCCGCCATTTTAACCTTTAGTTAGAGGCTTAAATTCTTTCTGTGGAGGATGAAAAGATATCACTAATTCAGCATTATGACTCTACTTTTTCTTGTAGTACTACACCATTTCTTTAGGACTTTGTTCTCATTTAACCATGCCTCCCATTTCATACCTTCACCCCAAATGAAAAGTGATAATTCTGCTTTTTGCTCTAAAAAAAAAAATACTTTAAGAAAAAAATAAATGAACAAAATGAACAAAGTAGCAAAACTGATGGATATTACAGTGGGGAAAAAAGTTTTTAGTCAGCCACCAATTGTGCAAGTTCTCCCACTTAAAAAGATGAGAGAGGTCTGTAATTGACATCATAGGTGGACCTCAACTATGAGAGACAAAATGAGAAAACAAATCCCGAAAATCACATTGTCTGATTTGGAATGAATGTATTTGCAAATTATGGTGGAAAATTAGTATTTGGTGAATAACAAAAGTTCATCTCAATACTTTGTTATATATCCTTTGTTGGCAATGACAGAGGTCAAACGTTTTCTGTAAGTCTTCACCAGGTTGGCACACGCTGTTGCTGGTATGTTGGCCCATTCCTCCATGCAGATCTCCTCTATAGCAGTGATGTTTTGGGGCTGTCGCTGGGCAGCACAGACTTTCAACTCTCTCCAAAGGTTTTCTATGGGGTTGAGATCTGGAGACTGGCTAGGCCACTCCAGGACCTTGAAATGCTTCTTATGAAGCCACTCCTTCATTGCCCTGGCTGTGTGCTTGGGATCATTGTCATGCTAAAAGACCCAGCCAATTTTCATCTTCAATGCCCTTGCTGATGGAAGGAGGTTTGCACTCAAAATCTCACAATACATCGCCCCATTCATTCTTTCATGTACATGGATCAGTCATCCTGGTCCCCTTGCAGAGAAACAGCCCCAAAGCATGATGTTGCCACCCCCATGCTTCACAGTAGGTATGGTGTTCTTTGGATACAACTCAGCATTCTCTCTCCTACCAAACAGTTCTACTTTGGTTTCATCTGACCACATGACATTCTCCTAATACTCTTCTGGATCATCCAAATGCTCTCTAGCAAACTTCAGACGGGCCCGGACATGTACTGGCTTAAGCAGGGAAACATGTCTGGCACTGCAGGATCTGAGTCCCTGGCGGCATAGTGCGTTACTGATGGTAGCCTTTCTTATGTTGGTTCCAGCTCTCTACAGGTCATTCACTAGGTCCCCCCATGTGGGTGTGGGATTTTTGCTCACCGTTCTTGTTATTATTTTGACCCCAGGGTGACATCTTGCAAGGAGCCCCAGATCAAGGGAGGTTATCAGTGGTCTTGTATGTTTTCCATTTTCTAATTATTGCTCCCACAATTGATTTGCCTATTGCAGATTCAGTCTTCCCAGCCTGGTGCAGGGCTACAATTTTGTTTCTGGTGTCCTTCGACAGCTCTATGGTCTTCACCATAGTGGAGTTTGGAGTGTGACTGTTTGAGGTTGTGGACATGTCACGTCAGAGGAGGTGCAGTGGGCCCTGACTTCCACCCAGCCCACTGTCCCTGCCTACTTAGCGTGCTGCCCTAGGCGGCAGACCCCAACTGGAGGACAGCCCCTAAGCTGCTAAGTGCAGGGCCGTCAGGGAAACTCAAGGTCCAACAGTCCGGGCCAGTCACAATACGAGAACGTATATGCCAAGAAACGTAAGCCAAAAGAATAGTCAGAAACAAGCCGGGGTCCAAACACGGTCAGGAGCGCAGTACAAAGTCAGAGGCAAAGGCGAGGTCAGGAAGTGAGCCGAGGTCAGAAATCAGGAGAGCAAAAACCAACAGGATACACAGAAAATAGCAATGGGAAACCTCTCAGGCAAGGACTAAGAGAAATGAGGGAGTTTAAATGAGGTGCCCAGAGCCGCCCCAGCCGACGATTGGTGCGGCCTCCGGGCCCTCCTATTGGCCAGTGCGACAAACCCTCTGACTTGATTAGGAGCCAAGCTGTCACTCCTAAGCTCTTCAGCCTGGCCTCTCCCTGGGTGTGTCGACTGACTAGAGAGATTAACCCCTGTAGTACCTTGCTGCATCACGGCGGAAACGTGCGCCGTGACAGGACAGGTGTCTTTTATACTGATAACAAGTTCAAACAGGTGCCATTACTACAGGTAATGAGAGGAGAACAGAGGAGCCTCTTAAAACCTCTTGCTTGTTTGTAGGTGACCAAATACTTATTTTCCACAATAATTTGCAATAAATTCTTCCCAAATCAGACAATGTGATTTTCTGGATTGGTTTTCTCATTTTGTCTCTCATAGTTGAGGTCTACCTATGATGTCAATTACAGTTCTCTTACATCTTTTTAAGTGGGAGAACTTGCACAATTGGTGGCTGACTAAATACTAAATACTTTTTTCCCCACTGTACTTAATGTGTTTACTACAAGACATAAACAGTGCAACTGTTTGTGTGTTATTTAAGGAATTCTTAATCATAGTGTTTCCAGACATTGTGCCTTGAGATACAATTTCCATTACCCCAATTGAGCATATGCCAGTAACCACTTCAAATAGAAATCTTTGCCTGTTACAGAGAGATATAATCCTATTCTCCAGGCCTGGCTTGGACCACAAGATATTACTTCATGAGCAGGGCAGAGGACTGAGTATAGGTGAGCTTTCTGAACTCAGTGACCAAAGACTTGAGGAGCAACAGGTCTAGAGCGTAGAGAGAAAAGCATGTTAGCAAGGAAGGAGATAATAAGAAGAAATACTGCGTCTGGACAGCCCATGTAGATGATCATACATAACTCAGCTGTAGTACCACATAACAGTGTGCCACAGTCCCCCTACCTCCCCTAGGCCTATTCCACTTTCAAATAAAAGTGCAATGATACGCTGTGGGGGCTGTCATTGCTGTGAACCCTATGCTTACAAGTCTTCATCACTGTGTTCACATTTCTGTTAATAGAATCACATTATTATCATCATTTACCTTACCATGAATTGATTTACACTACTGGTCGAAAGTTTAAGAATAGCTCAATTTTTCCAGTTTGTATTGATATTCACACAGTTTAATATCTCAAATGTACTTTGAAATGAAAAGAGAAAAACAAAGTTAATATAAATAAAAAAGTGGATTAACTTTGTTTAAAAAAATTTAATCTAGATTTTTGACTCTTCACAGTAGCCACCTCTAGCTGATATAACAGCTATATACAATTGAGCCAATGTTTCTACAACTACATTTAAATATTTATCAGAAATCTCTTCCCAACATTATTGCACACATTCCCACAAATGGTAGGTTTCTTTTCGTCTACCCTTTGATCCAGTTCATCCCAAACAAACTCAATGGCATTTACAGTGCCTTGCGAAAGTAGTCGGCCCCCTTGAACTTTTCAACCTTTTGCAGCATTTCAGGCCTCAAACATAAAGATATAAAAAAAATTTTTTTTTTTGTGAAGAATCACCAAAAATTGGAACACAATTGTGAAGTGAATCGAAATTTATTGGATGTATTAAACTTTTGTAAAAAAAAAAAAAAATGAAAAGTGGGGCGTGCAATATTATTCAGCCCCTTTACTTTCACTGCCGCAAACTCACTCCAGAAGTTCAGCGAGGATCTCCGAATGATCCAATGTTGTCCTAAATGACTGATGATGATAAATATAATCCACCTGTGTGTAGTCAAGTCTCCATCTAAATGAACCTGCTCTGTGATAGTCTCAGGGTTCTGTTTAAAAGCGTAGAGAGCATCATGAAGACCAAGGAACACACCAGGCAGGTCCGTGATACTTGTGTGGAGAAGTTTAAAGCCGGAATTTGGATACAAAAAGATTTCCCAAACTTTAAACATCCCAAGGAGCACTGTGCAAGCGATCATATTGAAATGGAAGGAGTATCAAACCTTCCATTTCTGACCTGGCCTTTATGAAGGAGTGGCAAGAAGAAAGCCATTTCTCAAAGATATCCAGAAAAAGTTTCCTTTCAAATTTGCCACAAGCCACCTGGGAGACACCAAACATGTGGAAGAAAGTGCTCTGGTCAGATGAAACCAAAATCTAACTTTTTGGCCACAATGCAAAACGATATGTTTGGCGTAAAAGCAACACAGCTCAACACCCTGAACACACCATCCCCACTGTAAAACATGGTGGTGGCAGCATCATGGTTTGGGCCTGCTTTTCTTCAGCAGGGACAGGAAAGATGGTTAAAATTGATGGGAAGATGGATGGAGCCAAATACGGGACCATTCTGGATGAAAACCTGTTGGAGTCTGCAAAAGACCTGAGACTGGGACGGAGATTTATCTTCCAACAAGACAATGATCCCAAACATAAAGCAAAATCTACAATGGAATGGTTCACAAATAAACGTATCCAGGTGTTAGAATGGCCAAGTCAAATTCCAGACCTGAATCCAATCGAGAATCTGTGGAAAGAGCTGAAAACCGCTGTTCACAAACGTTCTCCATCCAACCTCACTGAGCTCCAGCTGTGCGCCAAGGAAGAATGGGCAAGAATTTCAGTCTCTCGTTGTGCAAAACTGATAGAGACCTACCCCAAGTGACTTGCAGCTGTAATCGCAGCAAAAGGTGGCTCCACAAAGTATTAACTTAATAATTTTGCACGCCCCACTTTTCATCTTTTTTTTTCACAAAAGTTTAAAATAGCCAATAAATTTTGTTTCACTTCACAATTGTGTCCCACTTGTTGTTGATTCTTCACAAAAAAATTAAAATTTTATATCTTTGTTTGAAGTCTGAAATGTGGCAAAAGGTTGAAAAGTTCAAGGGGGACGAATACTTTCGCAAGGCACTGTAAGTTTTCAAACTGGAAGCCATTCCATTCCTTAACCTCTTAAGCTGAATGCCTGAAAAGTACTTAATGACCAGCAAGTTCTTTTAGTTTTTGCCTCTTTGCGTTTCAACAGTCGTAATGTTTTTTATTTTTTCAATGACACAGTTGAATGAGGTTTTGTTTTATGCAGGAGAATTTGTACTTTTTTGTGGAATATTTTTAATTTAAATATTTTTTAAAATTTTTAAATTTTTTTTTTACACTATTCACATTTCACAATAACTTGTTAGATTAATTCTATAGGTTATTAAGGTCATATGGATACCTAATATGTGTAGCGATTTTTTTGTATAATGTATGCACAATTATTTTTTATTAAATATTTATTTTTATTTTATTATTTGTTTTATTTATTTTTTTCTACACTTTGTTATGCTTTTTACTTTTTTTTTTTTTATAAGCCCATGAAGGGATAACTGTTTCACTTTTTTTTTTTACACTTAATGTATTAGCATATTCATATATGCAAATACAATCTGCATCAGTTAGACACAGGCAGCAGTCAAGGCAGCACACAGTGTGCCCTGACTGCAGGCTTGTTATACAGACAGCCCTGGGACCACTCTGGGTCCCCAGGGGTCACTGTTCAGACATTCTCTGGGCTTTGTTGGGTCAACGGGAGTCCCGATCCCCTGACAGGGCAGGGGAATGCCCTTTGATTGTGCTGCGGTCATGGAATCAAAGAATTAAGCGCCGTTGAGCAGGGGTTTCCACTTACAAAAGCTGCTCCAGGAACAGGGCTGTTAAGTATAGCTATGTTCTTAGCACAGCCGTGGCGGCAGAAGACGTCGCTGCAGAATAACGACCTGAAATGCCCACCCTCAAAAGATAGTGGGCAGTCGTTAAGGGGTCAAAGTCTTCCAGATTCTTCTTGTCGTCTTAGATTTTTTTGACATAACCTAGTCTTGGATCATTGGCTTGCTGTAATATGAACTCCTGACTAACTACGCCTATACCAAAGGGCACTGCATGGAGTCTTAAAATGCTGCAGTAGCCCTTTTTGTTCCTGTGCAAGTTGCCAAATCTGGATCCAGAAAAAGAACCCCAGACCATCACAATTCCATGATTGACAGTTGGTTTTATACACTAAGGAGCCATTCTTTCACCTACTCACAACGTACAAAAACTCTGCATGATACACTAAACATGACACATTTTGATTCATCAGTCCATAAGACCATCATCCACTCTTCAGGAGTTCACTGGAGGCTCGCTTGGCCCTGACAAGTCTTTTTTTGTAATCTTAGCAGTGGCTTTCTTACTGATATTTGACCTGTCAAACCTGCAGATAGAAGTCTTCTCTTCACAGCTAAAATTAAAGCTTGTTCACTTTTTTCTGCATTAATGTGTATTTGAAGACTTTTAGCTGTTAGACACCAGTTACGCAAGTTGTTGACCTTCAAAATGTGTCTGTTTTTTAGCGGCCTTTGTTCTACCAGACTTCTTCCTGTACCTGGTGCTTCATACCTGACAAGTAACACCCAGTGCCTCATTTGTAAGGGTATGTTCACACAGCGTATTTTGCCGCATATTAGTGCACGCATTTCGATTCATATTGCGCTTTATACACGACGAAATGCGCGCCTCAATTACGGTAATTCATAGCTTTCATAGAGGGCTATGAATTACGCCTCGTCTCCACAGGCGTACAAAACGATTATATTGTACAGCGAAGGAGAGAAGTGACATGTCAATTGTTAGTGGCACTTACGCACCTCTGACAATGCTGATCAACGCGTGGTTCCAAAACATACGGCGTATTGGGTGCATATACTGTACGTGCCCCAATACGCTGTGTGAATATATCCTAAGGCTATAGTGCTGTACCTGGGGCAGAGGCTTGCTGCAGGATAGAGTGGAGTGTCTGTATTGAGCTTCCTCTTCCTGTTGCTCTTCTCCTTCCCGTGTTGCACCTATTCTAATGATGGGCAGTGGGTCAGCTACCAAGTTTGAAGGTGCTCCAGCACCAGGCAGACCCAGACCCTGCTGCCCATCTGTCCTATGCCCTAACTCTTTGCGCTCTGCCCCCCCCCCACTCCCGTTAAGCGTTCAGGCTCCGCCCATGGCAAAACCCATAGCACAGTGTGTACTGCTGGAATACAGAGACCGGGCAGTACACTCTACATATGTATGAGAGAGGAGCAGGCATGGGCTTCTGTTCTTTCATGCTGAAGCCTGTGCTCCTCCTCTCTACACACCACTGCTGGCTGACAGCCTCTGCACGCTCCACCCCCCGCACTGTCTCCTGCACAACTAGGTGCCTGCGGCTCGTGTTATAATGCTTCGTATTGCTCGGTCTCTGACCCAGTGATACGTGCAGCTCCAGGAGTGTGGCGAGTGGGGCCTGCGGAGCCCCCTTAGCTCAGGGGCCCGGTCGCATTTGCGACCGCTGTGACACCTGTAGCTACGCCACTGTTCTAAGGGTATGTTCACACGACGTCTTGCGTCCGTGTGAACATCCGCTTTTCTGATGCGTCTCTGGGTCCATCTGAATGGACCCAGAGACGCATCTAACAATTAGCAGTGAGTTTATCACTGCCGGCAATGACAGACACGCTGCGGCGTTCACATGAGAGATCACTGCTGTGTGTTTGCATCGCGCCTGTCGGGTCCATCTTTCGGATGTGATCAAAGAATTGCATGTCAATTTCTTGGATCACATCCGAAAGATGGACCGACAGGCGCAATGCAAATACACAGCGGTGATCTCTCATGTGAACGCCGCTGCTTGTCTGTCATCGCCGGCATTGATAAACTCACTGCTAATTGTTAGATGCGTCTCTGGCTCCGTTCTGATGGACCTAGAGACACATCAGAAAAGCGGATGTTCACACGGACGCAAGACGCCATGTGAATATATGATAAGACTTATAATTGTCTATTTTCTTTTGATAACCATACTCTACATGCAATGCTATAGCCAGTCCAGATAAGCATCATGTGCGATTTAATGGAAAATCTAAAAAATTATTATGAACATTTTACTTGTAAATCATTAGAATTAGCAAAGTGCATGCACTGATTGGCGGTCTAGTAGCGACCCCATACAGTACATTGCATTTATACATGTTCTGTACTGCTTTTTATCTATGTCAGGTTTAGCTACTCCTTCAGAGATCAAGTGAGGATGGCTCCATTTCATTTTTTCGATAAGATGTGTGTACCAAACAAGATCCTGAAGAAGCTCCTGTCCTCTAAATAGAAAATGATGAACAGTGTCTCTTTCTGAATTTCATATGTAGAGTTGCTTTTTCTGTACCATTGTTATTTGCTATCCACTTATTGATCTTAACCAAGGTTTTTTAATATCTCTAAACACTTTAACTTGTTAACAGCACTTTATGTAGAAACGGCTTAAATTAAGTTTAAAGGGGTTTTATCGTTACAAATATCATGTCTCAGATTATGGGGACAGTAAAAATAAGCACTTTTGTAATTGGGTTGCATTACCTCTGTCACTTGGTTTAGCAGATATAAGCATCTCTGTAAAACTGTCTTCTATTTCTGCTGTTGCTGGTCAGAACGCCCCCTGGTCGATTCTCGCACCCTAGACACGCCCCCTGCACTGTGATTGGCTGGCTGACATTTCATTCAGCCTGTTGGGATACGCCCCTAGACAGGAAACGCCCCGGCCACGCCCCCTGCACTGTGATTGGCTGCCTGCACACTCTGTGTTTACTCCCCTCTGAGCTGTTAAAATCGATAGTGAAACCAAGTCTGCTGGCTCTATGTACATCTCCCAGCTTTAGGGTCAATGTTCTGGGCAATTACTGCCTGTTTAAGGGGCTTTTGCCAAGAGGTTGATTAACCTTAAGCTGCTACTTGGAAAAGAAGGCGTTCTGTTCCTCAGATCGAATGCAAGCCCCGCCTCCTTATGATGTCATCACCTGTAGTGTATAACATAAGGATACAACACTGCATCTGTATACACTACTTATATAGTGCAGTGCTTAGGTGATTCGCCCTTCAAGACAGAGGTTGGGAGTTCAAGCCCCATCAGTAGTTCGTTTTTGTTTTTCTTTAAAATTTGTACACATATGTAAAGATATGAAAATATATGTGTAGACATCTATAATTTTATTCATATACAAACACAAAGCTCCCCTATATAGTGTCCTATCCTTGCAGTCACACCAAGCACTTCCAACATACGTGATACAATGCATATATTCTGGGGGATGAGACATGATATAGGGGAGCCCTGTATGTGTATATATATCATTATAGAGATTGACATATATATTTTAGGTCTCTCTACATATGTGTAGAATTTAGGGGGGAAAAAAATATACCCTGTGAGGGACTAGAACTCCAAACCCCTTCGTTGTAAAAGCAATAGTCTATCACTGCTGCTCTACCTCTGCACCACCAGCCCAAGTTAGTTACAAGCTGAGCAGGGCCTTCTCTCAAAGCTGATTTGCTTCTTCCCCCATTGTTTTCACTCGCATGTCACTGACAGGAAGCAGAGATCTTTACTTGAAGTTGAGTAAAGATCTCTGCCTGTTGTCAGTACAATTTGGATGAAAACCACTAGAAGTAACAGCTGCTGGCTTTCAGTTGTGTGTAAACTAAGACATATGACAGGTGCTTGCTAGAGTTTGGAGCCTCAAGGCTGCAGACATAAGCATGCAGGAGTTTACAGAGCTGTTATCTCCAGACAACCTTCTGCATCCCCTGCTTTATAGAAAATAATGATGTCACAGTTCTTCAGTGAAGGGAGACATGCCTCCTGGGAGGAAAGACACGCCTGCTGACAGGAGAGACACACCCCTGGATTTCAAAATCAATCTGAGAAAATTAGCTGAACAGCACGAGCAGCTCAAACGATAACACCCCTTTAACCATTTTTCTGTCTGATTTTTCAGGATTTTTTGGAGGAAAGTAGCCTAAATGTTTTTACTTGCCTTTTAAGAGTTACAGCAGTCACATTCATTGTTGTTTAGCGGTGAATATAATGTCACAGATCAGTCAGTTGTTAGCATAGGGAAAGCTGCTGCTAAATTATGCATTCTATGAGGATGGACAAGAGAGGACTGCTCATGAATATTCACAAGCAGCCATTATGACTAGGATACACAAATTAGGTTAAGTGTTAACGATATGCAGAAAAAATGGTCACATATTATGCAAAATATATTTATCATATCATTCTTGTTTTTATTATATTCTACTTTCAGGATCTTTGCACTCTGGAGCCATGGCTTTTGTCTATAGAGGATCTATGAAGGATACATTGGGACTTCCAGTGATAGCCAAGCACTGTAATTGGGGTTCTTCAGTAGTCCTATAGACTTTGACTGGAGCAGCTGTGCACATACTATACAAATAGATGTAGGACCCACATTTTGATAATTGATAGTGGTCCTGGCTTTCACGCTGGTCTAGGAATCAGTGGTCCTCAGTGCTGTCGATTCACTCTGAGCAGAAATGATGACCCCGAATGATGCTGGAGACATAAAGATGAGCGATGTGCATCAACCAGCTCAGATACCAGTCAGGTACCTTTGCTGGTCATCTAGCATGAAGACTAAACAGATGTAAATGGTTACAAATGGTCTGACCTCCCTTAAATGTGCCTGGAGTTGTGTGGCATTGATCATCTATACAATACATGGAAACCTCTAAAGAAGCATTTATGCTATCTATAATACATGAAAAAAAAAAAACTTTGAGATTCTTAGTTCACATGTTTTGATAAAAAAATGCTTATGCCACCCCCGGCTTACAACGGGATCTCAAGGCAGGTGGTCCTACTCTATCTTTACCTCTCACTAGAGTCAAATTCAGACTTCTCATTGGGTCAAACAGACCTCCATAATCCAGAGAGAAAAATAAAAAAGCACCAAATTTGCACGCATACTGCACTGATATAACAAGCTGTGGAAGTGGGCGGGGTGCAAGAAACTAAAATGGAGGCATCCATTCCTCCCTCTATAAATTAAAAGCCTTGAGATTCCGTTGCAAGCCGGGGGTGGCATAAGCATTTTTTGATCAAAACATGTGGACTAAGAATCTCAAAGCATTGATCATCTGGCTCCACAGGGCATTGATTACAATGAAGCAGTCATCAGTGTGTGATATAGCCAAAGGACGTCCACTTCTTTACCTTTCAGTGACTTTTACAGTCTCTCTGTATCCTGTTGCTACCTGCTGATGACACTCTGTGACACTCTAAACTCAGTGGCCACTTCCATCTGAGAGCCTCTTGCTTGAAGGATTGCAATGGCGAGGTACTGCTGATCAATTGTAAGGTGTTGTCTTGGTCTCATGATGTCAAAATGTGAACAGCATGATGGGGGAGGACTGTTTAAATCTCAATTCGAATTGATTCCCTATATTTATTGAGTGTTTCAGGGATCTAACAGCTGTTGGGAATTTTGCCATTAAGCTTCTTGCTAGAGATCGGCAAGATGTGCAAAAACTACTGAAATATTTAACAGTTGAACATGTGCTTTCTAAAGTTCAAGGGGTTGTCTCACTACAAGGATTGCTTTTTATGTTAAAGATCTTGCAAAAGCAAGTCAATTTGCCATATGTGTCCATTAACAGTATCATATCCATTCTGAAATATCCCTTCCTGTATGGGCTTTATCAGCTCCTCAGGTTCCTATAGCAACAGACCTGTTCAATATCTCCTGATAGGCTGCCAGAACTGGTTGGTATAGCTACAGACCTGGCTTTTACTGCAGCCTAGTGGAAATCAGTAAACAGGCCCCTGAATTCAAAATGAAACCAAGAAAACAGGACTGAGGTAAGATGAATCAATGTAGTGAGACAACCCCTTTAAGAGATGCTCTCATTTAGTTCATTTAAATAAAATGTTCAAGAAATTGTATGTCATTCTGAAATTTCAACCAAAAGTCAAATTATCCCTAACTTTTTGCAAGTAGTGTATATATATATCTTCTACGAGTGGCAGTAAGCTTCCATTTTTTTCTTTTTATATGAAATACTTATACAGTATACTTGGTGGGGATTTACAGAAGGTAAGCATGATCTTTATGACTATGTAATGACAGGCCCCGTTAAAATGCTGTACGCACAGTAAACACTAATACAAGCTATAACTAGCTAATGTCTGTGTGGACCTACAGAAGTGGTTATCATAGAGACGTCTGATTCATAGCTCCACATCTTAAAAAGCTCTCAGGCACTTTACTGACAATGAAGGCGCAATAATTGAGCCGACTACCATCTGACCCAGCACAATTACAATTTATTACTCATTTTGACAATTTCTAGCTTACATCTTCCAACTTGTCAAACCTCAGAATTTGGTGCTAGTTATATTTTCATTGAAGAAGTCTACATTGAAAACATTGTAAAGGGAATGTCTCACTTAATATTTATTTTTCTTAATTAAAACCAGATGCTGAGAAATATTCTTTTATTCGGCTGTTTTTATTTTCTGATTTTAGGTTTTGTAATTGTTTACTGTATACGATTATGGGGGCAGCCAACTTGGCTGAGTTGACTTTAACATCATTTAATGATATACTTTACTGCAACTACATGGATATAGAAGTCTGAACAGGACCAGACTCAATGACTCCTCTGGGAGAGTATTGTATGTATGCTTTGTGAACTAGGAAAAAGTCATTGTGCAGGGAGGGGAAATGGTGAGTGGTGACTATCTCCTTTTGTGAATGATGAAAACGTGTTAGCTACACTTTAGTGCCACCTTCTACTGTAATTCTGTCTGTTATGTTTGTGTGAAGACTGCTGAAAAGTGATCTCTACAGAACAGGAAGTTTCAGGCAATTATTGGGCACACAGGCCAGAGTAGAAACTTTTTTTTTAAATAGATAAAGAAGAATTATCAAAAATTCTTTAAACATATATTCAATGTAAAAAAACATAATTAAAACATTTTCTGATGACACATTCCCTTTAATATTACACAAGGGAACTGCATTAACACCTACAAAAGAGAAGTCATTTTAGGATTACATACAATTGTCATTCAAACCCCTTGCTGACAGACGGTCATAATTTCTGGGCTGTTCATTTTCGTTTCTCCCCCCATTCGAAGAGCCATAACTTTTTTTATTTTTGCATCTACTTATACACGAGGGCTTGTTTTTCGCAGGACAAGATGTACGGTACATTTTAATAAACAAAGAGGAAGTCCAGCTCAAGACCAGGTAGGTAGAAAATATGAAGATAGCCTTTATTCCAAATGCATTAAAACAGAGTCGACATGACCATGATGTAGTTGTAGTAAGAAAGCGCTAACGCGTTTCGGAAAATTATTCCTTAATCATCCATACTGCACGGCGGAAAGTCCGTGCAGTATGGACTGTTGCACGGATTTTCTATTAAAACTAATGTAAAAGGTTTACAATCGCTTTACAGATGGTTTTCAAATTCGAAAACCGTCTGTAAAACCGACTGAAAACCTTTGCCGTGGGGACCATTAGGCTATGTTCACACGGCTTAAAATTGGACGTATTTTAGTCCGTAATTACACGCCGGAGTACGTAAATTACGGCTGGAATACTCCCCAGTCATTACGGTAATCCACAGTTCTCATAGAGAACTATGGATTACATCTCCTCTACCCGCTCGTCAAAACCGCCGGGCGGGGAGATAATTGACATGTGAATTACCAGCGGCGTATACGCGCCGCTGGTAATACGAGGTGCCGGCCCCCCACTCCCGCCTCGCCCCCGGCCACACGGCGTAATTATGGGGCGTAATTACGCCCTGCAAAAAACAATGTGTGAACCTAGCCTTAGGAGGCTCGATTGTACACTGTAAGATGTTGCTTGTATTATTTTCAGCCTTAATCTGGAAGTAATAGGTGGACACATGGAAGCAAAAATAATGAAAAGGAGAATTTTTTTAGAGAAGAAACTGCGAATATCTATTAACAGCCTTTGAAAATGATTGGAAGGATAACCATTTTAACACATCCAATTATAATATGATTATGACATTGTAATGTATCAGCAGCAAAATCAAAGAGACAGTCAACACGCCACTAATATTTGTTATTACTTTACTTTTTCAATTATTTTTTTAAATGCAAACATGTTTTACAGAAGGTGTGGATACGTTACTTGATTTCTTGCACATTTCATGATTTTGCATTTCTATTTGATGTTTTGGACAGCAACGTGGAATGAAAACAGATATCGTGGCACCTTTTCGTGTGAAACTGTCTTCTAAATAATCTTAGTTACGCAAGTGGAAATGTATGCTTTCACAAGGTTCTGTAGTTGAGTTATGAATAATGGCTGAAAATGACCATGCTGACTGAAGGATCACATCTGTTTCTCATGACAAAATCCCAGAATTCTCTCCTTGGGGCTGTCTTGACATTGGAAGTTACAAAATATTAGAAACATGAGTTGTAGTTTCAGAAGAAAGTCAAAGCCGAGGTCCCCGTGAATGTGTGAGGAGAACTACCTCTGGCTTACCTTTATTATTAACTTTTTTGATTTTTTTTTTTAAAATATATTATGGTTCAACAATTTTACTCAAAGAATAGGAAGATGAACAAGTACACAATGCAACAATAAAGATATGTATAAGGCAGACTTCTCATAAGAAACAATTGCAAACACAAAACATTAAGCACACACACATGTACGCACAAAATTATTTAATTATAGCACAAAATAGGAAGCACACAAAAAAAAAACAAAGAAAAAAAAGAAATATGGACATGTGAGGGGTTAAAAGTGAGAAGGAAAAGGGAAATTTAGTATATCTACAGTAAGTAAAAAAGGTCAGGAAGAGAAAAAAAGAAGAAGAGGGAGTGAGTGGACAAGTGAGATCTCTATATTTATCATAATGCCAGGAAAAGAGTCTGAATGGGGTAATACTAATAATATAACAAGATATAGTGACTAGAATTCTGGAGAAGGGTTAATCCAGGAATATATTCTGATTGCCAGATTGGAGTTGGGGACTAGTTTTTTCCCTAAAATGAGGACAATTGGCTTCTACCTCATGGGGGGTTTTTGCCTTCCTCAGGATCAACACTACAATAGGCTGAACTGGATGGATGTCTTTTTTTGGCCTTACAGACTATGTAACACCATAATCATGATTCACTAGTATTAAGCCAGAAACAGGAAAAAGTTGGATTCCTTAAACATCAACCATGGGTGCTGGGATTTGTCCTCCAAATGTCAATCTCCCACAATCAACTCCTCCAAGTGCTTAATTTCCTCAAACATATTAAGAGATTATCTCATAGAGGGGATTGCTATGGTCTTCCATTTCTAGAAACAATTAGGCATACAGCTTGATGAAAGAAGTGCAAGAGCACTTTCTTTAATTTGGAAACATTAGCTAGATGACCTGTACAAGATTAGATTAACATCCAAATGGTTTGATCCTGGTATACCCACCAAAGCTGAGACATACAGTTCGCACGGCGTATTGGGGCGCATACTGTGTACGCCGCAATACGCCGTGTGCTTTGAAAGGACGCGCTGATCAGCGTGTTCTTCTAAAACACGGGGGGAGGGAAGGGCCCATTCACATACACTGTCAGCGGCGCTTATATAAGCGCCGTGAACAACTGACATGTCACTTCTCTCCCCCGGCGCACAATACGATCGTATTGTACACCAGGGGAGACGACGCGTAATTCATAGTTCTCTAGGAGAGCTATCAAATACCGTAATTGTGGCGCGCATTTCGCCCGTATTAAAGCGCAAATACGCACCGCAATTACGCCGTGTGAACATACCCATAGAGCCCAGTCCTTTATACACCTGCAACAAACATGTTTTTCAAATATTTTTAATGGGCTTATTTTTAAACTTGGCAAACTACCTAGTTACATAGTTTGTAAGGCCGAAAAAAGACAGATGTTCATCCAGTTCACCAAAATTGGGCTAAAGGGGGTATCCAGGGGAAAAAAAAACCCCCCATGGGGTAAAAAGCCAATTATCCTCTTTTTATGGGAAAAAAATTCCCTTCCCAAGCTCTAATCGGCTCCCAGAATGAACCCCCGGGGGAAATAAAACACCCTTCCCCCAGAATCCTGGTTAAATAAAATTTTTTGAAAAAATTATTACATCTAGAAATGACCCCAAAACCCTTTTTTTTGAACATTTTTAAAGTTCTCCCCACTGTCTGAAAAAACACAAACAAAAAACCCCAAACTTACAGCGGAACCCTATGGACAAAAACACAAAACCCCCATTTTTGGGAAAGGGAAATAAAAGCCCCATTGCTCCCGGGGAAAAAAATCGGTGCGGGAATAACTAATGAGCAGTTTTTTCACACAACATCCACTGGAAAGAGCATCTGCCTAAAAAAAACGCACATTGGATAATTTACAAGAAAAACCCCCCCATATGCAAAAAAAACCAAAATATCTTACAAGGGGAAACTCCCACAAATGCAAAAATCCTATAAAAAAACCCATTCACACACCTACTTTTCATGAGGGGAAATGTTTTCTAAAATTTAAAAATTTGGAAAAAGTAAAGCAAAAAAAAGGGTGCCTTTTTGTACATTTCATATTGGGGGTCACAATTTTGTTTTGGGAACTTGAAATTTCGCTGGGTACCCCCCTCAAAAAACATAGGGGAATGGAATCATTAATTGGTTGTAAGTCAGCATGGGGAAACCATACGTAACTGAAACAACTGGCACCCCTTTAAATAAAAACCCCATACTAAAATGAAATTTGAAAATAAAAGCATTCACCCCCCCCTGATGCAAAGAAGGCTGGGGAAAGGTTTTTTTTTTAACAGGAATTTTGCTTTGCCCCCCAAATTCCCCCTTTTCTTTTTTATTTGGGCCCCTTCTGCATACTGGTGTGAACGGTACTTATCCAAAGGGTTTGGCTTTTTTTTTTATTAGGAAATTTTTGCCCCCAGTGGGATGGGCTGCTATTTTTTACCCGAAACCTGTTATATTTCTCCCCAGGAGCACGGGGGCCCTTATATTTCCTCCAAACCAGGGGGGGAAAACAAAGAACCCTTTGGGCCCCTAGAAAAACTTTTGGGGGGCCCACTCCCCCCATCCCCCCCTTCCCCGCCCAAAAAAACATTTACTAGGGCAACAGTTACTGATGTAAAAGGGGGCAAATACCTCACCCTACATATCACCACCCAAAGCTACCAAACAAATCTCAGTACCCCCAAGACCCCCTTTCCCCCAATAAACATTTACTACATAAGAATTTTAAATTCCCAACCCCCCCAAAACCCCAACCCAAAAAAATTTAAAACCACCAAATATGACAAAATAATACCATACACTTTTTACGATCAGTCTCAAACAGACTGTATATAACCTCCAAAACAGTGACTAAAAAAATGGAAAAACCCCAGTGTACACGGCTCTGAAGAAAATATGTTTGTTTGGGAATTTGGAGTTACATCTTGGGGCTTACGGGTGACGTTTCTCTGGTGAATTCGTTGACTTTCCCCTTTTTGTTCTGCATTATTTCCAGCCCAAATCTTAAAAAATGTCCCCCGGGCCTTGTCCCTGGAAAATTTAGACAAAAAAATTATTAAAAATTCCCACTTTCCTCACTCACCCCCCTGCCCCCCAGGCATGGGGGGTCCATTTGGGCAGGCGGATTGAATAGGGCTATGGGGTTTCCAATTAGACAGTCAAGCGGGGTTTTTAGGTAGCAAAAGGGGCCCCCAATAGCCCGGGCAGAGTTTGGGTTTAGCTATAGGATAGACAGGCGGGGTAAGGGGCCATATAGGTAGGAAGGCAGGGTTTGGGTGGGTTAAAGGGGCCCCAAATAGGAAAGGGCGGGAGGGGGTTTTAGCTAGCTAAAAGGGCCAATATATAACGGGAAAGGGAAAATTAGGTATCTTTTAAGGGACCAAAATAGGGGGCAGGCAGGGGCCTTAGGGAAATTTTATAGGGGCCCCCAATCCCAGGCGGGTTTGAACATGGGGTGGGCTAAGGGACCCCATATATGCAGTCGGGGCAAGGGCATTTTATAGGGGGCCCAAATGGGCGGGCCCAAGGGATTTTATAGGGGGGCCCAAAATAGGCAGGGGGTCATAAAGGCAGGGGGGGTCCTTAGGGGGGGCCCGGGGCAATAGGCATATTTTTTTAACTTTTTTTTTTAAAAAAATTTTTTTTTTAAATCCCTTACCCCCCCTTTGAAAACCCAAAACCCCTCCCCCCCCGGCAGCTCTGTTTCCCCCCGGCCCGTCTCTGCTCGGGGCCCGGGCGCGGGTGATATGATTTCTTTTGAAAGGGTCCATTTTTTCCCTAGTAGATTAGGGGCGGGCTCCACTCTGCTAACACCGGCGGGTCTTGAACCTCAGGGGCGTGGGGGCCCGGGCTTTAAAGGGCAGCATGCCCCGGGGCCCCGCACCCCTGCCTCGCTGTATATCCCGGGGTTCCCACTCCCGGTGGGCACGGGACCCCCGCACTCCCGGGGCAACAATTTCAGAAAGCCCCCCCCGGGGTCGGGGCCTCCTAAGACCCCGGGGCCCCGGGGACCCCCTGCTACGTCTGCTACCCCCATATTAAACGCCTCAACGGGGTGTTTCACAGAAAACGGGGGTGTATCCCCGTAACAGGAGGGGATTACAGTAACAGGGGGGTTTTTTAATGTAACGGGGGATTTTTTTACACCAACAGGGGGTTGTATTACTAACAGGGGTGTTTTACAGAAACAGGAGTGTTTACAGTAAAAAAGGGGGTGTGATAATGAACAGGGGATGTTTAAAAACAAACAGGGGGGGGGGGGTGTATTACACCAATAGGGGGTGTTTTAAAATGTAACGGGGGGTGTTTTTACACTAACAGGGGGTTGTATTACAGAAACCCAGGGGGGTGAAATTACACCAACGGGGGGTTTTGGTATTACACCAAGGGGGGTGTAAAACCCGTAACGGGGGTGTTTTACCCCAACGGGGGCTGTAAACACCAAGGGGGGGTTTGGTTTACACCAAAAAGGGGGTTTATTACATTTTTAAAACAAAAAAATTGCATTACACCAACAGGGGGGCTTTAAAACCCAAACAGGGGGGGCTTTAAACCCCCAACAGGGGGTTTATAAAAAACCAACAGGGGGTGTTTTACAGAAAACGGGGGGTTGTAAAAAACCCCAACAGGGGGTGTATTACACAAAAAAGGGGCCTTTTTAACACCAATAGGGGGGTGTTTTACCCCAAAACGGGGGGTTTTTACGAAACCCGGGGGTGCATTACCCCAAACAGGGGGTGCATTACACCAACGGGGGGTGCATTACCCCAACAGGGGTTATTACCCCAACCCAGGGGGTGTATTAAAGAACAGGGGTTTAAAATTACCCCAAAGGGGGGGTTTTAAATTAAAACAAACCCAGGGGTGAATTACCCCAAAAAGGGGATGTATTACCCCCAAAGAGGGTGTATTAAAAACTACAGGGGGGTATTACCCCAAACCATTTGGGGTGAAATTAAAAACCAACATGGGGTGTTTTAACCTAACAGGGGGGGAAATTAAAGTAACAAGGGTTTTTAAAAACATACAGGGGTGTATTACAGTAACAGGGGGGGGTATTACCCCAAAAAGGGGTTTTGGTATTATAAAACAGGCGGTTTGTATTAAGAAACAGGGGGTCCAAAGGGGAACTAAGAAACCTGGCCCCAAAGAAAATTTTTTGGGAGGGGGCCCCCTACCCCAGCCCCAACCAGGGAACTTTTTCCAGGACAGCATTTTACTAAAATAATACATGGGGACGTCATGGGCGCACCCATTTTCAGAAATTCTACTTTCTGCTACCCCCCTTAGTTACGCCCTTGCCTCCTACTTTTTTTTAGTTTATTGTCCAGCCATTGAGCCATAAGTATGGCCTAGTGTTTGTGTTTTAAGTAAACAATGTCGCATTTTTCTGTGAATTTTCTTCTATCTGTAACCCATTGAAGCATAAAGCGGTAAAATTCTGGAGGCAGTGCCCCCATATCGTCTTTTTCAACAAAGGGGCGGGTTTAAATACCAGCTCGGGACGGGTTTACACAGACAACCAAATAAAAAACTTTGAAACCCATATTTTTTTTTTTTCTATTAACAAAATTGAAATACTTTTAAAACAAAAACAAAATTGGGGGTTTAAAACATGCCTGTAGGGGCCCTGAAAATTTATTTTTCTAGCACCTTAACATTTACATAACATGAAATTTATCAGCAGAAGCCAATTGACTTATGATGTTTTTGTACTGTAAAACCCCCAACGGCCCCGGGACATTTAAACCAAAGGGCAAAAATAAACCTTTTTTATTTTTCTATGTTCTGAAAGTGGGAAAATTTATTTATCAACCCATAAACCGACTTGCTCTTTTTGGGAAAATACATAGTCTTTTAAAAATTTTAAAAACATTACCCCCTTTTCATTATGTACAGGAAAACCCCCTTTGAAAAAAGTCCCCTTTTGTTCTGATCTAATTCTTCCAATACATAGTAATGCTATATAACAAGGGATATGGTGATTAAAGAGATGCAGTGAAGGTATTACCTGTGTCTTTCCTGCATTGCTGGATCATTAGTAAAAACTACCCCGTAATGTAACATAGGAAAAGGTTTGGCTGGGTTTTTCATTTACCACTATTCTTTTCCCCTCAAAACCCAAAAAACAAACCAAAAATAAAATGCTGGTATGTGTTGTATCAGAGAACTGGCCCCGAAAAACAAATTTTGGTTTCCAAAAATAAACAAAAACCCCAAAAGCAGATGGGGCAAAACCTAATCCCCAATTAAAAAAATAAATAAAGAAAAAAAAATGCTCACTTCTCGCTGCATCCACCATTTAATTTGAGACCACCTGTGTCTCTATCCACATTTAAAACTAAGAGGATAACTTTTTTGTTAGATAAAATTAGTAAAAATATTCTTTTCTAATAGAAATTGGAGAATTAAAAGATTACATTTCAGAGTAAATTTTATTAGTGAACTGCACACAGAACGCTATAATTTAAAAAAATCTAATTACTAGTATTATCATTTTTATTTTTAAATTTTGGTTTTCCCTTTTAAAAAAAACTTTTTTTAAGCAAAAAAAAATTTTCCCCTTTAACCCCTTTCTGACAAAGGGGCGTATGAGGGACATCCTAATGCCCCGGGAATGGCTTTTTAGGGAAAAACCCGGGGCCTTCCCCCTCAAGCCCTTAAAACAAAAAGTTAAAATTTGGAAAAGCAGAAAAAAGGGGCCGCCGTGGGAAATTTCAAAAACAAAAAAAATATTTGGAATTTTTTTTGGAACCCAAAAAAAAAAAAAACCATACATGTTTTTGGGATTTTTCCCGGGTTCCTAACAACCCTAAAATACAGATAACACAGGGTTTTTTTCCTAAGAATTTAACGCTATATAAAAAAAAAAATCCCGCAAAAAAAGGCGCAAGTAAGTTTTTTTCCCCAATTTTGGGGCCCCCCTTAGAATTTTTTTTGGGGGCCTTCCCCAGTATATTTTAAAGGTAAAGAAAAATGCCCCCATTAGAAAGTAGATCTTTTTCCCCCCAAAAAAAAAAGCCCTTTAAATGTCCCAAAATAGGGGGAAAAAAAAAAACAATTTTTGGCTCTGGGGAAAGGGAGGGAAAAAACGAAAGAAAAAAAATAAAGGCCAAGCTTTAAAAGGAAATTGTCCCCATTAAAGCTTTTAGCCCTTCTGTGAAAAGGGGGTTGAATTGATGGGCGTGCTTTGCTTCCCCTTTTCCTCCTTCCCCCCCCTCCCTCTTCACCCCCCAAATTCCCCCCCCTCCCCCCAAGGCACACAAACCCGCCCACCCCGGGGGTTTCTGCTAGAGTTTAAACCCGTGGGGTGCCTGCCTTTAGAGGTCTATGATTGCTAATAGTTTCCTAACCTTCTGCTTTAGCTTACCCTTTTCCCACATCTCCACAACAACCCAAAAAAACCCCTCAGAACCCGAGGCAGGAAAAAACTGGGAAAGTGTTTTCTCAGGATTGTGTCCCCCGTAACAGCATTTAACTGTTCACAATTTTTAAATATTAAAATAGTTACAGCTCCACAACATCATGATTATATTTAAAAAACAGGGTCACTGCTGTCCCCATTTTTTTGATCACCTCATTTTTCTGCTCAATCTGTGTAAAAGCAGGGGGAAGCAGGCCTACAAAACAGGGTTAATTCCCGGCAAAAAGGACATAGAAACCAGAAATCCTCCCCCCTTTTCCTCACCCACCCTACCCGAAGCATTCTGTGCGGGAGGGGGTCTCTCTTCCCAAACCCGTCCTTTAAAGGGTTATGAGTCATTCAGACCTTTCAGCCAGTAAGAAAAAGGATTTAAAAGGTCGGCTGCTATTTGAAATTTTGGGGAAACGAGGGACTCCTATGAACAGGGGTAGCTCAAAAACAAGGGCATTTTAAAGAACATATATTGCCCCACTGCTTGTTTTTAAAAAATCTTTTAATTAAAAACCCCCCCTATTGTAGCAGACAAACCCCTTTAAGGGGTTGATTTCATTTGGCACAATAATAAAGCCCAACATGTCCAACGGAAGTTAAAAAAAAACTACCACTAGAGTAACTGTATGTTCACATGCAACAGGTTTGTTGTCAAAATTGGAGAAACAACCACATTAGGATGAATGCAGCGGATTTTCAATCTCAGAAACTTCTGCAACATAAGTTTGTGAATGTGTCCATGAAATCCATGAATCCTGGATGGATAATAGCAATAAATGAATGAAAAGGAAAAAAACTGCTGTGTGTTTAGGGATCGGACTGAAAAAAAGGTCAAAATTTGTCCCAAAAAAATTTTGAGGAAAACCCAAAAACCCCTTTTCCTGTACCCAAAAAATGCCCAAAAAGGGTATTTTGTGAAAAATTTTTAACAAAATTTTTTTCCCCCTAGGAGAACGAAGGGATAAAGGGTAACTTAAAAATGAAATAAAATTTACTTCAAGTTCAAAATGAGCGAAGTAATGAAATCCCGTTTTTCTGGCTAGCTTTCCCCCGGATTTGGGGTGTAATTACACCCAAAAAGAAAGGGAAAAAAGGTACTGAGTCTCAATCTAGATCCCTTTGGGGGTAAACCAACCTTCCCTTTCAACGATGTTCTCAAACGTTGCAAAGCATGCAAACCCCCCAAAAATCATCTCCAAAAGAACAAAACGAGACCCGGCCAAGTTTCAGGCTTTGATTAAACCTTTTAAAACTTCAATGAACTTTCCAGAGTTGCCTTTTAAATCTAAAAAAACTAAAAGGGTTTGGAGGTACAGCTTAAAGGGGAAAAAAAAAATGACCCTTTTGGGAAATTTCCCCGGAAATTTCTGCAAAAGAAATTTTTTAATAAAATGTGGTTTGGTTGTTATCTAAGTCACAATTGTAGAAAAACACTGTCTTACTAAATCAATTGCACACAGACATTTACCATACTGTTCACGTCTTTTTCTAAGTTCATGGAGTAAGCACAAACATGGAAAAATAAGGGAGCCCCTTAAAAAGTAATAACCAGAATCCTCTGTTTTAAAAGCAAACACCATCCCCCAAACTATTTTTCCTATCGCGCAAATAAGATGGGTAAAAATTTTAGCGGAATTTTTTTAAAAATTCCTCCTTAAAATTTTGTTTCGGTTTTTTTGGGTAGGATGTCTTGCCTTTACAAAACCCAAATTTTGGTCATGTCACAGCATCCTAATAAGGGAAAAGTCCCGGACTCTTTTACCCCAAAACAAAAAAGCTCCTCCTTTTCCCAAAAACCCTTAAATTTTGTTTCTTTAAAACCCGTTGCCTTGGGTCACTGTCCCTTTCTGCAAAACTCAAAATAATTTTAGCTTTTGGGGAATAAAAAGCTCCCCTTACTCTCCCACTTTAAAAATGTTTTGATACACCCGCTTTCCTCAACAATGGCAAAGTATCTGGACCCTGAGGCTACAAAGTAGTCCCACACTATGATGCTCCCTTTACTACATTTAACAGCTGGAGTGAAGTTTTGGTCTTGGTGTGCAGTGTTATTTTTTTCTCTAGAAACAGTAATGTGCATTTATGCTTAAAAGTTTTACTTTTTTATGTGTCATACACCATGTTCCCAGAAGCATTGTGGAACTTCTAGGTCAGAGATGTAACATTGAGACCTATGGGCCAAATTTGGCCTGCAGTGTAATTAGATTTGGCCCCCTGTGTAATGGCTAGGCAGTGTACAGAGGAGAAAAGGAAGAAGTTAGGGGCTGTCATTAAACTGCTCTCCCTTAGCCCCTCTCACCTGCATAGACCTGAGAAAGAACCACATCCCAGGAGAAACAACTGAGACAGTGGGACAACTGACAAGGCACAGCAGGATCACTGATAAGAGGAACTCACTGGGAGAAACGAAGGATCCAGAGCCTCAACACTTAACCTTTCCAGCTCCTTCTCAACCCCAGCATCTCTGGAGGCAGTAAGGTGCTCCAAATGGAGATGCCACAGTGTGCAGCAGAAAAGAACCACTGTTAAGACCACAGGACACAGTGAGTTCACCGACTGTGGTTAATACAAATAAAGTTGGGATCGGACTGTTTCTGGCCCGGAGAGCATACAAGCACATAAGGCAGTCAGGGAGAAAAGCAATTGAGGGAAAAGACGTCATCAGTTCTAGACATTTTTTCAATAAATACCATGGTTGGCCTGCGACTTTGTTCAAGTTTTTTATTTTGGCCCATTTTGACACTCCTGATCTAGGTGGTCTCAGGCAAACTTGAGATGGGCTGTAAAAATGAAACTATTTCAGAGAAATGCACAATGCTATGTTTAGTGGAAAAAGCACACGAACACCTCATCCCAACTGTGAAGTATGCTGTAAGGGGACCATGGTTTTTTTGTGTTTAGGTCTAGACAATGTAAAGAAACGAAAAATCATTAAAAAAAGGTTTGAAAAGATGTCATATTCTGAAATCATCTTGATTTTAACCCTATTGTTAAGAGGCTGTGAATTCAAGGTGTTTGAGAAATATTGATTAATGGAAACATTTGCAGGGGGTACAGTCCAAAATTCATCCTCAATGTTGTGGAAATCATACTTGCAGCTACGGAAAAATTTTTTTTGGAAATGATTTCTGCCAAAAATTTGGGCCCAAGGTCATTTAAATTGAAGCGTTTTATTTCTTATAAAAAAGAACAAACAGTACAACTGTCTGTCATTCGTTTAGTTAAATTTTGTAAATTGTGACTTACATAACAATCAGACTATATTAGGCCATGTTCACACGGCTTATTCTGGGGGTAATTCTCGTAATTAAGCGCCGAAGTGCGCCAATTACGGGGTGAAATCCGTCCGTAAAATACGGTAATGCACAGTTTCATAAAACTAGCATTAGTCTCCCCTCCTGCTGGCGAATACGCCGAGGGGGGAATAATTGACGGTCACTTTTCGTTCCCGCTCCGCCCCCGGCCACACGGGTAATTGTGGGGGGGAATTTGCCCCCCAGTTAAGCCGTGTTTTAAAATAGCCCTTTAAACGCAATACAAAATTCAATATCAAAACACAAATTTTGTAAATCCAAAGTGTTTTCCTATTTGTGATGTTAATTTACACATAAGGTGATATTTTTGTGTTTTAAAAAAGAGAAAGGTATTATAGCAGCCTTTACTGGCTAACCAGAAGAAAGAAGGCCTTCATCGGCACGTGTCAAATAATGGTGGCAAATTTTAACATTTCAAAACCAAAATTAATAAAAAGTCAATTTTTGTTTACAATGAAAAAAAAAAAAAAGCCCTAGAGGGGCGTAAGAAATTAGAGAATCTGGGGATTTTTCCTGTGGGTATGGAATTAATCATTAAGGGTCATAATCAAGGAGTTGGGTGTGTCCTAGCTAATCTTTTAAAGTTTTTGCAGCTTTCAAGCCCATACTTGTTAATCCCTGTTATTCTCCAAATTACATTTCAGGACATCTAAATGTCATACAGCACACTGGTCCAGAGAACCCAGCAGAGTATACGACTTTTTCTAATTGTATAGATTCATCCTGAATTGTAATTTCTACTTCATCTCATCAATATAGATTCCTTTGGGGTGACTTGTACACCGTATAGGCACCAAATTGGTGGATGTATACAAACAAGTGTAGGTTATTTTTTTTTAATCATAATGTGTGTTAAGTATGTGGACTGTGATCATTATTAAAATGTTAGAACAGATTTTTCATTTTTTACTGCATTTTACATGTTTTACTTCAATCTTTGCATAATCAGACGGCCATTTGTATGAATGGCCAGTTTGCGCTGTGGTTCACTGCAGTGCAGATTTTACACACCACAGATTTTAAATCCATGGTGAATAAAAGAAAGAATGAACACGTCGCCTCAGATTTCTGCTGAGAGAAACACATCAGATTTTTCCAATTGGAAATGTCCGACGTGTTAACACACCCTTAAAATGAAAACTGACAATCTCTGATGGTGATGAGAGGATACCTTTGACAAGAAGATTCCTTAAAAAATCTTTTTTGAAGTCAAAAGGGGTAACATTTCTCATTAGAGAGAGGAACTAAGTAGGTACGTGGAGATTTATACACCATTAGTCGCTCCACTAAAATTTAAATATAGTAGTCCCTGAAGTTACAATGCCCTCAGGATATATTTTCAGTGTACAATGCTCTTTTTTGGGACTCTGTATGTTGAGTCTGGTTTCAACATACAATGTCCTAGACACTAGTCAAGCCAATCATCATAAACATTTTAGTTGTAAAACACATGTATTAATGAAGTGTCAGTATTTTAAGGGCTATACCCCCTTTTCTACGTCAGTGCAGCGATGAATGGCTCCTTTGAGCACCAGGTGAGGGCCCCATTTTCTTTTCTTCTGGTACATTGAGGCACATTTATTAAGGCAGTCACGCCAGAATTTTGGCACAATCTGCGGCAAGAATAATGGAGCACAAGCTTTACAACACATTTACTACGTGTTTTAGACAGTTTCCAGACAAGTTTGTGCCTCGCCAGACATAAGGAGGTGTGGCTTTACATGCGAAAAAAATTGGGTGCAGGTTAGTGGCATAAAGTAAGTCAAAGCAAAGATGGTGTACAATTACACTACACAGTTCTAACCTGCGCCAAATTATCAACACTATGTTAAATGTGGTGAATTCTAAGACTGTCTAGTCTAACTTAGAACTGTCCAAGAGTTAGACACTATTGATAAATCTCCCCTATTGTGTATAAAGTACATGATCCAAAGAAGATCCTCAACATAGAAAGTTATTTCCCGTGTCCAGCAGTTCTTTCTGATGTTATATATAAAGACACACTTTACTGGTATTACAGTAGTTATCAGCTTAATTTTCTTTAATCTTCATTTTGCAATATGTCAGGGTCACATTTTAGGGTCTTCGAACCAATTACCAGTTTTTCATAGTTATGGTTTCAACATACAATGGCTGTCATGGAATCAATTAATATTGAAGGTTAAGGAACCACTATATATTTAAAAAAGTTAAGGGGAAATGAGCTAGGACCACCTATTGGATGTTGCATTCCTCAATACACAGATAACACTCACTAAGCCTTGAAATGTAGATGGGTTTAGAGCCACAAAGAGGTACAATGTGTTGTACTTTGGACGTATCTGTTCCATATCTCACTATCCACTATAGCGTTGAACGTGAGACTGCCATCATTTTATAGACAATTATCTTACCTATCATATACATAAATTTGACTTGCAACTATTTAGCATATGCTTAGTGTCACGGTTCACGCTGCGGCCCCTGCTACGGACCGTCAGCTTGCCCATGTCTCTGGTGCTTCTGGCTCTATTCACCCACCTGTCCCAGCTCCTGCTTGCAGGTCTCAGTCACCATGGCTTCCTCCAGTTTCCTGTCTTCCTGTGCGCACACGTGCTCCCTCTAGGGACACGCGCGCAGCACTGCATGGTACTTGAGGAGTCAGTGGTCCTTGGTCCGGCCCAGTGACCTGTGACTTCTGGCTTCTTAAGGAGCTTTCTCCCTCAGGCTGATGTCAGTTCGTTGTTGTCTTCAGCACAGGAGCTTGACCCCTACGCTGCTGCATTGCTGCTGTTCTCTTGTAGGTTCCTATACGTTTATCAGTTCATGCTGGACATCTGCCGCTGCACCAGCCAGCCTATACCTGCTGTTACTTGGCATCATACAGTAGCCTGCTACCTACCTGGACTGTGCATACGTTCTCTAGCTACACCTGGACTGTGTGTACGTTTAATGGCTACACCAGCGGTGCCCTGTCTCCGTTCCTGTACCGTCAACCCAGACCAGCACTTCAGCTACCCACCACCTGCATCTACCATCTGTGCCTGTGGTGGGCCCAGAGGATCCGCCCAACCCGCACGTTTCCAGCCACCCGGGTTGGAATCGTTACAGTACGAAATTACCATACAATATGGATCCTGCCAGAGTGACTCTGCCTGACCTGGTAGACGTGGTGAACCATCATGGCGTCCACCTGGAGCCATTGTTTCAAAAGCTGCAGACCATCACCACCCGTCTGGACCAAGTCATGTCTGCACTGGCACCTACACCTTCTCCGCCATCTGCTGTGGTTCCGCCTTCGTCTGCCATGTCCAGTCCTAGCCTGCACCTGCCTCTGCCTGCCTCTTATTCTGGAGAGCCTCATGCATGTCGCGGTTCCTCAACCAGTGCACTATCCACTTTGAGGTCCTGGCTCATCAGTTCCATTCTGACCATGCCAAGGTCGCCTTCATCATCAGTCTGCACTCAGGTAAAGTCTTGGCCTGGGTCTCACCTCTGTGGGAGAGAGGGGATCCGTTCCTGAGCGCTTTCAGAAAAACCTTTGAGCTACCTGGGCGCAACACATCGGCTGCTTCATCTCTGCTTCACTTTCACCAAGGCGACTCTACAGTGGGCCAGCATGCCATCCAGTTCTGCACCCTGGCATCCGAGCTTGGCTGGAACAATGAGGCCCTTGTTGCTGCTCTCTGGGGTGGCCTCGATGGACGCATCAAGGACGAGTTGGCTGGTCATGACTTACCTACCACCGTGGATGACCTTATCGCTCTTGCTACCCAGATTGACATCCGTTTTGCTGAGAGGGAGCTAGAGCTACACCAGTAGCCAGTGTCCACCTGGCCTCGCAAGCCTCCGCACTTTGTACTGGAAACCCAGAGTCAACCTCACCTGGCACCCGCGTTCCCCCAAGAGGGGCCAATGGAAGTGAACCGCACCCATCTCTCCACAGAGGAACACGACCGTCAACGCAGCTTAAACCTGTGCCTGTACTGTGGTGGTACCCGTCATTATCTGAAGAACTGCCCGGTCTGCCCAGCTGCGCCTCGGAATTCTCAGTACCATGGTGTTGTGGGTGAGGTGACCCTGAATGATGGGGCCTCTGCCCCGTCTGACCCCTCCGGTCATTATATGTTTTTCTTCTGGTACTGTCCATGAAGTTCCTGCTCTGTTGGATTCTGGCTCCCCTGAGAATTTTATCCATCCGTCTCTACTGGAGAACTTTAACCTGCCTGTCTCCCGTCTAGAAAAGCCGCTACGTTTCTCTTCAATCAACGGGGAGATCCTGAAGGAGCCAGTCCTGTACCGTAGCCTGCCTGTGTCCCTGAAGATAGGAAGTTCCCACCAGGAGGACATCTCCTTCTACGTCCTGCCAAGTTCGTATGCTCCAGTCCTGCTTTGGCTGCCGTTGTTCCAGCTTCACAGCCCATCCCTGGACTGGAAAACAGGCGAGGTTGTCCAATGGGGCAAGCAGTGCCACTCTCGCTGCCTCAAGCCCACCCATCTGGAGCAGCCCTGCCCTCCCGTTTCTCTGCCGATTTCGTTCTGCTGTGCCGGTGGAAGATTCGCATCTGCAAGAGGAGCCTCTGGTCTGCAAAGAAACCTCTGACTCCCACCCACCCCACCCCCTGCATACTGTTTCTGCTTCTTCCCCCCAGGTCCAAGAAGTTTTCCAGGACTCTCTGGACACCTCCTCTGACTGGACTGTGTGTACGTTTAACGGCTACACTAGCAGTGCCCTGTCTCCGTTCCTGTACCGTCAACCCAGACCAGCACTTCGGCTACCCACCGTCTGCATCTACCATCTGTGCCTGCGGTGGACCCAGAGGATCCACCCAACCCGCACGTTTCCAGCCACCCGGGTTGGAATCGTTACACTTAGTTTTGCAGATTCTTGTCATGTAACTGCATTGTATTATTTTGTAAATCCACCTTTGACTCTAAACATTGTCTGAATCCTTCTGAGTGTGCTCTCAATAAGGGGGATATGTATGATAGGTCTAAGATTTTCTTTGTTGCCCAAAGCAATCAATCAGGGCTCCACTTTCATTTTTTCAGACCACTAGATGAAGTGAAGGGGAGCCCTGATTGGTTGCTGTGGGCAACAAAGAAAGTCTTAGACCTTGATAATTTTCATACATGAAGCCAAAGGTCTCTTTTACATGTTCTCAATGTTGGTGCATATTGGTTGACTCACTTGGGTACAAATACAGCTTTTTCTTCAACTCTACCCACAAGTGTTCGATTGGGTTGAGGTCTGGAGACTGTTGGGGCCAATACAGCAACTGTACCTCATTGTCATTGAACCATTCCTTCTCCAACCTTGACATATGCTTCATGTCACTGTCCTGCTGGAACACTATGTTGTCCTTCATACCCATAGCACTCGAGTGTATGAAGTAACTCATCTTGTAGGATACTCACATAAAGCTCAGCATTGAGATCACTATTGATCCTGGTCAAGTATCAAACATCTTTGGCTGTGAAACTACCTCATATCAACAGGTTTCCTCCACTGAACTGGACAGTTCCCTTAATTTCTCGAACAGTTAGCCCCCTTTTCCCTTGATTGATTTATCTCATCGCTCCAAATCACCCGTTTCCAATCTTCTACTGTCCACTTTTTTACAAACTTGAGCCAAAACTTCTTATGATAATATTTAAGTTGAGGCTTTTTCACCTTTTCTCACACATCCATATAATATACAGTGAAGAAAATAATTATTTGATCCCTTGCTGATTGTGTACGTTTGCCCACTGACAAAGACATGAAGTGTCTATAATTTTAAAGGTAGGTTCATTTTAACATTGAGAGATAGAATATCAAAAATAAAATCCAAAAAGATAGATTATATAAATTTATTTACACAGTTTGCTGAGAGAAATAAGTATTTGATCTCCTACCAACCATTAAGAGTTCTGGCTCCTACAGACCATTAGATGCTCCTCAGTCAACTTGTAATACTGCAATTAAAGACAGCTGTCTTACAAATAGTCCATCTTTATATATGACCTCCCTGTCCACAGACTCAATCCAGCTCAGTCTCTAACCTCTACCAACATGCCCAAGACCAAAAGAGCATTCTAAGGATGTATCGAGGACAAGATACTGGAACACCTGGATTATTCTGTGAGTGATTGGGAGAAGGTGCTGTGGTCAGATGAGAAAAATTGGAGCTCTTTGGCATTACACAACCCAAAGAACAACTGTCCCAACTGTCAAGCATGGAGGGTGGAAACATTATTTTTGGGTTGTTTTCTCTGCTAAGGGCACAGGGACTACTTCACCGCATCAATGGGAGAATGGGTAAAAAAAAAAAAAAAAAAGATGGGCCATGTACCATATAAATCCTAAGTGACAACCCTCCATTCCTCTGCTAGGACGATTAAAAAAGGGTCCGTGGCTGGGTCTTCCAGCAAGACAATATACCCAAAACAACCAGCAAAGGCAACAAAGGAATGCTCAAAAAGTAGCACATTAAATAAATGAGTGGCCTTAGCCCAATCTCCCAGACCTTAATCCCCATAGAAACATATGGAGGGAGTTGAAGAACCAAGATGCCAAGCACTGCCTCAATATCTAAAATGATTTTACAGATTAACTGCAAAGAGCAGCCGGACCAAAATTCCCCTCTTGACAAGTGCGCATACGTCATCATCAACTACAAAAAAAATCCTGACTGCTGTGCTTGCCACAAGGTTTTGCCACCAATTATAAGTCTTGATTGCCGAGGATCAAATACTTATTTCGACACTGCAAAATGCAAATAAATTTAGAGAAATATAATATAATGTGATTTCTGGATTTTATTTTTTGATATCTATCTCCAATGAATAACCTACCCTTAAAATTATAGACTGTTCATGTCTTAGTCAGTGGGCAAATTTATACAGTGAAGGAAATAATTATTTGATCCCTCGCTGATTGTGTATCTGTCACATCCTGTCCTGGTCTAGCTGGTCCTAAGTAGTGTTTACTCATGGGAAAATCCAGAGTTTTTTTTGTTATCGGATGTGTGTAGATTTATGCTGGATTGTAGTTGCTACTTAGACTCCCCAATAACTATTCCTTTATGGCACTCTGTACACACTATCATTTACACCAGATTGGAGGATGTACAAGAGAAAACAGTTGATGTGTTGAGTTTCACCTAAGATAAATATATATGTATATATATATATATATACACTCACCGGCCACTTTAATATGTACACCTGTCCAACTGCTCAGATAACAGACTTAATTTCTAATCAGCCAATCACATGGCGGCAACTCCAGTGCATTAGGCATGTAAGACATGGTCAAACAATCTCCTGCAGTTCCCAACCGAGCATCAAAAGGGGAAGAAGTGATTTGAGTGCCTTTAAATGTGGCATGGTGTTGAGCCAGAAGGCTGGTCTGAGTATTCAGAAACTGCTGATCTCCTGCGGATTTCACGCACAACCAACTCTAGGGTTTACAGAGAATGTGCCGAAAAAGAAAAAACAGTCCAGTGAGCGGCAGTCTGTGGGCGGCAATGCCATGTTAGATGCCCAGAGTCAAAGGAGAAGGGGCATAGACTGTGTTCGAGAGATAGAAGGCAACAGTGACTCCAATTTGCCACCCGTTACAACCAAGGTATGCAGAAGAGCATCTCTGAACTCACAGTACGCGAACTTTGAGGCAGATGGCTACAGCAGCAGAAGACCACACCGGGTGCCACTCCTTTCAGCCTAAGAACAGGAAACAGAGGCTCCAAATTGCCCAAGCTCACGAAATTGGACAGAAAAAGATTAGGAAAACGTTGCCTGTCCTATGAGTCTGATTTCTGTGCGACATTTCGATGGTAGGGACAGATTTGGCGCATCAACAACATGAAAGCAAGGATCCATCCTGCCTTGTATCAACGGTTCAGGCTGGTGGTGGTGGGTCAAGGTGTGGGAATATTTTTCTATTAGCACTCTTGAGCCCCTTGGTAACCTAATTGAGCATCGTGCCAAATGCCCACAGGCCTACCTGATAATGTTGCTGACCATGTCCATCCCTTTATGACCACAATGTACCCAACAACTGATGGCAACTTTCAGCAGGAGATAATGCGCCATGTCATAAAGCTGGAAATCATCTCAGACCTGGTTTCTTGAACATGACCAATGAGTACAAACTGAACTCAAATGGCCTCCACAGTCACCAGATTCACAATCAATAGAGCATCTTTGGGATGTGGTGAACGGTAGATTCGCATCATGTCTGTGCAGGATCCGGACAAATCTGCGCAACTGGTGTGATGCCATCATGTCAATATGGGACCAAAATCTCCAATGAGGAATGCTTCCAGCACCTTGTAGAATCTATGCCACGAAGAATTGAGGCAGTCCTGAAGGCAAAAGGGTGTTCAACTCCTTTACTAAGCAATGTGAACCTAATAAAGTGGCCGGTGAGTTTTAAAGATATATAAATAAAAATATATTAAAATTATTTAAATGCACACCCATATGCACACTTAATATTATATAGATATATAAGTAAAATATATTATAAATATATTATATATATATATATATATATATTATAAATATATATATATAAATATATATATATTCTTAACACCTCGCTTGCTTCCGGGACGCCTCCTGGGCCGTCCGAGGGGGTACTTTTGCTCACAGGGACTGCGCTTTGTAAGCGAATGGCACACAAACAAAGACTCTCTTTAGCTTCCGCCTGTTTTATATGCAGCACAGTTGTACACACAGCATTCCAGAACAAACACATAAATAAAACCCTCGGCTCTTCCTGGCGCACTAACTACACATAAGCTCCTGTCTACAAGTTGTCGGGACCTCATGTCCAGTACCCACACACGCGCACTCTCCAGTACAGTAACGCTTTCCTATCGAGCCTCCGGGGACCAGAGCCTCTCACCCTCCAGCCCACTCTGCTGCACTAGGACCAGCAAGCAGACCACGCTCCCCAACAACCTGTAAGTAGGATGCCTCCTTATAGCCCTACAGGGAATGGGCCCAAAAGCGGCCTGGACGTGGACACTCCCACCCAACGCTAACTACCTCCGGGAAGAGGAGATCCCATACACCGGCTGCAAGGGTAGCCCATCTAGCAACCTGGTGTCAGTAACCTATTGTTACTGACACCAACAATCTCCTTCCCCCACCGAACCCAGACATTCCGGTGGCACGTATGTAGCAGTACCGCCTGCATAATTCCACCAATTGTCGAGACCCTGCAACTGCACACGGTCATTCTGCCACATTATATATATATATACATATATATAATGTCCATTTCCATTTGGGTGTGTGTATATAACGTATAAATATATATATAGTAGTAATTGCATAATATATTACTTGATCCATATGGTTATGTGAGTATATGATGTATAATATATTGTGTGTGTAAATATATATATATATATATATATAATATATAAAATATAAAAAATGTGTTGTCATATGGGGTATATAATATCTATATAAACTATATTATATATATATATATATATATATATATATATATATATATATCATCTTCAAATCTTATCTAGATAATTAGCAAACCTGTTTTCTCTTGTACATCTCCAATCTGCTGTAAATGATATTGTGTACAGAGTGCTATAAAGGAATAGTTATTGGAGAAATTAAGCAGAAACTACAATCCAGTATATATCTACACACATTCGATAACAAAACTCTGGCTTTCCTATGAGTAAACATAGGACAGGATGTGACAGATTTAAAAGTCTTAATACTGAAATATTATTTTAAAAATGCCTGGGAGAAAAACAAAGGAATTCCAACTGATAAGAATATTCCGGCCATTATTAGTAACTTAGTGTAATACCTGGATTATTTTGACTTCTAAATAGAACAGTGGTCCCTCAAGTTAAAATGGTCTCAGGATACAATATTTTTAACATACTATGGTCTTTTCTGGGACACCATAGGATGAGTGTGGTTCCAAAAGACAATGATCCAACCAATTATCATAAACACTTTACTTGTAAAACATCTGTATTAATTAAGTGAATGCACTGATTGGCAATCTAGTAGCGCCTCACTATAGCACCGTGCAGTACTACATGTCCTGTACTGCTCTATACATGTGTCCGGATAAGCGGCTCTTTTGGGCACCAGGTGAGGGCCCCATTTTTTTTTTCTGGTACATTGTGTATAAAGTACATGACCGAAAGAAACTCCTGTCCCTTAAAGTAAAGTCCATTTTTAGCCTTTCAGCAAACTCTTTTTGATGTTATATGTAGGAACTTGCTTTACTGTATTAACCCCTTAAGGACCCACGGCCAGCCTGATTTGGGCCTTCCAGACCCAGCCCTATTTTTGAAATCTGACATGTGTCCATTTATGTGAGAATACCTATTTGACACTTTTACCCATCCATGGTGATTCAAGATTGATTTTCTCGTGAACCATTTGTGCCTTTAAGTAGTAAGAAATATTTATCCATACAATCCATGTTTGTTTGTGAAAATATCAAAATTTCATGGAAAATTTGGAAAAATTTGCGAATTTTGAAAGTGCAAATTTCTGCGTAGCAATACCAGATAATTATTCACCACAAAATAGTTTTATAACAAGCATCTACCATATGTTCCACTATAGTTTGGCATCATTTTTAAATTCTTTTTTTTTTTTCAGACAATTAGAGGGCAAAGAAATTTAGATAGTAATTTCTCACAATTTCAGAAATTTTTTTACAATATACATTTTTTTAAGGGACCACTCCAGTTCGACGTGGCTGTATGATGGCCAGCAGTCTAGATACCCCCATAAATAAAGCCATCTAAGAAACCATACCCCTTAACATAATTACAACACTATTTAGGATGTTGGATACCCCTCTAGATATTTCACAGAAATTAAAGACAAAGTGGAGGTAAATTCAAAATTTCAACTTTTTTGCAGATTTTCAATATTTCTCCATTACACGTGAATACGGTTAAATGTGACTAGGTAAATCAACTTAATATCATTCCCCAGGTCCCTGCCGTTTTTAGAATACCCAATAAAGTGGCCCAAGTGCAGTATTTGGCTTCAACCATAGCCCCCAAATAGGAGGAGCACCTTCCGCACTCTGAGGTCTCCTATTCAATACGATTTTTTTAGGCGCAAATATCAGGTTTGATTACACCCTACAGGTGCTAAAACTTAATAAACACCCCTAAATAGACCACATATTGGAAACTACACCCCCTTAAAGGAATATATTCCCCCCCGGGGTGCATTGAGTATATAGACCCCACAGTGAATCCTAATTTTTTTTTAGCAAAAGGCTGTGAAAAGTAAAAAAAAAAATTTTTTTTTTTCCAATAATCTTCAATTTTTAGCTTAAAAATGTTATTCACATAAACAAGGAACCTGGAAAAAAGAACCGTAAAACTTATGTTAAGCAATTTCTTCCAAGTTTGGCAATACCATACATGTGGGTGTAAAACTCTGTTTGGGCGCATGGCCGGGTCTATAAGGAGGGAGGCGCCTATTTGGCTTTTGGAACCAGATTTTGGTGGGTCCATGTCCAATTTGCAAAGCCACCCAAAGTAGCAAGAACAGGAACGGCGAAACATTCCAAAGTCGCTCCATTTTGGATTCAACACTCATCAGGGGACTCACTAGGTGGGTGTACTGTGCATTTTGATGCACAGGTGTTCCATAGTTTTTTTAGCATTGGGCAATGAAAATGGGGGGAAAACCCAGTCAGTCCATTGTTTTTTGAGTTTCATTTACAGCATACGCACGTGCAGTTTAAATGATGTGATAACTTCACTATGGTTGTCGTTACACATAACTACAATGATAAGATTTTTATATAGTTTATTCTGTTTTTAATTACTTTTACACAGTAGAAATACGTCTATAAAAAATTGCTTTTTTATGTTGTCCAATTCTGAACAGCCATAACTTTTTTATTTTTGCTGTGCGCAGAGCTGTGTATGGCTTTGTTCTTTGCGATAGTTGAAGTTTTTATGTACCATTATGTGTGTGCATATGATGCTCAAGTTCACTTTTTATTAAGGTTTTTGGTGAGATGTTTTGAAAACAAAATACAGCAATATTGGTAGTGTTTTTTATCTTTATTTTTTATAGCGGTCAATCTGTACGGTATATATGACATGGTAGCTTTACTCAGCCGTCAAGTACGATTACACCGTACCAATTTGTATATTTTTATGTGTTTTACTGCTTTTATACAATATAAACACTTTATTCAAACAGAAAATAAGTTTTTTGCATCACCAAGTTTGAGAAGCCATAACTTTAAATTTTTCTGTGCATGGCCTGTGTAGGGACTATGTTTTAGCGAGAGGAGTTGACGTTTTTATTAGTATCATTTTGGGGGGACAAGGCCTTTTTGATTGCTTTTAAAATCCATTTTTTGGAGGCAAGGGTGAAGAAAATACTGCAATTCCTAGTAGTGTTATTTATTTTTATTTTTAAACAGGGCTCACCGTGCAGTATCCGTGATAAGTTAGCTTTACTCTTTTGGGTCGCTCGATTAATTGCGAATACCCTATTTTAAAAGTTTTTGTTTTATGTTGAAGCACTTTAAAAAAAAAGAACAGTTGGATTTTAGTGTGTAATACAATATTTAATGCATCGCTATGCTTCTGAGAGCTATACATTTTTTATCTTTCCGTATACAGAGCTGTAAAAGGAAATTTTTTTTTGCGGATAAAAGCATTTTATTGGGACCTTTGGATTTATAGATTTTTGATCGCTTTTTTTTTCCTTTTAGGCTCGGGATGAACAAAAATCTTAATTTGTGATTTTTTTTTTTTTTTTTTTACGGCGTTACCTACGGGTTAATTAACATACAATTTAGGGGGCGGGTCATTACGCACCCGGCTAAAAAATAGGGTACTTATTTTTTTTTTTGATTTTTTTGGGGCGATTCCGTTTGAAAAGGGGGAAAAGGGGGGTGTACGTTTTTTTATTTTTTTTTTGTGTTTGTTTTTTTTTTTTTCACTTTTTTTTACTTTTTTTCATTTTTTTCAAATTTTTTTTTATTTCCCCATGGGGGATTTAATGAAGATCTTTAGATCTCTCTTCAAAAAATCAGTGCATATTGTTCTATGATGCCCTAGACAACGCAGTCACGATGCCGGTCTGCCCCCGGGGGCACGGCCGGGGCGTCGGACTCACAAAAAACCGGAAGGCATTTCTCCCTTTCCCGTGGTGTCTGTAAGGAGGCAGGCCCCGCACGGATCCCCACAGTGCCTGCTTCCGCCGACAGAGACCAGGAGGAGCATCTCCTCCTCGTCTCTCTTAGTTTTTGCGACCGGATGTCGCGATAATTACGGGGTTATCCGCCCCCCCCGGGGCGATCCGGGGGGATGGTGCGGGGGTCGTTAATAACACTGACACCCCCCCGCCCATCGCGCGAACCTGCTTTTAATTCGCCGATCCTCAGGGTACCAACGCCAGGGGCGAAAAACCCCAAAGACCGGACTTTTTGGGAAAACCCCAAGCTTTTAAGGGGTTAATTATCTGCTTAATTTTCTTTAACCTCCAGTTTTCATTATGTTGGGTGACATTGTGGGGCTTCTAAACCAATTACCAATTTTCCATAGAGTTATGGTCTCAACATAAAATAGTCGATCTAGAACAATTAACGTATTTATCAGTTAAATACGGGGGAAAATAGGGGTGTGTCTTATAGTCTGAATGCACTATCTTAGGCCAGCAGGAGGCTATAGAGGAGCAATGCTGCAGGAAGCCGGCAGCAGGATTTAAGGGGTTAAACCCTGCCACTGGCTTCCCGCAGCATTGCCGCACTCCAGTCTCCAGCCGGCCGTTAACAGCAGGGAGGGAGCAGGCTCCCTCCCTGCTGTTAACATTTTAGATTCCGCGGCGAAAGAGTTATGGTGAATGAGAAATTGTGCTTCACACCCCTCTTCACTCATATACCGACCCCTGCAATTTAATTCAGGGGGGGGGGGTAACGGTTGTCACGTCAGAATGAAGCCTCATGCAGGCTTCCGCAGCTGCCATGTATGTACACCTGTTACAAGGTATAATTGGTAGTAAGTCAAAATCCTAAATATAGCAGCACAGTAGTACTGCTGTATATATGACGAGGGATTGTGCCCCCTATTGGTTAAGTATCGTAGTGGGACTAAGTATTAAAGTAAAAAAAAGTTTTAAAAAATATAAAAAGTTTAAATCACCAACTTTTGCCGTTTAACAAATAAAAAATGTAAAAAGTTACACATAATTGGCATAGTGGCGATGTCCAATCTATTAAAATATAACAGCATTGAACTTAAACGCTGAAAAATATTCCAAATGCCAAAATTGTCATTCATATCCCCCAAAAACTGGAATAAAAAGTGATCAAAAAGTTGCATCTATCCCAAAATGGTAAATAAAAACTACACTTCAGCCCACACTTTTTGATTCAAATTTTTTTTCCTACTTTTTTTCTCAAACCTAGGTGAGTCTTATGGTGTGGTGCATCTTATAGTCTGAAAAATACAGTAATATTGGATGTTGAGGGCCCACTGTGATCTTACTATTTGTAGTTTATTACAAAATGTTTTTGTTGCAATACAATGAATGATTTCAAAGATGTCAGAAAAAGTAATAAAACAACAAAAACTAAAAAGCAAGATCAATTTATTTTATAAATCATATATTTTCCTCTGGTGTTAACACTGGAACTTACATAGTTAAAATATCTAAGAATGAATGTACACACAAGACACCTTGTTACCTTTAATTCATTGCTTTAGAAATAGATTTATAGTTTGCAGTAGAAATAAAAAAAAATAATATTTCCAATATTGGAAATTGTAGTAAACATTGTGAAGATGAGCTGTACAACCACTGTAACTGAAATGCTTATGCTGCTAAAACTAAGAGTCATCATTTGAAATATCTCATCTTGGCAACGCTGAAACTTTTTGGGCGCTCAGAAGGTACTCTTTCCTCTTCAGACATTATTAAGAACACACTTTATAATATGTAAACTGGAAAGGGCTCTGTACAGCCAGGCAGGTGTCTAAAAAGTTCAGGGCACGTAAATGGGATGATGCAGTTTTACATTTCATGCTAATGAGGAGTGTCCTTGGGTGCACACTGCCTGGTATTGTGGAACTCAGCTTAGAGAAGAGATTTCCTATTGACACCTGCAGAATCCCACCCCTTTTGTCCTCCCAGGAGTAGGAAAACCACAGGCCACCACGCTGGCGCCATCCCTGGCTATGTCCAATCAATAAGAACTTATTTCCTGGCCATTTGCTGAGGTCACAGCAGCAAACCTCATTAATTATTTCTACTAGTTCAGCCTCAAGTGTGCTTCTGGCATGACAAGAGAAAATGATTTGACCTTTTTTTTTTCCTCTTATTCTATTTTTATCAGTAGCAATCCAAACGAGATAAAAAATAGGCTGTGCATCCATTGCTCAATGTGATGAATGAGAATGAGTCCAGCGGTGACTACCCCAGGCTCCGCTGAATAATCAGGTTTTACAAATGCAAAATAAAAGAAACGAAAAAAAAAAAAAAGGAAAATAAAAAATAAGCAGCAGGGATCTTCTGCTGACAGTGTCAGGGAAGTCTGGTCACAGCATATATAATGTTCTCTAAGGCAGATCTGGCCTTTGAGGGAGGGAAACAATGTAGGTTCTCCAGAGCTTTGTTTCCATGGTAACGACACAGGTCAATAGCTGCCGTCACACCTTTGCCAGCCTTGATTGCCTCTTGCAACTGGGAGAAAGCACAGGCACACATGAAAAACGGCGAGTCACACTGCCACATGGCACAGAATAGCTTTATTATGACATGAGGAATTCAAATCTCACCCCTATTGTTCTCAACAAAGAGCACTGCCACCTCCGCTGCGAGGATGGCTGCATAAAGGGATCCCATCACGCTGATCGCACATGAGACAGCTTTTTTTGTTTGGTTATGTGACGGGGAACGTTATGGTCTTCTCTGCCTGTAAAGCTAAAATCGCTACCTTTCTAAGACGCTTTTCTATTCCAGTGACAGCAAGTTTCATATCAACAAAGAAGAGTTGTTCTGTGTTCAGCCACTCCAACAAGACGGCTGAACATGTGATCGGCAAGTGAATGCCCGTCACATTATTAATATTTAACGTCATCATGAAAAAACTCAGCTGCTTCTGGGACACCACCCTGCAGTGTAAACTATTCTGGAAAGAGGAATTTTGGCACCTTTCAATGTCTTTTGCAAAGTGTAATTCTAGCACTGAGGAGAGTGGTGTCTCGTTGCTCTGTCTACAACGTTCTAAATGTTATCTTCATAGAATGTTTCCATTCTCCAATAAAAATAACTGCGATTTAAATTAGAAACAGAGAACTACTGTGCCCTAAAAACACAGGATGGAGGAGGATTTACAATCCCACCCGAAAGTAATACAAACACCAACATTTATTAAGGGGACAGCAAAAAGTCTTGAATACTACTGAGAGACATTGACAAAGGAAAGCTGTGGCTAATCCTGACAAGCCTGTTTAGTAGATACAAGGATTCGCCATGAAATAACAATTCTGGAGCATATTTCCTTAGATTTCTAGGTTGTATAGTTCCTGTTATTCCTGCAAAGAACTCATTGCTAATCTGTCAGATTGGTGTTACCAATAAGGGGTGTGTCTCTGCATTGCCCAATCAATGATGACCAAGTCTGTGTGTGCAAGGACACACCCCTTTGAAAACTGAAATGGTAACACCTAGATGACTGATTCAGTGATACATTTCTAGAAGGAATAACAGAGGAACAGCACAAAAATGAGTTATAATAGAATATGCTCCAGAATTTGTATTTCACAGAGAACAGAAGTATTTAATAAAGCAGACATGTCAGGAGATATAACTCTGAACGATGAGCCCCATAAATACAGTAAGTTTGAAGGATAATCTGTTTCACTTTATATTGGCCCTGAAGTTTTTCCTATAAAGTAAGTGATGGAACTGTGTGAAATTTTACACCACGAGTATTAAAAGGGGTGTTCCTATCATAGACTTTGACGGCATATCACTAACATAAGCCATCATAATCGGAGGAGTGCGGGTCCCACATGGGCCAATTGTTCTTTCACTAGAAATTAAATTTATTTCAAAAACTGCAGGAAATGATAACCCCACACACAGAGGCGTAACTTCAAGCTCTTGGGCCCCGGTGCAAAAAGTGAAATGGGGCCCCCCAGCTACCAAGTGCCATTTATAATACTGGTGTCTTCTTATGTGGCAGAAGGGCTTTGGGGCCCCTCAGGTTGCAGGGCCCGGTAGCGACTGCTACCTCTGCACTCCCTGTAGCTACGCCCCTGCCCACACAAGTAACAATACATGTGTATCTAAAATATTCTTCTTCCAATTCCCTTCATGGGTACAGTTTGATCTAATCTCTCGTATACCAGAACTTTATCCTCACTGCTAGTATATCAGCATCTACTATAACAAGCAGCGGTCAGAATGAAACAGGAGGAGAGAAGTAGTTTTCATGTTTGCTCCTCAGCATCCCAAAAGTCATAGCTTTTTAAGTTTTTGGCTAGGTCTACACAGCACATGTTTACCGCCAGATTTTCAGCGGATTCAGTAATTTGAATCCGGCGAAAATCTGAGGTACCCTGTGCCGCATGGACAGCAATAAAAAAAATCCATGCTGTAGTCTACACAGCACAGATTTTTTACCATCCGTTTAAAAATCCGGCGGAACATGTTGTATATTCCGGTGGATTGCCGTTGGATTCCCGTACATTCAATTGTACAGGGTGGACGGCAAATCCGAAAACCAACTGCGGCTTTTGCGCAAATCCGTGCCAAAAAACCCTATCCAGCAAATGTCAGATTCTGGACGGCATTCTGACATTTGCTGTGTAGACCTAGCCTTACATGTAGCTGTATTAGGCTTTTGCACATATACTAACCTTTCCTAAGTCTATCAAATTTCCTTTCAGCTGAGCCTGAAAAAAAATAAAATACAGACAGAAAATGTTACAAAAATATATAACATTTTTACAAAACAACAATTGAAGGTTCGGTTCACGGAGTGTTTTGGCCTAGATATATCTACATACAAAACACAACTATGCTTTCCTATACAGAAAAAAAAAGAAAAAATGCTATACTGGTGTACCAGTCCAAATAACATTCTTAACAACTGTCAGGTGAGTGGGGGCTTATGGATCTGGCTTATGTGCCAGGATCTTTCCCTGCACAAACATCAAACAAACACAGCTGTAATGTTCTGAGAGGCAACTAAATTGGTAGTTAATGACTGGCAAAAAAACCTCTCAAAACCTCAGTTCTTGAAAAAAAAATGTATAGTTTGATTCAAAAGGCTATTTGGACTTTTGCAATTTTTTTTTTCTTTTGCACAGTTTTGTGAAGGTCTTCACTATATAGCTATGTGTCTACAGCTCGTGCAGATCTACAGTTGAAACCAGAAGTTTACATACACTATATAAAAAGACACATATACTTGTGTTTCTCACTATCTGACATGAAATCAGAATAAACCTTACCTGTTTTAGGTCAATTAGGATTACCAACATTATTTATATTTGCCAAATGCCAGAATAATGAGAGAATTTTTGTTAAAGGCATTTGTATTACTTTCTGCAAAGTCAAAAGTTTACATTTGATTAGTATTTGGTAGCATTGCCCTTAAACTGTATGACTTGGGTCAAACGTTTTGGATATCCTTCCACAAGCTTCTCACAATAGTTGGTAGGAATTTTGGCCCATTCATCCTGACTGGAGGCTGGTGTAACTGAGCCATGTTTGTAGGTCATCTTGCTCGCACCTACCTTTTCAGCTTTGCCCATAAATTCTCAATAGGATTGAGATAATCGCTTTGTGATGACCACTCCGAAACACTGACTTAGTTATCCTTAGGCCACTTTGTAACCAGTTTGGCAGTATGTTTCAGGCCATTGTCCATTTAGAAGACCCATTTCCGCCCAAGCTTTAGCTTCCGAACTGATGACTTGAGATGTTGCTTCAGTATTGCCACATAATCTTCTTTCCTCATGATGTCATCTATTTTGTGAAGTGCACCAGTCCCTCCTGCAGCAAAACAACCCCACAACATGATGCTGCCACCCCTGTGTTTCACAGTTGGGATGATGTTCTGAGGCTTCCAAGCTTCTCCCTATTTCCGGCAAACGTAACGATGGTCATTATGGCCGAACAATTCAATTTTAGTTTCCTCAGCTCACAGGACATATCTCTTTTAGAGTAATGGTTTCTTCCTGAAAGAGTGGTCTTTCACCCCAAGTTGATGCAGTATTTGTTTCACAGTGGATTATGACACAATCTTACCAGCTTCTGCCAGCATCTTCACAAGGTATTTTGCTTTTGTTCTTTGGTTGATATGCACATGTTGGAGCAAAGCACATTCATCTCTGAGACACAGAACCCATCTCCTTCCTGAGCGGTATGATGGCTGGACATTCCCATTTTGTTTGTACTTGCGTATAATTGTTTGTACAGATGAACGAGGCATATTCAGGTATCTGGAAATTGCACCCAAGAATGATCAAGACTTGTGCAAGTTCACAATTCTCTTCCTGATATCTTGACTGATTTCTTTAGACATTCCCATGATGTTACACACAGAAGCAGTGTGTTTCTGGTGTGCTTTAAAAAATACATCCACAGGTGTATCTCTAATTAACTCAGATGTTGCCAATAAACCTATGAGAAGCTTCCAAAGACATGACATCATCATATGGGCTGTATAGTAATCCTAGTGTATGTAAACTTTTTACTTTGCAGAAATGAATAAAAATGCCTTAAAATTCTCTCGCTCTCATTATTCTGGCATTTGGCAAATATAAATAATTTTGGTAATCCTAATTGAAATAAAACTGGTAAGGTTTATTCTGATTTCATGTCAGTGAGAAAAACACTACGTGGAAATCCCTAAAGAAGCATTTATGCTATCTATCATACATGAAAAAACTTTGAGACTCTCGGTTCACATATTTTGATCAAAAGATGTTTAAGCTGCCCACGACTTTCAACGTGATCTCAAAATCGGGCAGTCCTATCCTATCTTTACCTCTCAATCGAGCCAATCAGGCCTCCCGCTGGGTCAACCGACCTCCATTATTCAGAGAGAAAAAATAAAAAACACCCAACCTGCAAGCTGCCCTTCTTATGGCAGCCTGTGAGAGTGGGCGGGGACAGAAACACAAAATGGAAGCACCCTTTCCTTCCCATATACCCTTCCCATATACCCTTCCCTTTCCTTCCCATATACCCTTCCCAAGTATAACATACGTTATACTTGGTGTACATTGATTTTAACCTATATGGGAAGGAAAGGGTGCTTCCATTTTGTGTTTCTGTCCCCGTCCACTCTCACAGGCTGTCATAAGAAAGGGCAGCTTGCAGGTTGGGTGTTTTTTTATTTTTTCTCTCTGAATAATGGAGGTCGGTTGGACCCAGCGGGAGGCCTGATTGGCTCGATTGAGAGGTAAAGATAGGATAGGACTGCCCGATTTTGAGATCACGTTGAAAGTCGTGGGCAGCTTAAACATCTTTTGACCAAAATATGTGAACCGAGAGTCTCAAAGTTTTTTCATGTATGATAGATAGCATAAATGCTTCTTTAGGGATTTCCACGTAGTGAATTGCCCTTTTTGCAGAAATGTGCATCTGGCGGCGGTCTGTGTGTGTACATTTATAAATACATTTGTGACGCAGCCCTGCCCGTGGCACCCAGGAATGCATACGTTTTTTCAGAAATGTTTTTGTGTGCAGAAACATACGTTATATACTCGGTGTACATTGATTTTAACCTATATGGGAAGAAAAGGGTGCTTCCATTTTGTGTTTCTGTCCCCGCCCACTCTCACAGGCTGTCATAAGAAGGGCAGCTTGCAGGTTGGGTGTTTTTTATTTTTTCTCTCTGAATAAGGGAGGTCGGTTGACCCAGCGGGAGGCCTGATTGGCTCGATTGAGAGGTAAAGATAGGATAGGACTGCCCGATTTGAGACCACGTTGAAAGTCGTGGGCAGCTTAAACATCTTTTGATCAAAATAGGTGAACCGAGAGTCTCAAAGTTTTTTCATGTATAAGTGAGAAAAACATGCACATGTTTCTTTTTAAATAGTGTATATAAACTTCTGGTTTCAACTGTATATGTTTCTTGAGTAACAGACCAAATTAATTTGGGTAAGAAGCAGAGGGATCATGGGGACACACAGGTGATTAACATAAAACTATTTAAAGGGCTTCCCATTTTATTTAATAAATGTATGATATTACTGCTCCAAAAATGAATACATAATCACCTTGACACTCACTACCCTTCCAGCTCTGATGCTGCCGTTGACGTCTTTCCGGTCTTCTGTTTACATCTGGCTCTGTGCGTGACCACTGCAGAGGTCTTATGGCGTTGCCTAACATGTCAGAAAATAGGCCATGACCACTGCATTCAATCAGTGGCCGCAGTAGTCACGCACAGCAGCTAGATGTTAATAGAAGACCAGAAAGACACTGCCAGCAGCGTCAGAACTAGAAGGGCAGCAAGTGGCCAGAATATTTTTAAATATATTATTGGAGCAGCAGTATACTAAATTTAGAGAACCCCTTTAAAGATTTTCAATCAACACCTTTTCCTAAGTCGCTCCATTCTTCATTTTACATGCATTGAGTCATTGTTAAAAAAAAGAGGTTAAAAAATGTAAAAGGTGGGCATAGCCTTTAAGTGGTTGTGTTCAGCCATTGTTACTACTTTTCATGTAATTACAGCTTTGTTAAAAGCAAAAGAAATGTTTGCACCATATAAATGATTTATGCTGGTAAATAATATAACAGACAAGACAAATTCATTTACTTATTTATGTAAGACATGAATAGGTAAATGTCATTGTTTTGACTAGTGCTGAAACAAGGCCAGAAACACAGTTCTTACCTGTTAGACCTGCTCAATACATGCCTCTCTCCCTATAAATTCCTGATGAAGAACTATAGGGGCACAGTTCAAGCTGAAAGACGTTGCACAGTTCTTCTCATTCATGAATGGCTGCAGGTCTGAGTTCAGCTGAAATACAATTAACAAATATGAGTGCAGTCTATCAAGCTTTATCCGAATCTAGAACAAAATACTGTATTACCTGCTTTCTAACCTGCATAATGGTATCACAACACCAAAAGCTGTATTAATTGCTCAAAAATTAACACTTGATTGAACCTGAAATATCTGACACTAATTTGCATTAAAAAGTATATTTTAAAGTGTGTGTTTTTTTTTTATTATATCGTACAATTGTCTGCAAAATGTTAATATGACAAAAGGAATTCTTACCTGATTGGAGCAATAAGCTACATCTCTATCTAAAAAAAATGTCTAATGCTTCAAAAGATCTGGAGCAAGACAAATCATTTTTCAGTATGTTTTAGAATAATTCCGGTAGTAAATGGCAAAAGGTTGGAAACTGCCCACTCACAACTGAAACTGAGCCTGGCCATTGCTGACATACTATGGTTTCTACATTTGTTAAGCACTGATTTTGGTTAAAATTTTGTAAAAGTCTTTTGTTGTTTAGCTATAACTTTTTTTATTTTTCTGTGAAAAAACAAATCACAGTGAATGCTGTAGATGCACAATTTCAATGTTCACAATAAATCAGAATTACCCTGTTTCCCCGAAAATAAGACAGTGTGTTATATGAATTTGTCTCCTAAAGACGCTCTAGGTCTTATTTTTAGGGGATGTCTTATTCTTCCATGAACAAGAATTCACATTTATTGTTAAACAAAAAAAAATTAACATTTATTAATATACTGTAGTCGTGTCATTACAAACATCGGCATAATCAGCCAAACTGATTCCAATAAGAATTTCTTGTGACTATTTCCATGTACAATAATCTATGGTACATTTACTGATCCTTCTGAACAAAAAGCAACATTTATTCAAAGACAGTCATGTCAACATCTTCTGGAAAGTTATCATAAGGGCACGTCCCCACGGCACGGGTTTTCGGCCGGTTTTTCAGGCAGTTTGCGGTTTTACAGACCACCTGAAAAACCAGCTGAAAATGAGCCGAACGGGGCTCTATGGAAAGTCCCCACTGCAGTGTTTTCCGCCCGGTGAAAAGCATTGGGCATGCACATTCTTCCGTCCGGTTTCCGGATAAAAGCCCCCCAACCCCATGGCCGTGGGGACAGCCGCAAAACAATGCAAATACCGGTCGCATAAACTGGCCGGTATATGTCACTTGCTGTGTAAACGGCCCCTAATTCTCCAAACCCTGAATTTCATGGTGAATTTTTTGTGACTCCATTTCTTTTAGAATCATTGGCCCCAATCTCTCATGTCTAGCAATAGCAATTTCCTAAACAGCTTACCGAATCTGGCCGTTCTGGTACATCCTGATGGAGGTAAGCGGCTTTGTAGCGTGATCGACTGCTGATTGCAGCTAACACCCACCAGTAAAAGTGTTTTGTTTAACTCATTAGATGCTGCGATGAACACAGCTGCGGCGGCTAAATGAATGAGAAACGGTGCTGCGCAATGTTCCTCACTCTGATCAGGACCGGGCGATCTCACCGGTTAACCTGCCTCAGAAATCGATGTTAAAAGAGCATGGCCCCTTCTCGAAATATTAACAAAAAACGTAGTGAACTTTGTATATACTTTAAGCGCAGCCAGACGACTAGTCAAAATTTGGCACATAGGTAAATCTGGCACTTTGGAATGTTTTAGACCAGGTTTCAGCTCCATAGGCCCTACTGTTCTTTGCTTATCCACAAAAAATTCGATCTCATTGTGAACACACTGAATCTGTACTGAATTTGAGCATTCTGCTACAATATAGCCAGAGAGGGGCTATAAAGAATACTGCCTGAGAGAGGTGCCACCTACCTCATACCTCCCTGTAATACTGTACTACTGCTATATTACAGCCAGAGAGAGGCACTGTGTATCTCATACCTCCTTTTGATACCGCCAAATCACAACCAGAGACACACCTCAAACCTTACTGTCATACTGTATTACTGGATAACTGCGTACCTCATACCCCTCATAATACTGTATTACTGCCACATCACAACCAGAAAGGGACACTGCATACCTTAAAGGGGTGTTATCGTTTGAGCTGCTCGTGCTGTTCGGCTAATTTTCTCAGATTGCGTTTGAAATCCAGGGGCGTGTCTCTCCTGTCAGCAGGCGTGTCTCTCCTCCCAGGAGGCGTGTCTGTCCTCACTGAAGAACTGTGACATCATCATTTTGTTTAAAGCAGGGGATGCAGAAGGTTGTCTGGATATAACAGCTCTGTAGCCTCCTGCCTGCTTATGTCTGCAGCCTTGAGGCTCCAAACTCCAGCAAGCACCTGTCATATGTCTTAGTTTACACACAACTGAAAGCCAGCAGCTGTTACTTCTAGTGGTGTTCATCCAAATTGTACTGACAACAGGCAGAGATCTTTACTCAACTACAAATGTCAGCTTCAAGTAAAGATCTCTGCTTCCTGTCAGTGACATGTGAGTGAAAACAATGGGGGGAGAAGCAAATCAGCTTTGAGAGAAGCTCAGCTTGTAACTAACTTGGGCTGGTGGTGCAGAGGTAGAGAGCGCAGTGGTAGACTATTGCTTTTACAACAAAGGGGTTTGGAGTTCTAGTCCCTCACAGGATATATTTTTTTTTCCCCCCCCCTAAATTCTACACATATGTAGAGAGACCTAAAATATATATGTTAATCTCTATAATGATATATATGCACATACAGGGCTCCCCTATATCATGTCTCATCCCCCAGAATATATGCATTGTATCACGTATGTTGGAAGTGCTTGGTGTGACTGCAAGGATAGGACAATATATAGGGGAGCTTTGTTTGTGTATATGAATAAAATTATAGATGTCTACACATATATTTTCATATCTTTAAATATGTGTACAAATTTTAAGGAAAAAAAAAATTTCTGATGGGGCTTGAACTCCCAAACCTCTGTCTTACAGGGCTGATCACCTAAGCTCTGCACCCCACAAGCAGCTTATGCAGACATAGTGTTGAATCCTTCTGTTATACACTACAGATGATGACGTCATAAGGAGGTGGGGCTTGCATTCGATCTGAGGAACAGAACGCCTTCTTTTCCAAGTAGCAGCTTAAGGACTGGATCTGTGAGGAGGTTAATCAACCACTTGGCAAAAGCCCCCTTAAACAGCCAGTAATTGCCCAGAACATTGACCCTAAAGCTGGGAGATGTACATAGAGGCAGCAGACCTTGGTCTCACTATCGATTTTAACAGCTCAGAGGGGAGTAAACACAGAGTGTGCAGGCAGCCAATCACAGCGCAGAGGGCGTGGCCCGGGTGTTTCCTGTCTAGGGGCGTATCCCAACAGGCTGAATGAAATGTCAGCCAGCCAATCACAGTGCAGGGGGCATGTCTAGGGTGCGAGAATCGACCAGGGGGCGTTCTGACCAGCAACAGCAGAAATAGAAGACAGATTTACAGAGATGCTCATATCTGCTAAACCAAGTGACAGAGGTAATGCAACCCAATTACAAAAGTGCTTATTTTTACTGTCCCCATAATCTGAGACATGATCTTTGTAACGATAAAACCCCTTTAAACCTCCCTATAATATTGCAACATACTACTGCAACATCTACTACATACTACTGCAACATACTAATGCAACATTTACAATAATACAGAGGCACCACATACCTCATACCTCCCTGTAATACTGTACTACTGCTACATCACAGCAGGAGAGGCACTGCATACGTCAAAATCCTTGTAATACTATACTACTCCCAAATCATAGACAGATAAAGACTCAGCATAAGGGCATGTTCACACGGGCAAAATTACGGTAATCCATAGTTCTCAGAGAACTATGGATTACGCCTCCTCTTCCCGCTCATACAATACGATCATATTGTACGAACGGGGAGATAAGTGACATGTCAATTACTTGCGGCAAATATGTGCCGTGAGTAATGCATGTCAATGGGGCTGGCGGGGTGCCCCCCACGACTCATAAATAAATAAGGCACCTTGGAAGGTTTTAGACCAGACTTCAGCTCTCTAGGAGCATATTCTAGTAATATTAGTAATATATTGCAGAACAGTGTATAATAATGGCCTATAATAGGGTATAATAGGAGCACTAAGATGGCAGTCATGTAGGCCTTCATTAGTACTAGTATACAGCTGGCATCTTGCTCCAACAGACAAGATTTGAGATAACTTCAATCTCAGTAATTTAACTCCCTAGATCCCACAGTCAATGTTGTGGAACTTCTCATGTTTATGAGTTTTTCTACAATAAACTGCAGATATTCTGTAATAGATGTTTCAGTTTCTAAGGTACCATAACTATATTCGATTAAATGCTTTGAATATGTCCAAACATATCTCAGAATATGCCCTGACATGTCTCTAGAAAATGGCGTTTTACATCTTCAACCGCGCTGTGAGAAGACGGCGATGGGCTGACTGCCAACCTGATGTTAGAAGCTTTGTGAAAGGTCTTATGTTGAAGAGAAATAACGATGAACATTTGATGGCAACTAGCCAGATTGTCAGAATTGAATATGCATAAGAGAGGAATAAGAGTGTAAGCAATTAAAGTGTAAATTAAAATGTATTGACCAATTGGATGGAGAATGTCCACCAATTGGATGATGTTAACCAATCTAAATTGATGCTTCACTTATGTAACTCACTCCAGAGGGTATAAAGCCCCACCCTCATTGGAATAGGAAGGGGGGTGCATGCTGAAACTCTTTTTCTCCTCTTAATTCCCCATCAACGTCACTTCAATGGGTACACGAGAATCTAATAACTGGCTGGCACCTAGGCTTGCCGTGACCGCAACCACAATATCTAAGAAGTAACACAGAGGAAGACAGCTCCCTCTGTCATGCCATGCCATGGGATTGCAGAGTGCCAAGTTGTCATGTCAGCCAAAGACCTAACGCAGGCTCCCAGGTCTGCCATCTTTGCACTCTAATGTGCTCTTTGCCAGAGGCAAGGCCTAGTGGGATGCAAATACATTGCTATACAGAAGTATTGCATTGTGTTAAATCAGGGACCTAGCAATCGCATTGTCTAGTTCCCAAGTGAGACAATTTTTTTTTTAATTAAACTTTTTTTAAGGAATAAAAAGACAACACCGTTTTTCCATTAAAATTTCTTCAGTATGGCAAAAATATAAAATAATAAAAAATACAATACAAATAGTAACACAAACGATATGTTCCATAAAACATGTGTTTATCACACAGTTAGGACCATAAAAAATTTCAAACTGTAATAACAATGTTATTGTATTCTATTCATCCAACCTCACAAAAAACTAAGTAAAAAGTAATTGCAATGTTATAAACAATATATATATATATACATATACAGTCATATGAAAAAGTTTGGGCACCCCTATTAATCTTAATCATTTTTAGTTCTAGACATTTGGGTGTTTCCGGATTGAAATGAGGTTTATTGTACTAACACAAAGTGTGCAATATGCATTAAACCAAATTTTGACTGGTGCAAAAATTTGGGTACCCTTAATCATTTTATTGATTTGAATACTCCTAACTACTTTTACTGACTTTCTGAAGCACAACATTGGTTTTGTAACCTCACTGAGCTTTGAACTTCAAAGCCAGGTGTATCGAATGATGAGAAAAGGTATCTAAGGTGGCCAATTGCAAGTTGTTCTCCTATTTGAATCTCCTGTGAAGAGTGGCATCATGGGCTCATCAAAACAACTCTCAAATGATCTGAAAACAAAGATTGTTCAACATAGTTGTTCAGGGAAGGATACAAAAAGTTGTCTCAGAGATTTAACCTGTCAGTTTCCACTGTGAGGAACATAGTAAGGAAATGGAAGACCACAGGGACAGTTCTTGTTAAGCCCAGAAGTGGCAGGCCAAGAAAATATCAGAAAGGCAGAAAAGAAGAATGGTGAGAACAGTCAAGGACAATCCACAGACCACCTCCATAGAGCTGCAGCATCATCTTGCTGCAGATGGGGTCACTGTGCATCGGTCACAATACAGCACACTTTGCACAAGGAGAAGCTGTATGGGAGAGTGATGCGAAAGAAGCCGTTTCTGAAAGCATGCCACAAACAGAGTCGCCTGAGGTATGCAAAAGCACATTTGGACAAGCCAGCTTCATTTCGGAAGAAGGTCCTGTGGACTGATGAAACAAAGATTGAGTTGTTTTTGGGCATACAAAAAGGCGTTATGCATGGCGTCCCAAAAACACAGCATTGCAAGAAAAACACTTGCTACCCACTGTAAAATTTGGTGGAGGTTCCATCATGCTTTGGGGCTGTGTGGCCAATGCCGGCACCGGGAATCTTGTTAAAGTTGAGGGTCGCATGGATTCAACTCAGTATCAGTAGATTCTTCAGAATAATGTACAAGAATCAGTGATGAATTTGAAGTTACGCCGGGGATGGATATTTCAGCAAGACAATGATCCCAAACACAGCTCCAAATCTACTCAGGCATTCATGCAGAGGAACAATTACAATGTTCTGGAATGACCATCCCAGTCCCCAGACCTGAATATCATTGAACATCTGTGGGATACTTTGAAGCGGCTGTCCATGCTCGGCGACCATCAAACTTAACTGAACTTGAATTGTTTTGTAAAGAGGAATACCTTCATCCAGGATCCAGGAACTGATTAAAAGCTACAGGAAGCGACTAGAGGCTGTTATTTTTGCAAAAGGAGGATCTACTAAATATTAATGTCACTTTTCTGTTGGGGTGCCCATACTTTTGCACCAGTCAAATTTTGGTTTAATGCATATTGCACATTTTGTGTTAGTACAATAAACATCATTTCAATCCGGAAATATTACTGTGTCCATCAGTTATTAGATATATCAAATTGAAATGGCTGTTGCAAACACCCAAATATTTAGAACTAAAAATGATTAAGATTAATAGGGGTGCCCAAACTTTTTCATATGACTGTATTTTTATATATATATATATATATATATATATATATAATATATATATATATATATATATATATATATATATATATATATATATATATATGATGGCAACAAAAAAAGAACTACAGCTTTTCCTAAACAAACACAAGCATTTATACAGCTCTGATGACAGAAAAGAAAAAATGTTCTGAATCGTAGAATGTAGTAAAAAGTGGCTGGAAGTAATAATACCTTCACTTGGTAGCTATGGAAGCCTTCATCAGCCTTCCAGCTGCAATGGCAATGGATCAGCACCCCACAATATCGCCACGGGGAGGCAATCGGAGTAAGGAACAGTACACAGCACCGTTTCTCATTTATTTACAGTTGAAACCAGAAGTTTACATACATTATATAAAAAGACACATATACATGTTTTTTCTCACTATCTGACATGAAATAAGAATAAACCTTACCCGTTTTAGGTCAATTAGGATTAACACAATTATTTATATTTGTCAAATGCCAGAATAATGAGAGAGAATTTTTAAGGCATTTTATTACTTTCTGCAAAGTCAGAAGTTTACATACATTTCATTAGTATTTGGTAGCATTGACCATCTGCTGCATTTACACGGCACAGACCAAATACCGGTCAGGAAATCCCGACCGGTATTTGGTCTGTTTATGGCACGCAGGGGGGCGGCTTTTCTCCACGGTTTGCAGATTCAAGCCCTCCCCCTTTGCACTCGCACGTTCATGTTCCGCCCAAAAAAAGGACTGAAGAATTAACATGTGCTAAGTTTTTCAGTCTAAAAAACCGTCTGGAGGAAAATCCGTGCAGTGGGGACTGCTGCACGGATTTTCCATATAAGTCTATGGGGGAGTGTTGATTGTCAGTTTTCAGATGGTTTATAAAACCACAAAACGTCTGAAAAACCACCAAGAAACCGATGCTGTGGGGACAAGCCCTGAAACTGTATGACTTGGATCAAACGATTTGTATTTCCTTCCACAAGCTTCTCACAATAATTGGTGTGCATTTGCAAACATTAATCTGGCTTTGATATGTTATATGTAATGGCTTCTTCCTGGCACAGTGGCCTTTCAGCCCATGGTGATACAGTACTCATTTCTCTGTGGATAATGACACAATCTTACCAGCTTCTGGCAGCATCTTCACAAGGTCTTTTGCTTTTGTTCTTGGGTTGATATGCACATGTCGGCCAAAGTACATTCATCTCAGACACAGAACCCATCTCCTGAGTGGTATGATAGCTGGACATTCCCATCTTGTTTATATTTGCATTTAATTGTTTGTACAGATGAACAAGGCAGCTTCAGGTATCTGGAAATTGCACGCAAGGATGACCCAGACTTCTGCAAGTCCACAATTCTCTTCCTGATATCTTGGTTGATTTCTTTAGACTTTCCTATGATGTTACACACAAAAGCAGTGTGTTTCTGGTGTGAATTAAAATACATCCACAGCTGTCTCTAATTAACTCAGATGCTGCCAATAAACCTATCAGAATCTTCCAAAGACATGACATCATCATATGGGCTGACCCAAATTGTTTAAAGGCATAGTAATCCTAGTGTATGTTAACTTTAGACTTTGCAGAAAGTAATAACAAAAATTCCTTAAAAATTCTCTCTCCTTTTTCTGGCATTTGGCAAATATAATTTTGGTAATCCTAATTTACCTAAAACGGGTAAGGTTGATTCTGATTTCATGTCAGATAGTGAGAAAAACATGCATATGTGCCTTTTTATGTAGCGTATGTAAATTTCTTGTTTTAACTGGTTGTTGCGAAAATTTTAAAGGGTTTTAAACGGGCAGGTTTAAAAACGGCTGTGTTCTTTTGCTGTTAGCAGCGGGGGGTCAGCGGCGGGTCAGCATCTGTTTTTTAAAAGGGTATGTTCACAAAAGGTTTTTTTTAGATGCGTGTTTTAGATCTTTTTTTTGGGACCCCAAAACAGCCCCCAAACACGCACCCAAAACTATGTGCGTTTAATTTTCCATTGAACGGGGAAGGTTTTTGGTTACATGCATTTTTGGATCTTTCAATTCTTGTTTCAAATTGACGCCCCCGACACCCTTTTTAAAAACTTGGGGTCGATCCGGGTGAAAAGCAAAAAACATCCCAAAACATGCACCACCTTTTGGGTGCAAGTTGGATGATTTTTAAATGCAGACCCTTTTTAATTTACAGGCTTTCCCCCGGGGTTACAAAAGGGGTTAGAGCCCTTTTAGATTGTTTTTTTTTTTTGAATTTTGTTTTGAAAAGTCGGAACCAAAAAATTTTAGCCCCCCCGCCCCCCCCCCCAAAAAATTTTTTTAATTTTATGGTGAAATATGAGGTGTGTATGAAAGGTGTGTAATTTATAAAAAATTATATTTTTCCCCCCTTAGCGGGTTAAATGCCCCCTTACGGGTTTATATGTCCCCTCCCATAAGGCGGGTTTTAAAAGGTCCCCCAAAGAAAAGGTTTATAGGCGGGTATTTTTCCCCCATGGGCAGGTTTTGGCGGGTATTTTCCCCCAAAAGGGCAGGATTTGCCCCCAATTGACAGGTTGGGCCCGATTTTTTGTCCCCCGTAGGGGGGTTTTAAAAGGCGGGCCCATTTGCCCCCCTTTGGCAGATATAGGCGGGTTTAAAAGGCCCCTATAGGCGGTGTTTATCCCCCATAGGCAGGCTTTTAGGCAGGTATTTTGTCCTCTCATAGGCGGTATAGACAGGGCTTACTCAAAAAAAAAAAAAAATACAAATACTCACCTCCCCCCCCGCGCTTTGGGGCTTCCTGGGGCCCCCATTTTTCCCCCGCTCTCAGTCTTCTGGCGCGGGGACACCAAACGGGGGCCCGGGAAAAGGGTCAGCTGTTTGGGGCTCCCAGGGTCGATACAGCTGTGAAAAACCGCTGACACGCACGGACCACGCACCCCGCCCCAATGTTGTCAGCTACTCGGGATTCAGCTGTAGCGACCCCAGAGGATTCGCGAAGTTTAAAATTGCCCCCTGGCTTGCGTGTTCCCGGCCCTGTTCGTAACTGGGGGGAAGACGTAAAGTCGAACGAACTTTTAAGGGTTGGGGAAGGGCCTGTACCATCTTTTTAAAACAGAAAAAAAAAAAGGGTTTCTCAACTATGGTGATGCAAAAAGGGTTTTTTTCCTTTTTAAATAAAAGTGTTTTTACGTGAAAAAAGCAGTAAATCAAAAAAAAAATATACTTTTTGGGGTTTTCCGCTGTAATTGTACAACCTGCGAGAAAAGAAAAAATGTCATTTAAAACCCCCGGGTTAAACCCTGTTAAAAATAAAAAACACTCCCAAACCCAGGATTGCTGTATTTTTTTTTAAAAGGGCTTTCCCAAAAACCTTAAAAAAAAAGTGGTCAAAGTCCCCATATCCCCCCAAAATTGTACCAATAAAAACCTCAACTCATTCCAAAAAAAACATCCCTAAACAGATTTTTAAAACAAAAAAAATAAAAATTATGGCTATCAAAATATGATGACATAAAAAAAAAGCAATTTTTTAAATAAAAGCATTTCTATTTGTGTAAGGAAAAGTTTACACGGCTTATTTCCGACGTAATTGCGGGGATTTGGTTTTTGCCCCGCAATTACGCCGGGTTTCCGGTGTATTTTGCCGAGGGGGGGAAGAAAAGAAAAGAATCCACAGTTCTCTATGAGGGAAATGTGGATTACCGTTTTGTTACTGGGACGGGTTGGGTCCCCCACTGCAGGCAAATACGGCGCGCAGTAAGGCTCCAATCATCCCAAAAAAAGCCCTATGAATGGGCCCAAAAAGTAAAAAAAACATAAAAAACTATATACGATTTATATTATTGTGATTGTACCAACCCCCATAGTAAAGTCATTATGTCATTTATACTGCACGGCAAACGCTGTAAAAGTGAAGCCCAAAACATAATGGCAGAATTGCGTTTGTTCCCCCCATTTTTATAGTCCAATGATAAAGAAAAACTAAAGAACACCAGTGTGCCAAAAATGCACAATACACCACTAGATGAGATCCATTTAGGGGTTTCCCGGGAAAGGGTTTTACCGTTTTGGTTTCTTTGGCGGATTGTAAATACAACATGACACCCACCAAAAAACGGTTTTCCAAAAGCAAATAGCAAATCCCTCCCTTGTACCCCCCTTCCATGCCCCAAACACAGTTTTTCAAAACCCCCCAAAATTTTGGGGACTGGGAACTTTCAAAAAATTGCGAACAAAAAAATGTTAAAAAAATGAAAAAACTGCAAAAAAAAAAAGCGTTTTTTTTAAAAATTTTTTTTTTTCCAAAATTTTTTTTTAAAATTTTTTTGAAATTTTTTTCCTAAAGGGGGTTTTTAAAAATTTATGGGGGTTTCTAAATATAGGCCCCTCAAAAACCATGTCAAACCCGGACTGGGGCCCCAAAAAAAAAAAGATATTGCAAAAATTTTTTTGAAAATGTGAAGAATGGGCTACTAAAAAATTTTAAGCCCCCCAATGTCGTAAAAAAAATAAAAAAACTTTAAAAAATTAATTTCCCCCCTACAGGACCCTAAGGTAATGCTATTTTTAAATACTTTTAGTGGAAAAACTATCTGTCCCTTTCACGCAGGGAAAATTTTTGAACTTTTAAAAAGGGAACATTTTCACATTTTTCCCCGATATTTTGATATTTTTTTGACAAATTTAAACAAAGGGTTTTTAGCCCCCAAAAAGTATTACTAACGTTTAAAGGGATAATGTGTAACAAAAAAACAATGCGGAATCAAATGGATAGGTAAAAGTATTTAAAAAGTTATTCCCCACAAAAAGTTTCACATCCCGATTTAAAAAAAAAGGGGGTCAGTCAGGAAGGTTTAAAACTTGGGTGTGACGGGTAAAGGGGTTTTAAAAAAGTTAAGGACTGCTTACACGTCGGGTTTGAACACTGATTGAATCCCGGGTTTTAAAAAATATACCGGGGAAAAAAGTTGCGGGGTTTTGACTTTCCTTATAAATAAAAAAAACATAATTTATAAAAAAAGCCCCACTTTTTTTTTTTTTAAAAAAATGTAGAACAATTTTTTAGGGGCCGGGAAACTTTGGGACAATAAAAATTGGAAAAAAACAGCGTTTTTAAACCAAGCGTACAGTGTTTTACACTGTTTCCCCCATGCATGTCATTCAACTATATGGGTTTTTTAAAAAATGTGTTTATTTCCCCCTTTTCTGCCAAAGAATTGACCCTTTTCAATTTCCCTTACGAGGCTACATGCCGATTCTAATAAAGTGCCCGAGGCAGAAAAATTTGCCCCTTTGGGGAGTCTGGGTCGGTTTCCCTTTCTGAAAAAAATTTTGCCTGGGGGAAGGGCGAATTTTTCCCAAAAAGGAAAAAAACCCAATTCTGTTTTTGGGCCCTGTTAAAAAACCCGTCACGTTTAACTTACCTTAAGGGTTAAAGGGCAATTTTGAAAAATCTTCCCCTTTTGGTTGTGCCCCAAATTTTTGGGGGATTTTTGGGGGATGTTTAAAGAACAAATGTTTTTTGGAATGGGGGTAACAAAATCAAAAAAACGCCAAATTTACATCATGTTTTGGCCGCCCTTTTTTGGTTTTCCCAAAAGGGGCGACGGAAAGGGCCCTTAATTGTATAGGGCAAAACTAATCCAAAATTTGGGCTGGGGCTTTGCTCTGTTTTGTGAACATGCCCGGTTTTTTGCATTTCCCGCCTAAATGGATATGCCAAAGATGTCCAAGACAGGAACATTCATTTAAAACTGAAAGTCTAAACTTCACTCATGTATTGATGGTTTTGTTTTAAATCCCTTGTGGTGGTGTGTAGGAAGTAGACTATTTTAAGTGTCCTAAAGCTTCTCCACTGACCTATACATGCTAAACATCTAAGAGTATGTTCACACGGTGTATCGGGGCGCGTACTGTACGTGCCACAATACGCTGTGTGTTTTAGAAGTACGCGTACTTCCAAGCACAGGGGGTGCCAGCAGCGGTCACTTGGGATATCAGCGCCGTGAAGAAGTGACATGTCACGTCTCTCCCCCAGCGTATAATACAATCGTATTTTACGCCGGGGGTGACGGACGTAATTCATAGCTCTCTAACAGCGCTATGAATTACCTTACGTTTGGGGCACATGTCTGGCATATTGAAGCACAAATACGCTGTGAAATGCACCCTGCAACTACACCGTCAGAACATACCCTAACAGTAAGTACTTATCACATTATTAAATAACATTTCTCCTGTAAGAAGTCAGACTATAGTGTTACTCCAGTAGTACGTCTATCACTTCACCTTACATTATCCTTGTTTAATATTTATCTACTCTCTGCACACATTCCCATATGTGAGCAGAACTGTAATTTGCAATATAACTAGAAAAACTCATTGCTGTTCCCAGAGGGTTCCATGATGCTCCTGGGCACAAGTTGAACTTCAGGGAATACATCACTAGAGTGCAATGTACATGGAAAATACTATTGAATTATGAATGCAAAATCTGTTCTTTCCCATTACCACAAAAAGCATAAAAACTTATCTTGAACTTAAAAGGGCATAACTTTGTAAAACTAGCCATTTTATGTCCAACAATATGCAGATTCTTTTAGGATTTTGTTCACTACAGAAAAAAAATCAATGTTAAAGAGATGCATAAAGGGGTTTTCTCACTACAAAGATTAACTTTCAACATATATTGCATTGTTGTTTTTTTTTTTTTTTTTGCTTTGTTGGGAAGAAATTTAAACTGGTCTGAGTACACACGGGTGGGTATCTAATTGCAGGAAGTGAAATCAACACAGGCCGGAATGGAAGAAGCTTGGTAAAAGAGTGTGTCATCTCTAACAAAGAAATGAGAATAATTACTTGCTTACTTTAGAGCAGAGCGCTTCAGAGCTCATAGATAAGATTTCCTGCTTTCATGTCAGTGCAATTAAAATGCCCAGCTGATATGCTAATCACTGCTATAGAACCACCCACAGCCTGACCAGGAAGAGACAGGATGCATGAATGTAAAACTGCTTGTGGCTCTGAAACAGCATGGTGAGACAACCCCTTTAAGAATAACCTTGAAGGGTTATTTTCATCACAGAAAGTGCTGTTGGAAGGGCCAATTACTGTAAAGTAAGTAATTTTCAAAATCCATACTATTAAAAAAATAGGTATGCTTTACCTAATACAGGCCTTTTTTGCACCTTCAACTTACTCTCGTCTCCTTGGTTACCGACCACCACTGTGTGCTTTCTATGGTGGCTGGTAATGCAGCGCTACTGTGATGTTGCCTGTGGCCAGGATAGCGGAGTCATGCATTTTTGCTCATGTGTACTACTACTCCTTCTTCCCGGCCCAGTCAGGCCACGGGAACTTATGTTCAGATAGTCTTTGATAATGCAGCATTACCGGCTACCACTGAAAGCACACAGTGGTGCACGGTAACCAAGGAGACAAGATAGCAAGTTGAAAGTGCAAAAAAAGGGCCTGCATTAGGTAAACCAAACATATTTTTTAAGAACATGTATTTTGCAAATTTCTTTCTTTACAGTAACTGGCCCTTCTAGCAGCACTTGCTGTGATGTGAATACCCATTTAAGAATATGACCAAGGTTCAGAAAATTCAGAACTTTTTACATGTGAACAACTTTTCCTTTACAGTGATTAACAAGCAGAGAAGGGGAAAAATGCTGTTTATTCAGCACTAGTAATCCATGATGTCATGTACATGCTTAATTTTCTATATACCGTCTGAAGCCTTAGGTTATGTTTACATGTCCAACTTACAATCCAATACGTATTTTCATGGCAGATATTCAAAGCGGAGCCTAGGATTTTTGCTGCGGGGCTGTGTGACAGTTAACTCTATTGTCATTGCCAGATATTTCTGCTCACAATAAGTGATATGCCACCTATTTTCTCAACGGATTTATATTCTGCTGGTCCACAAAAATCTGCCTGGGAAATTTTCCATTGCATGTGAATGGGGTTGCAAAAAAACAGTTCACACCTTTTCTATGTCAGGTGACTTCCCAAAATCAGGAGGCGAAGAAGCTCCCGGTATAACCCCATCCATTGTTTACATTTTTTTTTTTGCTGCATGCCATTCAGGCGTAAGCCAAAAGGTTGCTCTTTTAGCCTCTGACTAATGTAACTCTTTAAACATGTTTAGTAGGTACATAGGAGCTTTCCCGATGATAAAAACGGGATATGAAAGTAGCTTTAGGAGCAAAGTTAGTTTTGGGGAAATGGTAAAACTGTTCTTTCTTATACTATAAAGCATCCGAAGAACTGAAACATGAAGAGCTAGAAAAAATATCATGTAAAAATGTAACACAGAACAGATACTTTGATGTTACAAAGCTGTGTGGTCACACACGTGGACAAAATTGTTGGTACCACACCGTTAAAAAAAAACAAAAAAACCCTGAGAAACCACAATGGTCACCGAAATAACTTGAAACTGACAAAAGTTATAATCAACTAATGCAAATCAGACATTACCGATAAATAAAAAAAATTAAAAAAAACCCTAAACTAATTAAAATATCCTGGATAAAAATAATAGCACACCTAGAAAAGATTGAAAATAGTTTGACCATAAGGACATGTTAAACAAAGGTGTGTTCTGTAATTAGCATCACAAGTTCTTCAAACATGTAATAAGTCAGTCTGCTTAAAGGGTAAAAAGCAGTCACAGTGCTGTTTGGTATCATAGTGTGTACCACACTAAACATGGACCAAAGTAAACTAAAGAAGGAGTTGTCTCAGGAGATTAGAAAGAAAATTATAGCCAAACATGTTGAAGGTAAGGGCTATAAGACCATCTCCAAACTGCTTGATGTTCCTTTTACTACAGTTGCACATACTAGTCAGAAGTTTAGAGTCAGTGGGACAGTAGTCAATCTCTTTTGACTTGGCTGCAAGAGGAAAATTGATGACAAACTGTAAAGACGGATAATATGAATGGTATTGGGGTATGAGCATTATAGAGCGTTTTCGGGCTGCTCGGTCAGTTGTTTCAATGATCATTGTGGGTATTTTTTTCTTTACCAAAAGGTTCCTTGTGTGTATTTAAGCCTGAGCTTCAAATTTCCAAAAGGACAAAAAAAGATTTTCTTTTCCATTTTTGCCTCCCTGTTTGAAAACCATAATTTTTTTTTATTCTTTTGGTGATATAGCTGTATTATTTATTTAGCGGAATTTAAAGGGAACCTGTCAAATTGATCATCCAATCTGATCCGCAGACATCATGTTATACAGTAGGAATAGATGAGCAGACTGATATATAATTTTTGAAAGAAACGATTCAGAAGATCTTGTAATCCTTTAAATCCCTACTTATTTTTGGAGTCCAGTGGGTGGCCTTATCAGTGACTGACAGTCACCTCTGTATACACACTGACACAAGGAAGGTCCCCGCTCCGCACCACAGACGCACTTGTGTCGGTGCTCCCCACCTCGCCTGCCCTGCCGGCAGCTACTCTCATCTCTTCACTCCTGCTCTGCTTCCTTTTACTGCCTGCGAGTACTTCTTCCCTAGGCTGTGCACATGACAACTCTTTAGGATTTAAAGAGCCAATGCATCATCGCCTTCCAATGGTTAGCCACCTCCTGCTTCATAAGGAACTTTCTTCCTTTGCTCTTTGTTTGGATTTCTGATGTTTTTGACCCTCTGCTACGGACTTCTGACCAGTCTTCCTGTAACCCAACCACGTCTCTGCCTGCTCCCTGTGTACCACGATTGGCACTTTGGCTGTCACGGCTATCGACCTGGTAGTCCACCCTACCTTATGGCAGGCACTGGTGAATACCAGGGGGCTCCTTATACTCTTTGTGGTCAGTGTCACCTCTCGCTGTGACCCAGTGGTTGCACAACAGCATACAGGACAGTAGGATGTTATTCACTACCGCCTTTTGGACTCCTTAACTCACAATAAGCAGATATTTAAATGAATAAAATAAAGTTCTACTGAATTTATTTCAACACAACTATGTATCAATCTGCTCAGCTCCTTCTTCTCCACAGCATGCCACTAGCAGATCAAATAGCATGTTCAATGTGGCACATTCCCTTTAATTTTAATTTGTCTTTCAGAAATTCCAAAAACCTAAATAATGCTGAAAATGTTTTCTTAACGTACTATAAATAACACATTCAATTTGGGAATAAGCGATAAGTGTAGAATCTTTATGTTTATGACATTTATTTAAAAGGGTTTTAAGAGATAAAATAATTTTGTAAAGGGGTTAATGGCATAAAATAACAAAACATCTAATACTCTTCAGGTAGATGGTTTTTATGTCAGACTATAGAGATTTTTTTTGTACAGATGTAGAAAAGTGTAATTTGAAGGTAATATCACGGCTTTCAGTGTTATGTTCTGAGATCACCAAAAAAACCACTGAAAAGCATTACAAAAACTAACATAACATCCTGCGCCATGACATCATGGTTCATTGTCTGTCAAGTTTATGCTTGCTACATCTGTATCTTGGAAAACGTATAATTTCTCTTCTTTATTATTTTTGTATTTTTTAAAAAGTTGATTAAACTTCCCTGTCCTACGAGTGGAATAACTTCTGATTCTTTATTGCTGTAATGTAACAGCACAATTGTATATGCTAATACATTTTGAATTATGCATAATAAAACTCACAGGCATCTGTTAGCATGCAACTAAAGTATACCATAAAAGAAATTATCACAAGATAGCCTTGGGGGCTGTCCATAAAAACAAAACATCAGTCCTATTAATCAGAATACAAAAACTGATAAGCACGTAAGAAAATAAACCCTTTCTTTGTCACAAAAGTGTGTGTGTGGATTCATAGGTTCCCATTGACCGCAATAGAAAATATGTGTTGTAGTTCATACATCGCGTAGTTTCAGCGGTTGATTTTTTGCCATAACAAAAACTAATAACATGGTTATTTTTTGGTCAAATTCCATGTGTAAAATGTGTGGAAATTATTTGTAAATTGTTTTCAATGCAGATCCACATCCAAAAACACATAGAAATGAAACCTAGAAACATATGATATACTTGTTGAAAACCACGTTCGATAATGTGGTTTTCAACGGCAGATTCCAATGAGTGTGGACATACTTTTAACCCGTTCTCGACACTGGATGTACAGGTACAACCTACCGGGAATAGACTTACCACAAATGGACATACAAGTACATCCTGGACATTGTGTGGGCTCCCAAGTGGGACCCACACGATCACAACATAGGATCAGTTGTATATTACAGCTGGCCTCATGCTGCATCACCCGCTACCATGACCTATCACGGTCGCCGCAGCTACGGGAAAGACGGAAGGAGGCAGATGCTTCTGTCGGAGCAGCTGCGACGCGATCGCTGCTGGCTGCTTAACTGAAGCCCGGAAGTTTACAATAGCTTCCAGGCTGTCTATGACGTCACCATGCCTGGCAGTGCCTTGTGAATGATAGATGCCATAAAGACCAGTACATAGCAGTTCTGCTGTTTACTCATCTCTATTGTATCAATGATCTGAAGATCATTGATAAAGTCACCTATAAGTAAAAGTAAAAAAAAAAAGAAGTAAAACACAAACAAGAAAAATAAAATAAAAACGCGTACACCGTCCTTTTTCCCCTTTACAAATGTCAATCGCATTTCGCAAGATTAAAAATAAATAAAGTAAATATATTTGGTATATTTGGTATTGTTGCATGCGTAACAAACTACCGGTAAAAAACAAAAACAACAAATAATCACAGAATTGCAAGTTTTGTTCATCCTGCAGCGCATAAAATGAAATAAAAAACAATCAAAAACTCATATAAACACCAAAGTGGTACCAATAAGGCTATGTTCACACGGCTTATTTGGGCACGTATTTTAGCCCGTAATTCGCGGCGTACTGTGCAAATTACGGACTGAAATATGGTGAAGTCATTACGGTAATCCACAGTTCTCATAGAGAACTATGGACTAGGCCATGTTCACACGGCTTAATTGCGGGAGGTAATTATCCCCCGCAAATTACACCGTGTGGGCGGGTCGGGAGTGGGGGGCCGGCACCTCGCCGGCCCATAGACTATCAATTGCTAGCGGCGCATATACGCCGCTAGTAAATGACATGTCACTTATCTCCCCCCGTGGCGGATTCGCCGAGTGGAGAGAGGAGACGTAATCTATAGTTCTCTATGAGAACTGTGGATTACCGTAATGACTGGGACGTATTTCAGCCCATAATTCGTGCAGTATGCCGCAAATTACAGCTGAAATACGTGCCCAAATAAGCCATGTGAACATGGCCTTACGTCTCCTCTCCCAGCTCGGAGAATCCGTCTAGCGGGGAGAGAAGTGACATGTTATTTACTAGCGGCGTATACGCGGCGCTAGCAATGATAGTCTATGGGCCGACGAGGTGCCGGCCCCCGATCCCGTCCACACGGTGTAATTGCAGGGCGTAATTACGCCCCGCAATTAAGCCGTGTGAACCATGGCCTAAAACTCCAGTTCACCTCACAAAAAAAAGACTTTACACAGTCCCTTTATGCATTCCTATGGGACTGACATTGAGCTTTCAATAGGAATGTAGTGGTCTTTTAAGTTACATTGGATACAATATTTTCAACATACAATGGTCTTTCTTGGGACATTGTACGTTGGGTGTGGTTTCAAGATGCAATGTCCCAGACACTGATCCAGCTACTTATCATGAACATTTTACCGGTAAAACATCTGTTTCAGTGAACTGCATGCAGTGATTGGCGATCTAGTAGCGCCTTTCTATGTGATGCTACATGTCCTGTACTGCTCTATACATGTGCCAGCATGAGCAGCTCGTTGGGCACCAGGTGAGGGCACCCTATTTCTTTTTTTTGGCACATTGTCTATAGCGTACATGATCCAAAGAAGCTCCTGTCCTCAAAATAGAAAGTGATTTCCAGATACAGCTCTTTCTGATGTTATAATGTAAAGACTTGCTTTAGCTGTATTAGTTACCTGCCTCATTTTCTTTAATCTTTATTTTACATTACATTGGGGAGGAGGGGTGACATTTTGGGGTTTCAAAGCCAATTACCAGTTTTCCATAGAGGTATGGGTTCAACATACAATGGTCGTCCTGGAACCAATTAACATTGGATGTTGTATAGTGAGTTGAACTGGTCACATGACTCAACACAGGATTGCTGATCTGGTGTGTCTTGTAGTCTAGAAATAAGTTACCTGAAGATACTCTAATTCAATTATACTAGCAGATAAAATTATAACCACTGAACAGTCATTCAAAGTAACATACATGGGAAGACTAAAAGATAAGCACTTCCCGGTTCTTTGGACATGTTGACAGGGCCGTTCGCCTGCCCGGAGGATCGCCCCTGACTCTGCGCGGCTGTTTTAGAACCGTCGCGCAGAGCCAGCAGCAGCTGTTGTCACAGGGAGGAGGCGGGACGGATTGTTCCCATTCTGACTCCTCCCCTGTATCAGCGTCGCAGGGGGCGCACAGCTTTCACCGCGCCCCCTGAGACGCTGTGATGTCCTGGGTCGGCAGCTCTGCCACCGAGGAGACCCCTGGGAGCTGCGTGACAGTGTAAGCGGCTTGATGACGTCACGCCGCTTACACTGCTCAACAGCTCCGGACCGGGACGCGCGGACTGAGGTCAGTACTATTTTTTTATTTTATAACTAGTTACAGGGGGGCATCACTGGCTACAGGAAGGCATCACTGGCTACAGGGGGGGGGCATTACTGGCTACAGTGGGGGGGTATCACTGGCTACAGGGGGGGGGCATCACCTGGCTACAAGGGGGGAATTACTGGCTACAGGAGGGGGGCATCACTGGCTACAGTGGGGGGGGGGGGCATCACCTGGCTACAGGAGGGGGCATCACCTGGCTACAGGAGGTGACATCACCTGGCTACATGAGGCATATTACGTGGCTACCATATGGGGTGCTATAGATGGGGAGTTTGTATAGATATAGGAATTGGTAGAGAAGTGCTGATAAAGAGAGGAGTCTTAAGATGTTTGTTTTGTAAATTTTACAGTGAAGAATCGGGAGTAGTCCTCATGGCGTCTGGGACAGATGGAAAAGAAGAGAGAAAAAGACCAAATCTTCAGAGACGTCTCTAAATATAACTATACTGTAATCATTTACATGTCTGCAGAGCCTGTGTACAGCTGGTATCCACCACTGTATGGTCACTGTACGCCAGTAATATTGGTTGTAGTATAATGGTTTATACTTAGTAATGGTTAGTTTGTATTATTCGGTCACTATATGGTGGTGACATGTGGTCATGGTGTGGTGGTATTATTCGGTCACTGTATGCTGGTGATATGTGGTCTTAATGGTCTTGGGATTGTGGTTTTGTGTAGCAGTGTTATTTGGTATCTGTATGACTATTATTCAGTAGTTTTCTATGTAGCACATTGTGGTAAAGCTTTTTGTATATTTTGGCTTTGGTTGATGATGATGCAATGTGTCGCATAGTGGCACCATATGTTACCGGAGGAGGAGGGGGGGCAAAATGTCTTCACCTCACCCTGAGTGAAATTTAGCCTAGGAACTGCCCTGCATGTTGAGCAGCAGAACTGGTGTTTTCTTCGCAGCCCCATTTGGCAGTCTAGGGAGCTGAAGATTTCCACTTACACTCACTAGTATAAATTTGTTAGGTATCACACTGACTCCTTTAATGGACTCTACCATCAAAATTTCTCTTTTCACATATTGACAGCAATATGCAACTAGTATATAGATTTTTTTTTATTTGTTTTTATTTTTTTAATATATAATTTGTTTTAAAGTTCCCTATGTACATTACTCTCTCACTCTGTGAGCTCTGAAAGCACAGGAGTAAGATGATTGCTTGGTGGCCCTTCTTTCTAGTCGGCTCTGGCCTGAGAAGTGTAAATATTAGCAGCAATAAACTGATACGTGTGAAAAACCCTCTCCTTTATCCTTTCATATCATAACAACAAAGTGATTATGTCATTACCTACTGTTTGTAATGAGACTACATAGCGCTAAGTAGCAACTACAGTAAAGTGAGATTAGTCTGCTTTGCCATGTAGGAGTTTTATCTCTTTAGTAATCACAGGCAGAAATAGACAATATTTTATATGTAATTTTTAATTGCATAGGATTGCTGGAAAAAAAATACTGCCAAAAATTGGTTTCCAGGAATATTGGTTTTAATAAGAATACTTATTTTTGATGGAAGTGCCCCTTTAATTTAGGGCTCCAAAATATGCAGCGGTTTGTGGCATGCAACTGGAAATAGCAGTTAATATGTACAGTTGTACTCAAAAGTTTATATACCCCGGCAGAATTTTTGCTTTCTGGGCCTTTTTTCAGAGAATATGAATGATAACACAAAACCTTATTTCCCACTCATGATTAGTGGTTGAGTGAAGCCATTTATTGCCAAACTACTGTGTTTTCTCTTTTTAAATCATAATGACAACCAAAAACATCCAATGACTCTGATCAAAAGTTTACATACCCTGGTGATTTTGGCCTGATAACATGCACAGAAGTTGGCACAAATGGGTTTGAATGGCTACTAAAGGTAACATCCTCACCTGTGACCCATTTGTTTGTAATCAGTGTGTATGCATAAAAGCTGAGTGAGTTTCTGGGATCCAGACAGACTCTTGCATCTTTCATTCAGCCACTGATGGTTCTGGATTGTGAGTCATGGGGGAAAGCAAAAGAATTGTCTACGGATCTATGGGAAAAGGTAGTTGAACTGTATAAAACAGGAAAGGGATACAAAAAGATATCCAAAGAAGTGATAATGTCAGTCAAACTGTGATTCGCAAATAAAATCAGGGGCTCTGTAAGAACCAAACCAGGGTCAGGTAGACCAACAAAAATTACGGCAACAACTGCCAGGAAAATTGTTCAGGATGCAAAGAAAAACCCACAAATAACATCAGCGGAAATACAGGACTCTCTGAAAACTAGAGTGGCGGTTTCAAGATGTAAAATAAGGAGGCACTTGAAGAAAAATGGGCTGCATGGTCACCTGAAGAAAGCCATTACTGTGCAAATGCCACAAAGTATCTCGCCTACAATACACCAAACAGCACAGAGACAAGCCTCAAAACTTCTGGAATAAGGCCATTTAGAGTAATGAGACCAAAACCAAACTTTTTGGCCACAACTATAAACGTTATATTTGGAGAGGTGTCAACAAGGCCTATGATGAAAGGAACACCATTCCTACTGTAAAGCATGGAGGGGGATTGATCATGTTTTGGGGATGTGTGAGCTACAAAGGCACAGGAAACTTGGTCACAGTTGAAGGAAAGATGAATGCAGCACGTTATCAGCAAATACTGGAGGTAAATTTGCTCTCATCAGCCCGGAAGCTGTGAATGGGACGTACTTGGATGTTCCAACATGACAACGGTCCAAAACACAAAGCCAAGTCGACTTTTCATTGGCTACAGCAGAACAAAGTGAAGGCTCTGGAGTGGCCATCTCAGTCTCCTGACCTCAATATCATTGAGCCACTCTGGGGAGATCTCTGGCACACAGTTCATGCAAGACAGCCCAGGAACTGGAGGGTTTTTGCCAAGAAGAATGGGCAGCTTTACCATCTGAGAAAATAAAGAGCCTCATCCACAACTACCACAAAAGACTTCAAGCTGTCATTGATGTTAGAGGGGGCAATACACAGTATTAAGAACTGGGGTATGTAAACTTTTGATCAGGGTCATTTGGATGTTTTTGGTTGTCATTATGATTTAAAAAGAGAAAACACAGTAGTTTGACAATAAATGGCTTGACCCGACCACTAACCAGGAGTGGAAAAAAGTTTTTATGTTATCATTCATATTCTCTGAAAAAAGGCCAAGAAAGCAAAAATTCTGCCGGGGTATGTAAACTTTTGAGCACAACTGTATGCACAAGTAAAGACACCGAAGCCATGTGCTTCATTTATATAAGTCGCACGGATAAATACTACATTTACAACTGCTGTAATTTGTGATAAAACCATACGCATTATTGCAGCACAGTTCTTGTCCAAGTGGCACAAACAACTACGTACACAAGCACCCTTAGAGAGGTTTGTAATGTTCATAGGTTATCTGAATGTAAAAAGTCTGAAGCAGTGACCACAACATTGGAAAAATTTGTCATTTCTCTACATTATTGAGAATTTTGGTATTACCTATTATTGTTTATGACTTTTAGAACTGGCCAGTTTCGAAGTTCACATCTATTCTTTCCTAAACAGGGTTCATTTATGCCTGAAATCCTCACTTTCAATATAAGCTATCCTTTAGCTAATTACGGCACAAATAAAGCAACTGTACAAATGGAGAAATATGGCCTTCTAATTTATTCAAAGATTATGTTCCCCTAATCTAATTTTCATTATTTTCACGTTATGCAATTGGTTAGATTTAAAAAAATCTCATCCACTGGACACATACAGAGATTGGCCTGTGGTACTCACTTTAAATCCACAGCATGTCAATTTATTTTGCAGATGTGCTGCAGATTTTATTAAGGAAGTCAAAATCTGCAACAAGTCCTCAATACTATTTTATTGTTGCAGATTGTGCAAGGGAAACTCTGCTTTGCTGCAAAATCAGCTACTGTAAATGTTTAATACGCTTTTTTTTCCTACTCAATTAGAATTATCTTAATTGAACATTGCCTGTGGCAAATCCACACCAGATCTGCAAGTTTTAGTGCAGATTTGCAGCTGTGAATTTACTTGCAGGAATCCTTTGAATTTTCCACTGCGAAAAGTCTGCAACATTTCCTACCTGCATGCATTTAACTTAAAGAGGACAGAAATAAACAGCAGCCTTTAGAAATGGAGGCCACTACAACGCGTTTCCAATTGAAAGTTAATTCACTTACAAACAGCCTGTCCCTGTATAGTCGGTCTTACACCAGAAATAGTACTTCATTTGAAATTTTTAACATTGAAAATGCTATCTGATCTGCAGGCAGCATGTCACAGCTGAGAATACTGATAGTTTTGTGGGGAAAAATTTAGTAGAAGTATTTTATTCATTTAAATCCCTGCTGATATGGGTTAAGGAGTCCAGTGGGCGGTGTTATCAGAGACTGACAACCTTCCTGTTTAAGTGTGCACACAAAGATAGCTGTCAATCACTGATAAGACCACCTACTGGACTCCTAACACAGTATAAGCAAAGATTCAAATGAATAAATTACAAATTCTAACAAATCTTTCCCCATAAAACTGTATATCAATCTTCTTAGCTCCTCCTGCTCCATAAAATGCTGCCTGCAGATCAGATAACATGTTCAGTTATAGGCTCCCTTTAACTCATAAATTAATTCCTTCATGTTTTTCACTCAAAGAAAGAAATTTTAGTTATATATTTGACCCACCTGAAATCCTACATGCAAGTACAAAGCAAGCTTATAACTCGGTTCCTGCACTTCTATTTTACCATGTGTGAACATCCAAACATTTTTGTTATTTTGAGGATGGGATCTTGGATTTATACTTACAGCTCAATGGCTGGACTACAGACTCAACCAAGTAGGAGGCAATACAAGACTCTGTCCTACTTGGGAAAGATAAAACAGGTGCAGGTAATTGATGAGTAAAAGCTCACACGAACCTTCACTAGGGGGACAATTAGATGATAAAAAACTGCATAGTGAATTGATACCTGTTCACATCAGTATGCAGAAAAGCCACGGTATAATACATGGATAGATTGCAAAAATACTGATAAGACAGCCACTCACATGCCTTCTATGTATGAGGGGGGGGGTGGTGGTATTATTATTGCATATAAATAGGGCGATATCAGCTAATACCTCATATTTGAGATTTTTTCAGGATTACATTTTTTGGCCCAAAAATACTGGGGAGAAGGGAGTATAGTGTTTTGTATTTGACACTTGAAATATGCTTGGCAACCCGTCTAATCGAGTAGTAGGGGCGTCATCAATTGGTTGTAAGCCAGTATGGTGTATCGCCCTATTTATATACAATTATAATACCAGCAACCACCCACCTCATATATAGAATGTGTGTGAGTGGTTGTCTTATCGCTATTTTTGCATTTGTGCAATCTCCCCATGTGTTATACTGTGGCTTTTCTGCATATTGATGTGAACAGGTATCAATTCACTGTGCAGTTTTTTATCATCTAGTTGTTCCCCTAGTGGAGGGGTGTGTGAGATTCTGCTCCTCAATTACATGCACCTGTTTTATCTTTCCCAAAAAGCACAGGGGCTTGTGTTGCCTCCTATTTGGTTCAGTCTCTAGGCCAGCCATTGAGCTGTAAGTATGCCGTTGTTGTGTTTTTGAGTAAATAATGTCCCATTTTTCTGTGCTTTTTCTGATCTTGGATTTATACATATTTTCCTGACAATAAATGAACTACTACCAGGTACTTGGAGGAATTTATAGTGCAAAATGTGATAATAGTGGAAAACGTTTTATTTGTAAGTGAATATCAAACACCAAAAGAACATAATATCCTCACATTTATCTAATGATAATGAATGTACCTTATAGCTTAAGGACATGTGCTTCCCATATTGGAAAGCCATGGACTGGACCTCTGGATCATGCTTTGCCAGTTCCATTGCTGCCTGACAGCTCTTAGCCAGCAGTGAACCATGAGATAGGAAAATGTGCTCCATCCAGTTGTTTATTCCAATGTCATCGGTGCAGGCATTTTTCTAAAAGAAACATAGATGGAAAAATATATTTGTCTGGATGAAACGTATGTTGTATTACTAAGCAATGCAAAATGTTTCAGTACAAATCTAGCTATTTATACATAAAAGTAATGTGCACCCATCATTAATAGTACATAAAGTATTTAATATTCCCATCCGATGAACATTTTAAGAATTTATTTCACCAATACACTGGTATCAGGCATAGAAACCTTCTGCAGATAGTTTTTAAAATTCATATTGTGCCCAACCTTCACCATCTAAAGACTGTGAGTGGCATGAGGTGGCAACTGAAAGTCAGTGAGAATACAGTAAACATACATGATAACAAAGTAACAACGGAAATTGAAAAAGCTTCGAAAGTATTATTTGTTCAATTTCTATAGAAATGTCAACCCAATTCACCAATGATATCCAATGCTAAATTCATCTATCATGCACAACACATCATCTCTCTTATTAACAAGTTTATGAACCTTTTAAATTTTTAGATCTGCAAAGTATATAAATATAATTATCTAGTAAGGAAAGGTAAAACATCAGCTCTCAACAGGATACACATAGGCCAATAATGTTGTAAGAGGAAGATAATACGGGCGAAAAATACTAAAAAAATCTAATCACACAAATGCAATAGAAAGATGGGTGCCTAGTATTATAACTGCATACAGATAAGGCTTTTATAAGGTACCACTTACACAATTGCATGTAGCGCACCATGCTAGCAGATCATTGGTCAACATCTATATTATTAGATCAGACTCCCTTAAACTTGATAAATGCAACCTGAAGCCCTTCATATAACACAGTAGCCTCTCTACATCCTGCCAAGAACTTACCATTCTACATATACTAAAGCTGTGTAAGAAAAAAAAACACATACTCACCTTTGTACTTACCAGCGTTCCAGTGCCACGCTGCCAGTGGTGTCCTCCAGTCTCTGTTGACTTCTTGTTTGTCCGTTGGCATGTCTCTACAACCAATTAATGGCTTCAGTGGTCACATGCCATTCCCTTTACATCACAGCTCAGTAGTTGAATGACTAATGGGCAGTGATGTCAGATTTAGTGGCATGTGGCCACTGAAGTGATTGACTGACTTACAACCTCAAAAGCAACCATAAAGTGCACGAGAAGAAATAATTACTATTCCCCCCAAAGTATTGCTGCCAATTATAACAATTAAAACCCATGTATACCAACCAAGAGACTATGCAAAGAGTAATCACCTCCTAATCCATGACAAAGTACTTGGGAAGAAAAAAATCACTACGCCCCCAAAAATATCGCTGCCATGTAAGGCCCATTTGTATCAACCAAAAGACTATGCAAAAGTTTACCACCTTCTAAACAAGCAAAAACACAAAAAACACCAACCAAAAGACACTGGTTGTAGGATCATGATAAAGGGCAGAGGCATAACTTGAAGCTCCTGGTCTCCAATGCAGAAAGTGAAATTGGGCCCCCCAGCTACCATGTGTTATGTATAATACTAGTGTCTTCCTATGTAGCAGGACAGATTTTGGGCCCCCTCAAGCTGCAGGACCCGGTATCAACTGCTACCTCTGCACACCCTTTAGTTACGCCTCTGATAAAGGGCTGTTTTAAAATCAATTGGACCAAAATGCACTGGTTGTAGTATTATGTACCAAGTGGAACAAAGTACACTGGTTGTGATATCAGGATAAAGGGTTATTTTATTACCAATGAAACCAAAATACACTGGTTGTAATATCATTGTAAAGGGCTGTTTTAATATCAATTGGACCAAAGTACACTGGTTGTAAAATCATGATAAATGGCTGCTTAGTACCAGGTAGAACAAAGTACACTGGTTGCAGTATCAGGATAAAGGGTTATTTTATTACCAATTAAACCAAAAGATTTTGATTGTAGTATTATGGTAAAGGGCTGTTTTAATATCAATTGGACCAAAATGCACTGGTTGTAGTATCGGGATTCAGGGCTGTTTTAGTACCAAGTGGAGCAATGTACACTGGTCATGGTATCATGATAAATGGCTGTTTAGTACCCATTGGACCCAGTAGCCTTGTTTTCACAAGTGTATATAATCATTAATATTCTTTAATCCAATGTGAATGTAGCACAACGCAAAATAAATCTTAAAAAGAAGTGAGCTAAAACTCTTCCAAGCCAATGTGTAGGACTAATATTTTTACACGACCACCACTTTATTATCACAGAGTATCCACATATGACCTATACAGAAGCTTCCTCCTTGCTTCTCAAGTCCAGCAATAGGTCAAGACATATTAGTATCAATTTTTACTTCTTTTAATCTGTGTAGCACTAATGAACAGTGAAGTATATGGAACTGATCTAAAGAGGGTTCCACCAGCTCATAAATACATAGGCTTAACTAATATACAGACATTTTATGCAACATATATTTGATTATTATATGCATCTATTTTCCGTGTGTCTTTTATGCAGACTTGTAGATCCCATCACATTTCATATACATTATATGTTGAAATGTATTCATGTTATTGTTTACAGGTTGAGAAATGGTCACCTTCCCAATTATATTAATGCAAATAAGGAGAGTAATGCACAGTTACCAACAGCCTATATTATATGCCATGTTTAATAACAAACAGATTTTATGTTAATGGTCTCATTACTTTGTGCAAAAAAAAAATCTCTGTTGAACTGTTGCCCATTGTAGAAAATGCAACACATGATATGCCTAGAAAAGAATGAAATTTAAACCCATCTGACTCTTATGAGGTATCATCTTTCTAGAAATCAAAACCAGAGACTAAATCAAATTCCTGCAGCAGACTCTAATCTTACTAACTTGAGCACGTGCCAAGAAGTGCAAAGTTACATGGAGAGGAGGGATCACAAAATTGGAGACTGATTTGAAAAGAAACCATTTCTTTTGTAGCAAGAAGCATCATATCAAAATTCCCTATGCACAGACAGACTATTAATTCAGGAATGGTAATATAATGACAGTTCAGAACTTCATGGAAGATAGGATAAAACAGCAGTACATTAAACCCATAGGTTGGACTTGGACTTCAGCTTATAAGCATTCATACATGGATATGAATATATATCAAATATTTATTAAACATCAAATCTATTCGTGATTAACCTATAAAAAGTAAACAAATTAGCTATATCTACCGTGTTTCCCCGATAGTAAGACACCCCCGATAGTAAGACGTAGCGGTGTCTTAGGAGAGGTCGCCTAATGTAGACGTACCCCGAAAGTAAGACGTAGCGCGGCCTGATGATGTCATTGCTGTGCCGGGAGAGCGCGGGAGGCCGAGCAGCGAGGAGGCGGCGCGCGCGGGAGACGGAGCAGCGGGAGCCAGGTAAGTGTTTTTCTGCTACAGCTGGCCCTATACCTGTCTACAGCTGCCCTATACCTGTCTACAGCTGGCCCTATACCTGCCTACAGCTGCCCTATACCTGTCTACAGCTGGCCCTATACCTGCCTACAGCTGGCCCTATACCTGCTACAGTGGCCCTATACCTGTCTACAGCTGGCCCTATACCTGCCTACAGCTGGCCCTATACCTGCCTACAGTGGCCCTATACCTGCCTACAGCTGGCCCTATATCTGCTACAGCTGGCCCTATACCTGCCTACAGCTGGCCCTAACCTGCCTACAGCTGGACCTATACCTGCCTACAGCTGGCCCTATACTGTCTCACTGTATACATGCAACCATAAGTGGATAAAACGCTACACACCCATATACGGCTTCAGCTAAGCATCATACTGGCATATAATATAATAACCAAATATAAACAAATACTATTCGTAAAAAAATAAAGAGTATACAAAATGCTATATTATTCATATCCTATTGCACTTTGGACATAACTGAGTACAGGCAGTCCCCAGGCTACGAACAGGACAGGGACTGCAGGTTTGTTCTTAAGTTGAATTTGTATATAAGTCGGAACAGATATACAGTTGAAACCAGAAGTTTACGTACACTATATAAAAAGACACATATGCATGTTTTTCTCACTATCTGACATGAAATCAGAATAAACTTTTCCTGCTTTAGGTCAATTAGGATTACCAAAATTATTTATATTTGCCAAATGCCTTGATAATGAGAGAGAGAGAAATTTTAAGGCATTTTTATCACTTTCTGCAAAGTCAAAAGTTTATATACACTAGGATTATTATGACTTTAAACATTTTGGGACAGCCCATATGATGATGTCATGTCTTTGGAAGCTTCTGATTTATTGGCAACATCTGAGTTAATTAAATTTCTAATAGTGCCATTGACCGTACCATAAAATATATTGGGAAACTGAAATTTTTTTCACTTTTTAGAGGCGGACTGTACTGTTGTTTTAGATGTGGATTAGCCCCATTTCTAAGCAGGCGGAGGTCGTTATTGCGGTCCAGGCCGAATGACTGAACAGTTTGTTTTAACAAGTCTAAACATTTTAACTTAAAAAATAAATATATAAATAAATGAAATACAGACAACTCATTTAATGCTGGTAAAAGAAAAGGTTCAGTTCTTTTCATGCAGCACAATGTTCATCAAGTACACATACAACTTGTTTTTGTTAAGTTTTTATAATGCACAAAATAGCTTACAAAAACTAATACTCACCTCTGGCAAATAAGAATTTTCATAGTATATTCCTTGCACCAGGTCACCAATAGCACTAGATACTAACTCTACAACCTGCAACAAAATTGATGCAAATAGTTTAGAAGACATCTAGTATCAAAAGATTTTTACTATAATATGCATTCAAGAAATGTTATTGCTTATAGTAAGAACCTAACATCTAAATTATGTGGATCATACTTTACCGTAGTTCTTACTCTGCTATGTGAAACTTGTGTAATAAGATTTGGTGAAACCTTTGGGTGTTGGACTATTTTATTTTTTCACAAGAAAACAGGTAGGTGAATATGTATTAACAAAACTTGGCAACAAAAAAATATATATATTTTTGGCGCCTAGAAATTCTTGCCTTATTCTAGGTATTTGAGTTCTAAGGATTCCGAAAATCCCATCCATTTTTTTCTAGTTTATGAGATGTTGATTACATGATTCTACATTGTTCTTGTGATTAATTTGTATATAAATACTGTATGTAGTGCAGATAAATAGGATTTGTTCATGCACATTCATATTTTTGTATGCATATGCTCTTTAAATGTTCTGAAATTTAGGTCTTTTCTGTTTCACATGAATTACCTACATTTCATTAGTACAATATTGAGTGACCCCTACTTTCAGCAGCATATACTTGGTAAGATATCAATGCCGGATCTCCAACACTGGAGCTGATAAGGGAAAATGGGTGTCATTTTCAGAATCAGCGTCCCAAACATACTCAAAGGGTTCCAACTTCTAAGGCACCAAAATGAGTGTCCCCAGTGTAACGGGTCAAAGTTAACTTCTAAAGTATTTAGATTTGCCAGTATACCTTGTAATAAAACCTTCTGCCTTTAGGACACAATGATACACATACCTTACAGAGTTTTATTTCACTAGAAAACAATAAGTCTTCGCATCCTTGGTTATTCTTAGATATCTGGCAAATCTTTTTTTGTTTTCATTATATTCATTATTATTAAGTTTTTAATCTATCCTTTTAGATTTCATTTACAATGTCAAGTGAAAAAACCTGATAATTTGTATAAAAGATGTATTTTATATGCATCAGATAAGGACACTAACACAATAAAATAATAGTTGTTAACACCTTGTTTTTGGCTCCGTCCATGGTATCCGTCGGGAAGCTGTGAATATTGGTTACCAGACAAATACTGCGGTGGAGGCATAGAGAACAATAGTCTCTATTTGCTTAATGTACGCAATTTTTATGTTAAAAAAAAACAATGTAGTATGCTTTTGTGTCCTGCACAGATATTGTATACATTCAGAAAATAGAGACAAATGTAGAGTAAGAAAGACTAGGTTTGCTCTATTGTTTTTCTACGGTATCCTGACAGATTCCACCTATGAAGACATAAAAAAGGTGTGAACGGCTCTTTAGCTCTGAACAATCTGAGAAGCAAACAAACACTTCTAGAAAAAATAATCTGTTTATGAGTCACCACATTCTGAGAGCCATGTTTTTATTTTTCCATTGACAGAGCTATGTAAAGGCTTTTTTTTTTGTGGAACAATCATTTTCATTGGTAACATTTTAGGGTTCTGTGGCAGGGCGACTTTAGGTGGTTGTATGGTTCTGCCACTCGGTGGCGTACAGCAGTTCACCTGCTAGGGATGTGTCACCAAGGGCCTGGTCTCAGTGGGGAAGCCAGCAGTCGTCGATCAGTCACACTAGGTTGTTGACTTTTGTATGTAGTATGGCTGATACCAAGCCACTATGGGCTGGCTTTTTCCAGAATGGCTGCAGTGCAGGTGGCAGGCCCTTCCCAGGTGTTCGGGGGTGTGGTTTACTGCCAGGAACGGAGCAGCAGAAGAGCTGAGGAGAGGACTCTTACTCCAAAGCTTGAGGCAAGCAGGAGGCTACCTTCAGGAAGCCGGACCCAGCAGTGGCTGGTAAAAGTGTTTGTGGCCCTGGCAGTAGGCCAAGTCCACAGTTAGAGAGGGAGTCTCTAAGGTCTATTCAGTGGCCGGACGGTCAGGATTGTATTTGTCTTGTTTTATGTTTTCTGTAACCTGTGCCCAAATAAAATTTGTTGAGGCCAGAAACTGTGTGGTCCGTTTGATATATGTTGGAGTGCCAGCCCGCTTACCAAAAGCGGTGATCCCATAAGCTAATGACCCTGGACGAATTCAAGATGGCGGCTAAATGTGAGTGAGGTCTCACAGATACATACAATTTTTATTTTTAATCCACTTTCTGAGAGGCAGCACAAGCAAAATAAAAATGCATTTCTGGTTTTTCTTCGACTAGTGTAACTGACGTATTTTCAGTAGGTACATGGCAACAATAGGTCCAGGCAGATTGTCACTGCTGACTGCAGTTACATTCCACAGCTGTCTGAGGGTGTGTGGGATAAAGGACGTGTTATAAAGGGTCTTCAAAAAATTCTGCACTTCTATATTTTAGCTGGAAACTGTGAAGGCAGAAGGGGTAGTAATTAGTGATGTCTGAGAGTGTCATATGACTTGTCTGTCTGGTAGGCCAGTGGACCATGCAGTTTAGTATAGGAGTTGTGTGCATCCTGCTTGCGGCCCAACTTCTCCTCGGCTAAGTCAATTGTGACTGTGTATGGACTGAAACTGATGGAAGGACTGATATGTTCCAGCGTAGTCTGTGTATACCAACATTTTGTTTATTTTTATGAAATTGATGAATGATGTCAGAAAAGTGACGGACATGTAAGTAAAAAAAAATGGAAACGGAATGATTTCGGTCGGTTATATGTCTTAAGTCAGTACATAGAGCTCGAGAGGAGGCTCTTATTACAGACCGTGAGTTATGGGTACTCAATGAAAACTAAGGTGATATAGTTGGAAGAACCAAAAGCTAAGAGTTGTCACACTCTGGTCAATATGACTGCAAAACTTATAAACTGCACCAAAGAGAACAGTATTCTATCAAACACTTTTTGTGGACAGAATGTGTTGTAAAACTATATACAGTATACTGAAATACTGAACAAATGTAGTCATTTAATGGTCGACAACTGCTCTATCCCCATTGCAGTGTACATGAGAGCAGAGCGTCAGAATAGTCAAACTCTGATGATTACTGCCTCTTTGCAGGCCAAAATGATAATTTTTTAGCTTTCCTCATGTAATAGGGGCCAATGGATACGTTTCTGAGTGAATATATTAAACAAGCACTGCAGTTTGAAAAGAACCTTACTAATTTTTATAATGCCACATTTTTTCTTCTTTTACTAATATTCCTGAAAAAGTTATCTTTCTCCTATTTTGCCATTGTCTATCCCAGATTTGCCATCAATTCCTCTTATAATGGTTTAGCATTATTAATATTATGTTTTGCCTCCTTTTGTCTAATTTTATTTAAAGGGGTTGTCTCATTTTGAATTCAGGGGTGTGTTTACTGGCTTCTACTAGGCTGCAGTAGAAGCCAGGTCTGCAGCTATAGCAACCAGTGCTGGCAGCCTATCATGAGAGATCAAACAGGTCTAAAGCTATAGTGACCTGAGGAGCTGATGCAGTCCATACAAGAGGGGATATCTCAGAATAGGTAGGACACTGTTAATGGACATATATTGCAAAGTGACTTGTTTTTGCAAGATCTTTAACATAAAAAGCAATAGTTGTAGTGAGACAACCCCTTTAATTCTCTGTCAACTAAACTTCTAGTTTCTATATACCTGTTATAAGCAGATAGATTTTCTTTTATCATAGAACTCTATTCTTTTGTAAATCATAGTAATTTCCTTTTTCCTCTTACGTTTGCTAATTTGTTCGACAGAAGGGACTACTGTCAGCTGCCAGGGGGAGGAGAAGACAGATACTGCTCAGAGCCTTCCCTCTAATAGCATAGTTCAGTAGCAACACCAATGGGGCCACACAGAAGCAAAAAAAGAGAATGGCCTTTATATATGCTAAGGCTAGGTTCACATCTGCAGTGTTATTAGCCCTGGTTCACATCTGCATTGGAGGTTTCATTTGGAATCTCCAAATGATTATTATGAGAGAACTCCTTTAAATTATTTTGGGTTCACAGATTACAATATTTATAATAATTGATTACAGTAACAAATATTTGTAATTGTAATAATTGATTACAGTAACAAATATATGTAATTGTAATAATTGATTACAGTAACAAATATATGTAATAATTTCTCATTAGCATCTTACTGAGAAATACAAAAGGACATACATTTATGGTTATGGATGACATCGAACCATTGCATACTTTAAATATCTATCAACCCACCCTGCTACACTGAAGTGTTAAAAAAACATAATTATTTCTGTTTATGAGGGAAAAGAGAGGGCAGTATAAATAAGTGCTGAATGCAATAATAAAAATGCCTCCAGGCAACTCCATCTGCTCAAATATGGAGACAAGGGGTAGTGTTTGCTGCAGGGTGAAGGCAGCCATCTGAAGATCATTTGCTGCCTTCTGCCATCTCCCTCAGTGGTAGAACGGCATATTCAATGTCTGCACTATAGCACTGACTAACATAATCCACATACAACCAATGCCCATCAGCATAACTAGGACTTTAGAGAGGAAGATCACATTGCAACACTAAATGCTATACCATAGCCGGCTGACTAGAACAAAACCCCTAGCTGGCAGTTCATAAATCCAAATTCATATGTAATCAGCAAATATAAATTATAAATATGTGTACACACACACACACATATATATTACACATATATAGATAGCTTACTCTATCTCTCTCTCTATATATATATAGCTATATATCTTAATATATTATATACAGTACACACACATAGATATATGTGTGTGTACCGCATTTTTTCAGATTATAGGGCGCACTTTTTCCCCCCCAAACTTTGGGGGGAAAGTAAGGGTGCGACTTAGGCTATGTTCACACGGCTTAAAATGGGACGTATTTCAGTCCGTAATTTGTGCTGTACTGCGCGAATTACAGGCTAGAATACGTCCCAGTCATTACGGTAATCCACAGTTCTCATAGAGAAGTATGGATTACGTCTCCTCTCCCCACTCGGAAAATACGCCGCAGGGGGAAGGTAAGTGACAGGTCATTTACTAGCAGCTTAGACGCGCCGCTGGTAATGAATGTCTATGGGCTGACGAGGTGCCGCCCCCCCCCCCGCTCCAGCCCCCGTCCACACGCCGTAGTTGCGGGGCGTAATTACGCCCCGCAAATAAGCCATGTAAACATAGACTTATAGTCCGAATGTACTATCTCGGGCCAGCAGGAGGCTGGAGATGGGCAATCCTGCAGGAAGCCAGTGGTGGGGTTTAAGGGTCCCTGCTGTTAACACTTTAGATGCAGTGGCACCGTTCCTCCCTCTGATAACCCCCCGAAATGTAATTGCAGAGGAGGGGGAATCGATTGCCATGGCAGCTGAAACCTCATGCAGGTTTCCGCAGCTGCCATGTATGTTATACCTATTACACCCTGTAACAGGTAGTGAATGAATGAATGAATGAATGAATGAAGTGTAATGAAAATCCTATATACAGTAGTACAATAGTAATGCTATATATAAGACAAGGCATTATGCTCCCTAGTGGTCAAGTACCCTAGAGGGACTAAGTATTAAAGTAAAAAGAAAAAAGTTAATAAATAAATAAATAAAAATATTAAAAGCTTAAATCACCTCCTTTTGCCGTTTTCCAAATAAAAATATAAAAAGGTTACACATAATTGGTATCGCCACGTCCATAAAAGTTCAGTCTATTAAAATATAACATCCTTTATCCCATACGCTGAACAACGTGGAATAGAAAAAATTCCAAACACAAAAATTGTGGTTTTTGTGATCATTTCATATCCCCAACAAATTATAAAAATTAAAAAGTGCTCAAAAAGTCGCGTGTATCCTAAATTGGTACCAATAAAAACTGCACTTCAGCCCGCACTTTTTGCTTCAAATTTTTTTTTCTTATCTTCCTCCTCTAAAACCTAGGAGCGTCTTATAGTCCGAAAGATACAATGTCCGTCCGTCCATCCATCCATATAGATAGATACACACACACACATAAAAACACACACATACATATACACTTGTGGAATAGTACATTTTTGTTTTTTGCTTAAAAAAAAAAAAGTTTGTCTGCTTTAGAAAGCTTATATCTAAATTAACTTGTTTGGGAGTCTACAATGCATGGACAGCCCATGATTTGAATACAAAAAAGTGTAATACCTAAGTTATCCTGAGGGTGCACTACAGGGAAATTCAGCACTTTTTATGATTACAGGGGATCACTGGTGGTCCCTGCACTAATACAGCCTGTGCTTAAAATCAGCGTAGAAGCTGCTAACTGAAAAGAATTGTAACAGGCACACAACCCCTAGATGTCACTAGCCCATGTAAGATCAATTGTAAATTGAATTTTCATCATTTTTTTTTTTTTTTAAAGAAAAAAAATTAACCTGTTTACCTTCTTTTGACGCCCTTATTGACTTGGTAAACCTGTTATAAACTGCCTCAAATTAATCATTAGATGAGAAGTATTAGGGTATGTTCACATGGCTTATTTAGCCGCGTATTTCGGCACGCATTTCGTCGCGTATTGCGCTTTATTTGCTGCGAAATGTGCGCCGCAATTACGTAGTTCATAGCTCTCATAGAGAGCTATGGTTACGCGTCGGGGGGAGAATTGACATGTCAATTGATAGCGCCGCTTACATGCTGCTGACAATGCATGTCAATGGGGCCGCCGGGCGCCAGGCCCCCCCTCCATGCTTTGGAATTACGCGCTGATCAGTCTGTCCTATTTAGTTAAGGTACAATGTATGTAATTTTTTATATAAAGGAGATAAAAACAATCTGAAAAACAAAATAATAAAAAGTAATGCATGCATTCGTAAATAATAAATGCCAAAAGAACACACATTTTAAAAAAAAAAAAATTCTAACACAGAATCCTCTGTCTGAAGCATGCAAAGTGATTTAACCACTCTGAATTCTAGAGCCCGTGCCCAACAAGGATTTTCTGAAAAAAAAATCTATTGTGGGTCTGTGGCAGAACTGTAAGATAACACCATTGGAATTCTGCTGCAGATGTTGAATTCATATGCAGTGAATTTTGATGCAGTCTTGGATGCAGATGAGACCCAGATGAATACAAGGACCCAAAGTTTCCAGGCAGAACACTGCCTAGAGCATCATGCTGTGTAGCTATATGTTTACGTGCCTGTGTATTTTTGTGTATATATGCTAGTGTTTGTGTGTATATGGTGCCTAAAGGACATAGTCATAGGCAGGGGCTGCCTGTTCGCTCTTCTAAACTTACCCAACAGCTGGATACTAAAATGGTGAGTCTTTTAGTTCCACCGGAGCTAAAGTGCAGATAGACACTGTGAGACTACCAACTCCCAGTGTAGTTACTTTACCTGTGCAGCCCCCCATCCTATGCTCAGAGACCATACTGAGACTTGTAGTCTTATAGTGGCTATTTGCAATTTGAAATATAAATTCAGCTTATCGATCTGTACTGCAACTCCTGTGACAGACAAAGATTCAGCAGTATCCATCTGGCTGAGCGTAGTAGTTCTACAAGAGCTAGCACTGGTACTGCCCTGTTGGGACATGGAACATAAGCCTATTTTCAGGTTATTAGTCTAGTATAGAGACTGAAATACTAAGCAACCTCATGTCCTGGCAGAAATGGTCAAGGAGATCCGGCTGAAATGCAAAGCAACCCTGGGTCCCAGCAGAATGGAGACCGAGCAAAAATCTTAAGTACCCCAGGTTCAGGCAGAAATGCACATGGAGACCTGGTTGTAATGCTAAACACCCCCAGGTCTGGCTGAAATGGTAATGAAGACTGAAAGGAAAGAACATGGGTGCTGGCAGAAATGGAAATAGAGACCCGGTTGAAATGCTAAGCACCCCCAGGTTTGGCAGAAATGGTAATGGAGACCCGGCTGTAATACTAAGTATCGCAGGTAAAGGCAATAATGCTCATTGAGACCTTGGTGAAATGCCAAGCACTCCCGGGTGCAGGCAGATATGGTTATGGAGACACTGCAGAAATGCTAAGTATCCTAGGTCTTGGCAGAAATGCTCATGGTGACCAGGCTGAAATGCTAAGTACCCTGGGTCCCAGCAGAAATGCTCATGGAGACCCGGCTGAAACGCTAAGCAAACTGGTTCCATCTGACATGCTAAGCATCACGGACAGAGATAAAGTTGAAACATATGGCACAACAGTGATCTATCACTTCCATGTTTGTATTGGGCACTGGCCTCTTTATGTGTTTGTTAGGAGGTGGTGCTAGGGAGCAGGGAAATTCTTTTTTTTGGACATCACTCTACTGTCATTGCACTAAAGGCTTGTTCACACGACGTATTTGTGATCCGTTTTACGGCCGGACGGGGCATCGGCGGCTGGACAGATGAGGTGCTGCAGGGGGATGGCTGGCTGGGGAGAGAGAGAGAGAAAGAAAGAAAGAGAGAAAGAAAGAAAGAGAGAGAAAGAGAGAGAGAGAGAGAAAGAGAGAGAGAGATCAAAATGCTTCGGAAAGCGGATCCGTAAACTGCAACTCCAAAAGCATACAATACGGATCCAAATAAAGTATCCGTTGCGTTTTTCGGATCCGCTTTACGGATGCGCTTTTCACTCCTCAAAAACGGATCTGTAAAAAGGATCAAATACGTGTGAACAAGCCTTAAGTCTGCTGTTGTCACGATACTAGTGGATACAGCTGGAATCCAATGGCGAGGACTGTCTTGAACACAGCGAAGGTCAATGCAGACTGGAACAGGAGGCAGCAGAGATTTAGACTGGATCCAGGCAGGGTTAGGAGGAGCACAGTTGAGTGATACGTAGGTATCAGAAGTTTGCAGGGTAAACCACAAACGTGAGGAACTAACGGGAAGGCAAGTTCCAGGCTAGAGGACTGCACAGCAGGAGCTTAACACAATACTCAAGCAATGAGCAACAGGCTTGAGGAGTTTATATATGCTGACAACAGGAAACAAGATGGCACCCACCTGAGACACGATCCACCATCTTGACTGAGGGCAAACACAGTAAACAAGTTCCAAGTCATAGCAGGAGATTCCTGACATTACTCCCACCTCAACAGCGGCCTCTGGACGATACCTGACTCGGTCTCTCCGGATATCTTTGATGAAATTGTGTTATCAGTCTAGGAGCATTGATGTTACTCACTGGTTCCCACAAATTTTCTTTGGGCCCATAAGCTTGCCACTTAATGAGTATTGTAGCCGGTTTCTGAAAATTCTTGACTCTAGGATTTGCCGCACAACAACCTGTTTTTTCCCCTAAATCCCACCAAAAACAAGGAGGAGAAAAACAGTCCCCAGAAAGGATTGGGCCCCAGCAACTTTAGAAAGGACACATGAAAAACAGGATGGATCTTCATGATGGGGGGATTTTTAGCAAACAGCTATGGACTGATTATCTTGATGACCTTATAGGGGCCCGAAAAACTTCTGCCCCATTTTTGGGTGAAGGAATTTAACAAAGGTTTTTCAAAAAATTCCCGGGTAGGGGGGGGGGGGGGAAAAGCCCCACCCCCCCTTTATCCCCCCCGTAAAATTTGGTTTTTTTCCCCCCCCCCCTTGGGGGGGGGAAAACCTACCCAAAACTTTTTCCAAATTTTTTTGGCCAATTCCCTTCCCTTTGGGTAGTTTTTTTTTTTTCTTTAAAAAGGGCCCCCCCCCCCCCTTTTTGGGGCTCCTTAGTTTTTGTTTTTCGGCCCTTTATTTTTTTTTGTTTTAAAATTTTGCTTTTAAGCAGGATCCTTTTTGCAGCAGCGGGGAAATGGGGAAAAGCAGGAATTTAGGAAGAAAACTTGGGAGGTCCCCCAAATTTGCAAAAAAGGGTCTTTTTGGGTGGAGGTTTTTTGGGAATTGTTGTACAAAAATTTCAGCCACAAAAAGCGATCAACCCAGTCACTTGTAGGTGACAAATATAGCACGCGGGTACTTTTCCAGGGTCTGATTTGGCATTAAATCTGCCCAAAAGTTTGGGGGTGAAAGGCGGTTTGATAGTTTATTCGATTTTCCCCAGTGCTGAAAAAACTTCCCAAAATTTTTGATGTAAATTGCACCCCATGATCTAAAATAACTTCATCAGGAACTCAATGAAGGCAAAACACTTTTTCGAACAAAAGGGGTCGCAGTGTCCTTGGCAGGGGGGTAGCCGGTCATGGGATGAAAATGTACCCTTTGGTGACCCGGTCAATACCACGAGAATTGGGTATTTTTCCCCCTTAAGGTGTAGATCACAATAAAGTCCATGGAATAAACCCCAGAGGCGAGGGGGGACCGGCAATAGTTTTAACAAACCCGGGGGTGACGAACGGGGAAAGTTTTGCATTGCCAGATGTCACATGATTTTACATACTTCTTTACATCCTGTAGAGAATTTGGGGCCCCCAAAAGAATGGGAAAAAAATTCCTGCGCTTTTAACTCCTTTTGCCCCGCATTTGAATCATGGGCTAGCCTCAGAATTTTCTTTTTTTACGGTTTCGGGTTGTTAGCTGCTGCCCGGGGTCCACATTTTGTTTTTAAGCCCAATGTACATCAGCGGGGGTCGGGCAGTAAGGAGTCGTGCAAGCCCCCATCTTTTTAAGAAAGTCTTTATTATAAAATTACCCCAAACAAAGACCGGACAATGGTTTGGGCGGAATAGTAGGAGAAGAATCGTTGGAGAACATTCTTGATAGGCGTCCCCTTCCCTTTAGGGCCGGGGCCTTAAGAATTAAAAATTTTGAATGTTTTGGAAAAAAATACTCCAGCGAGTTTGGGTGGGAGAAAGACACTTTGGGCCGATCTAATGAATTCCAATTACGGGGTCATAAGAACAATTTTTTGCGGGAGGTTCCCTTGAAAAAGATGTCTCCTTTTTAAAGCTGCAAGATAGCTAACGTTCTTTTTTCCCCACTCATAATTCTTCTTGGGGGGGGTTTGATAAACTCGGAGAAAAACGCCAAGGAGTAAAAAACCTTGTCTACCTTTCTGAGACAGTATGGCCCTACAGCAAGTCTGAAGCTTTACTTCCACAAAAAGCGGTTTGGGTTAAATTTTGAACCAAATTACAGGGGCAGTAGTGAACTTGGTTTTAGGAGAGAGAAGATTCTTGTGTTTGGGAGACAAAAAAAAGCATTTTTTTCTTAGTCAATGTTGATGGGAAAGAAATTTTTCTAAAAATTCTTGATAAAGCGTCAAAAAATTGGCAAAAACCTAGAAACTTGGACATCTTTTATTTTCTGGGGGTTTGGCCATTCTATTATTGCTTGAATCTTCTAGAGCCATTTGTAGACCAGAGGTAAAATTATAAAACCCAAAGGAATTGGATCTCGGTCTGATGAAAATTCACATTTTTCAATCTTAATTAAAGTTGTTCTCCTTACCCCTCCAGAAAAGTTTCACATGTCTCGGGGTTTTTCCCTTCGGTTGGAGAAAATCAAATATCATCCAGATAAATGAATGAATTGAAATTTAAAAGGGGTCTCTGAAGATTCATTGACGAGAGTTGAAAGGTGGGGGGGCATTACAAAAGGCAAAAGGCATAACACAATATTCAAAGTTTTCCGTAAAGTGACTAAAGGCAGTTTTCCATTCATTCCAATTGATTCCCCCCCAATTATGGACCTCGAATTTAATTTGGTAAAAAAATTTTGATGTCGCACTCTCTCCAGTAGCTCAGAGATCATTGGGAGAGGATAACGGTTTTTTATGGAATTTTATTAATTTTTCTTGTTAATGCATGGTCTTAAGGAACCGTCCTCTTTAAAAAGAATAGGGACCCCCCCTTGAGGGGAAGTGGCGGATGAACCCCCCGGCCAAAATTTTCTTTTATTTTAATCCTTGAGGGGTTTTTAAATTTAGGAGCTGCCAAGGGGGAAATTTTCAAAAGGTATAGGTTTCCCGGAAAAATTATAAGGGAATCATGGGCGTGGGGGGTGAGCTTTTCTGCATTTTTTTGTGCAATTCCGCAAATTCCCTGTTTTTCCGAGGGGGGCCTACATTTTATTTTCTTGAGTGGATCTTTGGGCCTTTTTCAGAGGAGCTGAGGGAAGGGACCTCCGCTGGGAAGCTTATTCCCCTTTGGTTTCCCGTTGATGCGGGGGCGTGCTTGTACCCGGGGAGGCCAGGAGAAGGGGAAGTGTGGGGAAGAGATCAATAGGGAAAAACAGGACTTCACGGTGATGGGATGTCATAATGACCAAGTGGTTCTTCCCCTTTGTCCACAGGCCCCGATTCAGTGGGGGGCCATCACCGTTTCATTCAACGGTGAGAGTTTTTTTTTGAATTTAACCCCCCTGCTTCTGAGCAAAAGACAGGTCCCTGAAATTTCCACTTTTCCCCGGTTACCTAGTTAGGTAGATACCCATTTAAGTTAACCCGGGCTTGAGGAAATAATGAGAGCTTTGTGTTCTTCTTAAATGAGGCGCCCCCGATGAGATGGAAGAAATTGCCCTTTTTGATAAGTCTGTTTTTTGAAACAATTTGGGTTCTTCATCTGAGCTGTCGGGTCCATAATGGCGCCCCAATCTCCTTTTGGGCGGGTAGGGGAGTTGATAAGGGAAATGATCAACTTTCCACAAAAGAAGCAAAGGCTTTCCCCGGAGCCAGTGTTCCCTTTTTTCCGTGCCTCCTTTTTTAAAATGGAATCCACTTGCATAGGGTCAACCCCTTGCTCTTGCGGAACTTCCCTTAGGTTCCTAGGAAAGTGACAGGACTTGGGAGGGGTTGTTAGTATCAAAATTTAAGTAGCCCACCTCTCCCGTCGTCGTTCAACATCGGGGATCGATTCGATGCAGTGATATAAAAAGGATCCAAACCTGAAGGGGGCCCCTGCCGGGGAAATTTTCCTTTTACTGCGCGCATAGTCCTTCCTAAAAAAAAAACAAATTTTTCTGCGTCATTCCAGTTTTTGGTTCGACTGCCCACCTCTTGAACTCCCTGGCATATCGCAAAAGGGCGTTTGCCCTGGCGCAAAGGGTAGTATTGCAGCTTCACGTAAACACCGCGATTGGGATCTCAAACATCTGACTCATGACAGATGAAAGCCCCAGGGATTCAGCCGGGGTCTTGAGTTTTTAATTAAGGACTCCCAGGCAATGGCTTTGTGTGTCAGCAGCATAATAAAACACAGGCCTTCGTCTGCGTAGGAAATGCGCAGGTTTGGTTTGAGTATAGTCACATGATTGGGGAAACCCCGGTTTTTCCGAAACTCCGCCAAAACGAAGGGGGGGCAATTTCGGCTTATGCAGGCCCCCGAAGTGGGAAAGGGCCAGGGTTGACTCTCCAGGGGAACATCCGTCGGGGTAAGCGTGCCAGTTTCCGTAGCCTGAATTGCTGTCCGCAACTGGATATTATGGCCATTGGCCTTAAAGGACACTTTACTTCAAGTTGCATCTCATTCGCAGTTTTGCCATAGCATCGGAGCTGTTTGATGCGAGCTTCCGGACCCCAGCCCCCCGCGGGGCTCCTTTTGTGGGGTTGGTACCTGTCACGATACAGTGGATACAGTGGGAAACCAATGGAGGGCTGGCTTTAACACAGCGAAGGCAAAGCAGACGGGCAGAGGCGCAGAGATGTAGACTGGATCCAGGGGGGTTTAGGAGGGCACAGTTTTAGTGTACGTAGGATCAAAAATTTGCAGGGAAAACCAAAGGTGAGGAACTAAGGGAAGCAAATTCCAGGGTAGAGATGCCAGAGGAGTTAACACAAACCAAGCAATGAGCAACAGGCTTGAGGGTTTATATTGCTGACAACGGGGAAACAAGTGGGACCCAGCTGGAAAAACATCCACCTTTAATGAGGGCAACTTAAGGGCAAACACAGTAAACAAGTTCCAAGTCATAGCAGGAGATTCCTGACAGCTGTCTTCTGGGGGGACGGGCACACCACAGTCTGCAGTGAGAGATAGATGAGAGGATGGGCAATGCTCCTCCCTCTTCTCTATATTACAACCCGCCCACCCCATTAGTGGGAACTGGTGCATTAGGGCTCCCCTGGCTGCAGCACAAAATCACTGTTAAGGGTAGAAGACGTGGTGCCTTTGACTGGACCACTGGGACAGTGACTCAGCAGGCTGCTGGGAGTAACAAAGTTTGTGCAAAGCCACTGCTCAAAGTGTTTCTTTTAGGGGGCTTTCACACGGAGCATTTTTTAATGCGTTTTTAGTGCAGAAATGTACAGCATTAATTGCTGTGCATTTCTGCAAAAAAAAAAAAAAAAACGCATAAAAAAAGTCAAAAAACACCAAAAATGCTCCATGTGAAATCACCTTTATTGTGTGAATTTAAGCGGGTAAAGACACGATTGGACTGACCCCAAGGGAAAACCCTTGGTAGGACCCCTGGGCATTGCTAACTCATCGGGAGGTGGGTGAAAATAGAGGCAAAGGGACTCATTTCAGGTAGAAAAGCAGAGAAAGAAGACAGAAACAAGAATTGTGTGCATTATGGGTGGGCATATATAGCAGCTGTAGAATGGGTGCCAAGAATCAACCTCATTAGTTGGCCCCAGTCACCCCAGTCTGAAACTGTATGTTTATTACCATTAGCACTGAGCTAGTCCCGTCCCTGGGCCCCTCCTCTTGGTTTTTAGTGATGCCTCCAGCAGTTTCATGATTGGACTCTGAAGCGATTGCTCAAAGCTGAAGGGTTGGGGAAGCGCTCAATGGAGAAAGATGTGGACACATGAAAGCCCCACCTCCTAAGCACTTGTTATAGCTGCAGCCGGGTCATCAAACCACGATTTTGTTAGTCATGTCACATATATGACCATAACCTAATGTCTCCACTATTCACCCCCCACTTCTATATAGCACCGTCAACAGTTTTATCTTTTAGGTGATCAAATACTTATTTCATGCCAATAAAATGCAAATTAATTATTTAAAAATCATACAATGTGATTTTCTGGATTTTTTTGTTAGATTCTGTCTCTCACAGTTGAAGTGTAACTATGATAAAAATTATAGACCTCTCCATTCTTTGTAGGTAGAAAAACACTAGTTAGTAGGACAACTGCAGCCTCCAGAGGATTCTACACCTTGAGGTTCGTGGGACTTCAGAGGCACCAGCCGCTTCAAATAACTGTTTGCTGTTTTCTAATGGTTTTTGGGCAGCTGCTCTCTTAGGGTATATCTGCACGGCACGGGTTTTCAGTCGGATTTTGACACAGTTTTTAGGTTTGAAAACTGTCAAAATCCGACTGTAAATCCCTACCTATAGAACTCAACAGAAAATCCGAGCTGTAGTCTACACAGCTAGGATTTTCTGAGGTCAGATTTCAAAACCGCATTTTTTGACAAAAAACTTGGAATGTGCATAATAATCCGCCTGAAAATTTACTATTGGAGTCAAGGGGAGGCTGAAAACTGACTGGAAAATACGGTGAACGGTTTTTGGCAACCGAATTTTTTGAACGCATTTTTGAGCAGTTTTCCAAAGCCCCATTGACTTCAACAGCAAATATATATACATACACAATATTATTAGATATATATATATATATATATATATATATATATATATAATATATGATATATATAGATATTATACATATATATATGTATTTATATATTGTATATATACAGTATAATATATAATAAATATATGTGTGTGTATGTATATATATATATAGTGTGTGTATATATAGTGTATATACTTATTTATATAGTGCATATATAAATGGATATATAGCTATGCTTTTATATATACACTATATAGATACATACATAATATATTTATATAGTGTATATATAAATGCATATATAAATATATATATATAAATTTATATATACACTATATAAATTAGGGGGATCTATAGAAGGTGTCTATAGATCACCCCTGTAGATCAATCTATAGAAATATCTATTTCATCCAATGCGGTTTTCAACTGAAGAATCCGACAAGTAAATTTAGTCATTGTCTGTATTTAGCCTAAGGCTATGTGTACACTGCAGAGGACAAAAAACAACCTGAAAACCAAATCCTAAAAAAGTTCATAAAAATGAGTTTTTTGTCCACTGCCTGTCAAAAGCTGCTGAAAAAAAAAACGTGTTTTGCGGTTTTATGTGCATTTTTTGGCACTTTTTTTTCTTTCAGAAATGCACAGAATTATATTTGCTAAGTGTTTTTCTGTTTAAAAAGTGCCAAAAAATGCACCCAAAAGTGTCTGGCGCTTTACATAGACTCCAATAGTAAATTTTTTGCTCAGTCGGTTTTTGCTACATGTTTCAAATAAAACAAGCGGGAAAAAAGACAGCAGAATGTTTTTACTATTAAAATCTATGGAACCTCTTTTCAGTAGTTTTTTCAGTGTTTTTAAGAAATGAAAAACATTGCAAAAACGGATGTTTTTCTGTGCAGTGGAGACATAGCCTTAGGGTGTCAATGGGCAGGGATTGGAGTTATCGGTCAGTCCCAGCTTGGTATGCAGAAATTGTGCAGGGACAGCAGCTGGAATCATGTAAATATTTAGCTACCACTGATGTATGTAACTTTGTATAAAGACGTAAATGCCCTTTTTTGGGGGGGTTTTATTGTAATTGTCATGATTTTTAAAAGATTACAAGAACAGGATAAAAATTGCATCAAAAGATGCTTCAAGAATATAACCAAAAAATAGCAAATGTGAATACACCCTGAAAGCTTGGAAAGGGTAACACAGGCAGTCTCGCACAGGGCACCATTTGTCGCCCCTGGTTGAACTGAGACTAAAGTAAAAGTGTGTATAAGCCCCTCAGTGCTTTCAGAAATTATCAGCAGAATAACTGCCACAATAAACCTGTAGGTGGCGACAATTCGCACGGCGATAAATAAAAATATGTTTCTAAACAGAACTGTGGCTGCCTGTAAACGTAATGCACCAATTTTAAACAAGTATAGCTTGAGGCTACCCCTTCAGCTGCTCTCAAACTTTTCGCTTCTTGAATGTTTAATTTCCTATGCATGCACTTCTGAGGACATCTGATCCTTCCTATAACTCTGACTAGTTCTGATTGAATTAAGGGATTTTGTTTCAGTCTTTATCATTCTTGTAATTGAAGACATCAAGCTGAAGGATGTAGCCCTAAATAACCCTATACCTCTCAGTATCACAGTCTGTCTTTATTTGATAATAAAACTTCCTAAAGACCTATTGTGTTTCAGTTATTCTTTCCTGGCCCCTTGGTTAACACTTTCACTACTGATGAAGCCGAACACAAACTCGCGATTTAACCCAACAACAAACATTGGCACATGATGGGGGTGTGAATGGCCGGATTTATAAGCACACAATCCTGAATGTTTTAGGCAGGAATAAAGTTACAAACAAAGCAATACAGTAGTCTTCGGGTAATCATGATGATCTGTCATGTAGCCTATGCTATGCTTGCCTGCCCCAAAGACTTGTAATAAGATCTATTGGAAATATTGCTGTAACCGGAGCCCTGAAGAAACTAAAAGGACAATGTATCTACAGTGTTGCCAGATGTGCCGAGTTATTTAACTGGGGAGCAAAGTAGAATGTGGTGCCTTCCTTCCACATCATTTTCCCAGATGTTATCAGATAAGAACAGACACCCAAATTTTAAAGTATTTAATATCGCCTATAGATCTGCAACAAGCTGAATTTATATATGACTCTTCATATTGCAGGACATGCAAGAAGGATCCCCAGTTTATTCTGGCGACCGAGACGTCATACAGGTCAATCATTCACTAGAAAATCTTCGAGCTGGTGAAGAGGTCTAAGTTCTGAAGCTGGTACTGGTAATATGAAGAGGAATGTACAAAGACACAGAGTCCTGCTCTAAATGTCAAAGTGATAGAATGAACTTTTAACAATGCATCTAGCAGTGGAGATCCAGCCTTCTTCCTCCCGCTGCTGAAACATGAGACACTGCACAGATTATCTTTCCACTTCAAACAAACTATCCACCACCACAAGGTTATATACATTCTGTGCTGTCTCAATATATCAGCACAATCCTCTCTACCCTAATGTGTTACCAAGAAATTAATGAAAACGGGGATTATTTCAGAAAAAAATGGTCAATAAGGGTGCTTTCCCACAGCGCAGTTTTTGTGCAGTTTTATGGGTGCTTTCACACAACACAGTTTTGGTGCAGTTTTATGAGTGCTTTCACACAGCGCGGTTTTGGTGCAGTTTTAACTGCGCTCCAATTAAACTGTCTTTATTACCAGCAAGCTTAGTTGTCTAAATTGGTCAGAAAGGTGTTTCAAGTAAGTAATCAATTTTGAAGTCTTTTGGAAGTCTTTTGAGTCTGTTTGAAGTCTTGTGGATTACAGACACACTAATTGATTACTCACTTTCCAAACAGTTTAGATAAGTGAAAGAAGCTTGCTGGTAATAAAGGCAGTTTAATTGGAGCGCAGTTACAACTGCACCAAAACTGCGCTGTGTGAAAGTCCCCTTACTGTAAGGGAAAAGTCCATAATTGTAGGGTCCTTCTTAGTATCACCTGCAGCCAATAGACTCCAAATCCTTTATTTGGAATATTCTACTATGCATACTTTCTTTTCACGCTTTTAAAGTTTTTCTGTTTCAACATTTTGTTAAAAAAAAATAAAATAGTCAAAAACTATTTCAGTAAGTATTTTGTAAGGGGATTTTAACACCGCTGTTTAAAGGGGTTGTCTCGCTACAAATATTAGCTTTCAACATGTTGGGAACACTAAATGAAGATGTTTTCCAAATATATTGCTTTGTTAATTTTTTTTGTTAAGGAGCTACAAGTGATTTTATCACCTTCTGTGCTCTCTCTGGTTCCCCAAGTGACCGACCTGTGTACTCCTTCTCTCCTGCTTTTTTTTCTATCTGATAGCAGGGAGTGAGGTCATCACACAGGTTGTGGCCTGCAGTGAGAGCTTGTGTGTTATCCGATCTTTCAGACAAAAGAAAGTAATTACTGCTGTTTACTTAAATCTCATGCTGTCAGGACCAGGGAAGCTTCTGAGTTAATCTAATTAGCAGAAGTCTGAATACACAGCACAGAAGTCCGGACAGTGAGAGTGAGGGCTTGTTTGTTATCTGATCTTTCAGACAAAAGACTGATTACTGTTTACATTAGCTGAGAAGTTTCTCCAGACCTCAGAGAAGGTAATGTAGCTAATCTAGACTAATAAACAGAGAAGTCTGAATACATGGAGCTCATATAATACATACAGACAGCTTGACCAGAAAGTGATAGAGCAAAGCAGCATTATTTCATTCATGCATCCTATGAAATTATGAGATGAAACAACCACCTTAAGTTCCATTTCATGAGTTTCTCATCTACCCATTAAAATAAAAGATAGAAACCTGGCTAGTCATTGTAAAGCCCAATAATGATCTGTGCGTAAAAATACAGTCGAGACACATTATTATGACCACCTGCTAATATTGTGTGTAGCACAGACAGTAGCTAGACGGGCTGGGAGTGACTCGATAACGTTGTCACAGGTATCTGGAGTCATGCTGACTGCAGTGCAAGCCACTGCTGCTGGAGGGCGGGAAGGGGTAGATTCACAGATGTTCAACTGAGTTCAAGTCTGGAAAGTTAGGGGACCAGAATACTGCTTGGACGTCTTGGTTATGCTCTTCCAACCAATGTCAGTCTTTTGTCAGCATTGTCTTGCTGGAAGATTCCCATCTCCCTCAGGGAAGACATCAGCATGTATGGGTGTACATAATTTGCGAGGATAAAATCATACCATGACAATGCCACCACCAGTGTGAACAATGTGGGTATTGCCCTTTAAGTGTTTCCATCTCATTCAGAGGATTTTGCATCCTCAAGAAGCTATGCAGCTGGGATCAACCATGTCTCCTAGAGGGCGCAGAATCCTCCGAAAACAGGAAGGTAGCAGTCAAACAGAGAGATTACACAGTACAGGATCAGCAGGCGAAGAATAACCAAGATAATATCCGAAGTCCAGAACCAGAGAGAATCCAAATTAACAGCAAAGATACAAGTCAGGAAATAGAATGAAATCTCCCCCAGCCAGGGATTGGCCCAGGTTATTAACCATAAAGGGTCCATACAAAAACCCTGGCTGAGTCTGGAAAGAGACAGAAACACTTAAAGGCCAATACCCACATTGCTCACAACCAGCTTGTGTTCTTCCAGCAATGGTTGCAGGATGTTTGTTCTCTGATGTTTCTCTTTTGACACACAAATGCCCATCTATTCAACGAAGTAGAAAACATGACTCATCAGAGTAGAAAACTCTTTGCCAACTAGTGGAGGTTCTATCCCAATACTGCTGTGAGAATTGAAACCTCTTGTGCCTATGTCAATTTGTCAGCAAAAGGTTCAGTGAACAATAAGTCTGCTTTGAAGCCACAATATGAAGTAGGGATTGCAGCACATCTGTTTAGCCCCATGGTTCATTTTGGCAGTAAGCTGCCCCACTGTAGCGTCTGTGCCCTCGTACACCTCCGTAACGGATATACGCCTCTCATATCAATAGTAAATAGTTCTGGGCAGCAGCAGGAGAATTGGTCACAAACTGTGCAGTTTCATAAATGTGGCCTGAAGGTAAATAACCAGGTGCAATTCTGATAAATTGCACCTTTTACCAACGACAGCAACAAGGGATGTGTGTGCTGACAGCCGATTACACACCTTATAAACCCACCAAGCCAGCTCACCACACGTGACTTCCCTCATGATCTACAGTCCCTGACAGAAGTTCAAATAAATGCTGGAAGAGAATAATGTTTGAATCTGACAAGTCTGTCTGTGTCTTTATTGCCCTTGGACTTTGCTGGACCACCGAGCTGACCACCCTACATCTTGGTGGAGGATGCGGTCATCCATTTAAAGAGACAGTACTCTTACAAGAGACCTTGTTAACAGACAAAGGCCTAATTAAAGAGCAAGCATAGAGGAACTGATAAAGCAGCTGGTGCAGTCAAACCTCCACATCTAGCAAGCCTTCACTGCACAACAAGAGGCGAATTTGCAACAGCAGTGGATGCATGAGGAGGCTATCAAGGCCCAGAGTGAGACAAATTGTCTACTGATGCAGGTTAACCAAAAAACGGCTAAAGAGCAGCAACAGGTAAATCAGGCCCTGCAACAACAGATACAAACTTTGACAGAGAGGCAAAGGGCGACTCAGGGGCAGCAGATGGCACCCCGACAGCAGAAAATGACATCGAAGCCTATCTGGGCACCTTTGACAGGACCAGTGGGCAGATGTGCTGGCCCCCTTTCCGACGGGAGAAGCCAAGAAGGCAAGAGTCCAGGATGCCAAAGTGTACGTATAGCTGCAGGGAGAGAGCCTGGCCCAGCAGCTAGTTACCTCGGCCATTCGAGAACAGCGAGTCTACACCTGGGAGTATGACCCAACCAAACCGCGCAGTCGCAAATGTAAATTATTTATGATGTAAATTATATTATATTTTAATAGATCGGACTATGTCGGATGCAGATATGCCAAATATGTATAACTTTTTTATTATTTTATTTTTTTATTTGTAAAATGGCAAAAAGGGGTGATTTGAACTTTTAATTTTTTTTTTTTTACACTTTAAAACTTTTTTTTCTTTAACATTGAGTCCCTCTAGGGTGCTTCACCACTAGAGGACTCAATCATTTATATAGCCTAATGTACTGTATAGACAATGCATTAAGGTGTACCAATATGGCAGCTTTACTACTACCTGCCGGGGGCAGGAAGTAGTAAAGCAGAAAACATGGCGGCGATGGAAGCGTTCAAAAGGCTTCCAGCTGCCATGTTCACTGATTGGGAGCCCGCCATTTCGTCCCGGGTGCCCCGATCGAAGTGAGGAACGGTGCTCGGCACAGTTTCTCACTGATTTAGACGCCACAGCCATCTCTGCTGCAGCATCTAAAGGGTTAAACAGCGCGGGATGCCGCCAGCACCATCCCGTGCTGTAATCAGCGAGGGTTAGCTGCAATTAGTGCTGCGATCCCGCTACAAAGCCCCTTAATGCCACTAGGATGTACCCATACGTCCAGGTGGGTTAAGGTGGGTGAGACGGTATGGCAAGGAGGATAGCACATCCTCAGAGCACACAGGTAGATGGCTACCAAGTCCAAGAAAGGACTCAGTTACTTGGCCCGGCGGCCTGATAGTCTGTCGGCACTGCCAGGGACTGGGACAAGTGGCTGCTAACTGCCCTTTACTAAACAAACCCATCGATTGTGACCTGGAAGACATAGGTCCTACTTTGTGGAGCTTGCTTATGCCCCGCAACGGGATAGTAACACATTAGGTTACTGTTGGTCGCAATTTTCCACTGTTCTGGAATATGTGGGAAAATAAGCAGAGCAGGGTGGGTAAGAAAAAACAAAGGGTATCAAATGTGTGTGACCTTGTGACGCTCATACCGAGGGAAGAAGGTAATTTTCCTCTGGAGGTCCTGGCTGGGGACTCAGACAAAACCAACCCCCCCAGATCGAATTTTCAAATTTGCAAATTGCCAGGGGAAACTTTGGTACCCAGAAATTAAGGGATTCTTAGCGAGTGCTTGGAAAAATGCTAAGTTTATTAATGTTGTCGCCCAAGACCTGTGCACTGATTTGGCGTATCCCCATTTTGCGGTTTAGAATGACCTACTCTATAGTGTGAAAAAGACTGAGGTAGTAGAGCAGCTGGTTGTGCCACAGTCACATATTGGAGCTAGGCCATTCCCATGTGCTGGGTGAGAATCTAGAGGTTGAAAAAACAGGGAGCGTACAGAGCAGAATGTTTTTGGGTCAGGGATTTATAGAACCATGAAGGACTTCTGCCAATCCTTTCCAGAGTGTCAAGTCAATGCCCCACGACCACATTTCCGCAATCCGCTACCTATAACTACCTATGTCAAAAATTACCAAAGAGCTATGTTTGCTCCTGAGTATCACACATTTGCGTACGTCAGTGTACCATCCTCAGTCAATGTTTTCCATATGAGAGATTCCGCAGGCATCCACAGGATTTTCCCCATTTGAGCTACTGTATGGTAGACATTCCTGATTACTATTAGACATGGTAAAGAGACCTGGGAACAAGAGCACCCCATTGCAGTGTTATTAACCACATAGCGGATATGCAGGACAGGATTATGGCGGTAATGCTAATTGTAAAGTAACATATGCAGCAAGCTAAGGAAGCACAGGCCAGAGCCTAAAATAGGTCTGCAAGGGTCAGGTCCTTTCAGTCAGGTAACTGTGTGTTGGTATTAGTTGCAATCCAACCGTAGAAAGCAAATTACTCGCTAAATGGCAAGATCCCTATGAGGTCCATGAGAAAGTAAGTTAAACTACAAGGTATATCAGCCAGAGAAAAACCGTTTCAAATTTACCATGTAAATTAACTGAAACCCTGGAAGGACCGAGAGGTTCTCACAGCGGTAAGTGGACCAAAGAAAGTACATAGCAATGAGTTACCAGAGGACCGTATATCAGAGTCTTTGTGGGCAATCCAGGTACAAGACACACTCTCCTGCTACTGCCTCCTACCACATATGTCCTTGAGAAAGGCCTTTTGGCCGAAACGTTGGCCTGTGGAATTTCCTACACCTCTTGTTTGCAATTTTGCATGAAATGGAGAGCTGATGATATGTCTACTCTGTGCAAATAAAATATTTTCCTTTTCATTACCTAAGGAGTGCCGTGGATTATATTTATCTAGGACTTTGGCCGTTTGGCTTTTTCACCTAGCACCCGAAAAGCTTCATTTTGCTTGCGGCACCATCTTCCATACAACAGGTACAAGAGGTCAAGGAATTTCTACAGAAAAATAGAGACATCTTCTTGGAATTACCAGGTTGAATGAAAGTCATTGAGCATAACATAGTGAGGGAACCCGGTCAAAAGGTGAGTCTGAGGCAATATCATGCACTAAAAGCTCAGAGGCAGGCCATCTCAGAGGAGGTACAAAAGATGTTGTTCCTTGGGTTAGAGAGAAGTCCAGAAGTGGTTGTTCAAGTCCCATAGTCTTTATCCCTAAACCTGATGGCACTCTCAGGTTTTGCAGCGACTTCCGGAGGTTAAATGAGGTGTCAAAATTTGACGCCTATCCCATGCCTAGGGTGGACCAGTTAACTGAATGGTTTGGCTCTGCAAAATATATTACTATCCTTGATCTGACCAAAGGCTATCGTTTTGCTTCAACACCCATCTTTATGCTGCTGTTGCCAAATAAAAGCAGCAAGAGAACCGTGCTAGGACCTGAAAAGGCTTTCTGTGTTTCTATTGCCCTTGGGCTTTGCGGCACCACCGAGCTGACCCCCATACAAATAATATATATATTATAGAATTTCAAAATTACAGCCATTTTCTACATGGTCCTATTTTTTTGACAAGCTAACAAATTTTAAATATAGGAATCATATCTGATACCTGGATGGAAATACAACGGGGAAGATTTAAAAGTTAAGACATTTAGACTGGACAGACAGTCCAAACATTTACCAAGTTTATTATATGGTGGATAAATTTGGCACATTTAGACACTTTTGTCTAACTTTACACTTTATATTAGTTAGCTTAGTTTATGCCGATAATTGCAGAAAAATGTTGATGCATAGTGTCACAATTTAAGCCACATCACTTTAACTTGAAGCCTCCCCTTTCTTTAAAAAAAGGCCTGGTCTCCTTTGTCAGATGTTCCGTTGAAGTGTCTCAGAGTTGGCACAAATATGGCTTAAATGCCATAATAAATGTGTACAGACTTCACATCCCGCATGTATTACTGGAGAGGACAAGCAATCTTTTTTCATGTCAATGGTGTCTTCAGACTTTACATAAAGGAAAACTGTACTAGGTCACTAAATAAATTATTTTATCACCAAATCACAGTGCATGACTGTGAAAGCCAATAAGAGATAAGTTAACCTTACTGATGTCACCTCTGTGGTGAATGATTGCCAGCCATAGTCAAATGTTGGGACACCATTCAAATAAAGATATAACATCAGGGAACTGATGGTCTGGGAATAGTGGAAACTTGAAAAGTATGTAAATTATTATTGTCTGTTTTACCCAAATTCAGATTATCCTCAAGTATTTGAGCATGTCTAGATCTGCATTTGCTCATGCTGGTGTAACTACTGTACTGGTGCATGTTTTATCAGTCTTTCGCTGAATTTCTGGCTATGTGGTAGGACAGAAAATAAACCAAAAGAGAAAAAAACTGTTGCCATGCAGCACACTACCAGCATATACTGACACATGTAAAAAATACCCTTAGAAAACACTTCACAACTTCCTCTAGGTTCTGAGAGCTGACTACCTCTAGATGGCGAAAACTTCTGGATGTTTTAGTCTCATCAGCACCAAATAAAGAAACAGAGCTTAAAAATTGAGACATTTTATTTACTGCTCTTACAAGAATATAAAAGCTGACTGCTGTGAATTGTTTTTGCTGAAGTATTGGGACACATTACAAACAGGAAAAGAAATGTCAAGCAATGTAAATAGTTTAAGACATCATGGCATTTTCCTGTTGGTGCCTCTCACAATGATATACCATAATATCCCTTTTGCTTTCTAAAGATATGGTGAGTCTGAAGCAAATTGAGGATTTGTTACATCCAATAGAGGACGCTTGAGCTTCCCAGCTCCTTTCCCATAATGCCTTGTGATATGCAGATGCTTAGTGGAGGGCAAAAAGGCAATTCAAAGTCCACACTCTTATATGGTGCTCTCCCCAAGGAGAGATGTTCCCCTTTCTGAGCCACTCATTGCCTCCCGGAAAGCCAGTACACTCTGCTCTGCTCTGCACTGATGAGGGGCAAAACCCCAAAACTGCTGCATACAGATGAGTGATACTGGCTTGGCTGATATCCCTTTTGCTTTCTAAAGATTCGGTGAGTCTGAAGCAAATTGAGGATTTGTTACATCCAATACAGAGCGCTTGAGCTTCTCAGCTCCTTTACCATTATGCCTTGTGACACCCTAAACAATGTAAGAAACATGTTTGCATTCAGAACACATGGTACTAAAATCAGATATGTGTGTAAATTAAACAGACACAAATTGATCTGTGAATCTGAATAATATCAGTCAAAGCTGGACAGCGTAAATTGACATGGATGTGATCTTTGAAGCTGACTATTCATTACACTCCATTTACTTAGGTCATTGTAAAAGGAATATAACAACTGTCAGATACCATTGACGAACCAAAATAGAAGAGCTTGTTCTGGCAGCAAAAGCAAATACTATCTCGAAATAATCCGGCAACGTATTTGCATTCATTTAAAGAACTGTGATCAATTATTCACCATCAATAAGGGTCATGTGCAAAGTGACAACATTACTTCAGAAACAAAAGTGCCAATATATTAACAGTTTTGTAAAGATTATGTATTTTGTTGACTCACAGACAGCACTGAAGACAGACTCTACTAGGGACAATATCTAGCTGAGATCTACCGGTTTCCCCCAGGTACTCTATTTTCCTTCCACAAACATACTGATAGAAAAATTGACTTTCTATAAAATTGTCCCCAGAGCATGAGATAACAGAAGTATATTGTGAGATAGACTAAAATGAATAAAGTAAATAAATGGATTTCTTGGTAGCTTAAAGGGGTTTGCCATGACTTTTAAAAACTCCCTATTAGGTCTCACTGTACTAAAATAGACAACCCATACATACCACTCCCATCACAACCGTTTCGATGCCAGCATGTGACCAGAAAGGCCAATGATTGGCTGCAGCATCACGTGATCCCTGAACGTGGCATCATCAATGCAGGACCAGGCAGAGTACCCTGGATGTCTGACAGCATCGGAACGGTGGTGATAGGAGCAGTACGTATGGGTTAATTGTCTATAAAAGCACAATGGGAGGTGGTAGAAAAGTTTTCAAAAGACTTGGAAAAACCCCTTTAATGGGGTTTGTAAAAAAAAGTCTGTCTTCTATTTATTACAGTATTTCCACACTTAATTGTAAACGCAATGATCAGTGACGTTAGTCAACTGCACATGACCACTGCAGCCAATCGGCGGCTAAAGTGGTGACATACTGTTCGACCAGAGGAAATAAATAGAAGAATGGTGGAGAGGGAGGACAGTGACAGCGGTGGAACGCAGGTGAGAGGAGTGGCGAGTAAAAGTTTTTTGTTTTATCAGGCCATAAGTATGGTAAGGTACATCAAGTTTAGTAAGAAGCTAAAGGGGAAATACCAAATTAAACATTTACAGCACGTCCACATTTCACAAATATATGATAAAAGTCAATCTGATCATTATTTTAACTAGTAAGAGGAAATCGAATAAAAACAAAATACTGTAGACCAAAGCGCTTCATAGGGCAAATATGTATGTATGTGTATGAAAGGTGGAGACAAATGGTTTGTGTGCAGGTACCATATTTAGAATGTGGTACTGAACAAATTATCTTTTCTCTTCTTGATTGGTGCCATATTCTGAATTACTCTGTAATTACCTGAAGGGGAGTGTCCTTCTCAAAACATGTCACTGAGTAGAGTTGCTGGTTGATGTCCTCAGTTTTTTTTTTTTTTATAAAGAAAGAATCAGATATGTTTGAATACAATGTACAAAAATAAAAAGTAGAGAAAAGCAATGCACAGGATGCAAAGATTTCACTTAACAAGTCGTCCACATTTCAGCACTGAAGAGACACTGGTGCCAAAGGTTTTGTGTGTTTTTTGGTAGCAGCATTGAGCTAAAAATAAATAAAACCAGTGGGTCCATATGAAACAGTGGGGCTGCCCACACGCGATGAGAAGAGAAAGAGTTAAAGGTTGCATTAGAAAAATGTAATTCTCTTTACATCAGTTTCTAAAAGAGTCTTATTGTTCAGCTGAAGAGATCACAGATGACAAGATGCCATGTGACTTGAAGTTCACCATTCCAGTTCCACCGGGTACTCTCCAGTAAGACATGTTGTACAGTGGCCATGAGATGCAGGGTACCCGCTTATACCATTAAAGCCATTCTGTTGCTCTTTGAAATGTTTAATGCCTTCACGCACTCCTGAAGTGAGTCCTTCCACAGAGAGGTAAACAACACTGTTTGCACCAATATAGCCTGCCAGGTCATTAAACTCTGGGCGATTTGCAATCAGTTCTTCTTTTGTAGGAATATTAATTCCCATGTAACAGGGATGTCTTATTGGTGGGGAAGCCACTCTTATGTGAACCTCTTTGGCTCCAGAATCTTTCAGAAGTTTGATGATAGGAGAAATGGTGTTTCCTTGGACAATGGAATCATCGATAAGCACTATTCTTTTGCCAACAAAGTTATCCGACAGTACTCCAAACTTTTTTGCCACCCCAAGTTGCCGTAGCCTCATGTTTGGCTGAATAAAGGTTCGGCCAACATAACGATTTTTGCACAGCACTTCCACATACTGAATACCACACTTCTCTGCATAGCCCAGAGCTGCAGGTGTTGCAGATTCTGGCACAGTGCTGACCAAATCAGCCTCTACTGGGACCTCGGTAGCCAGCTGTTGTCCACACCTTCTTCTGGCTGAATATAACATTTGTCCTTCAAATATGGAGTCTGGCCGAGCAAAGTAAACATACTCAAAAATACAGAAGGCAAAGGGGTCTTTCTCCCGATATCTGGGTACAATATCCAGAGTCTGTACTCCATCACGAGAGATTTTCACTATTTCCCCAGGGAGGACTTCACGATACTATTCTGCACCAATAGAGAGAAAGCTACAGGATTCAGAGGATACCACCCATCCTTCTATCTCCAACAATCGCTTCTTCTCTCTTTCTTCACATGTCACAGGAATGAGCCGCCCGATGCAGAGGGGTCAATGGCAATATGGATTACATACAGCATAGATAACACCATTATGCATGATGAGCAGCGAGTAGAAGGTTGGAGTCTCATTCATCAAGTTTTTTATTCGTGCTACCCAATCAGCAGCATGATCTTCTTCCATAGGTGGTGTGAAAGCCAGCAGCTGGGTGATCAGTTCACTGTCTGAACTCGTAGACAGACCGATACCATGACGCATCAACTTTCTCTTGAGCCGGGCAGCATTCACCAGCTCCCCGTTATGTGCCACTGCAATCTTCCCATGCATCGTCTCCACCACAAACGGCTGGCAGTTTTCGAGAGCTGAATTTCCAGAAGTAGAATATCTTGTGTGGCCAATTCCCAGATTGCTCATGTTCAACTTCCTCAGACTCTCCTCACTGAACACATGGTTGACGAGACCCATACCCTTGTGTACTTTGTATGTTGGCACGGCATCTCCATCACTTGTCACAATGCCAGCACTTTCTTGACCTCTGTGCTGCAAGCCCATCAGCCCCAGTGCGATGACATGGGGCACATCCAGCTGTGTGGGCCAGGCGCCATATGCGTTACAGCCAAACACCCCGCATTCAGTTCAACAAAGAAGCTACCCTTTTGATTTTTTTAGCAAGAGCTCTACCCATGTGTATATTAGGTATTCTCCACAGAAATAAAATGGACCATCAGATTTCCACAAGGAACCAGGAGTGTTTTAAATGTAGGTGGTTACAACTAGGTCCTGGAACCTCATAAGGAGCAATAGTCTATCTGCTCAAAATGCCAGTACTTGGAAAAAAGACCAGTACTTGGAACTAAATATGATAGTTAAAGGGTCTTATTACAGATTTTGAGTCAGACCCAGTAGCTTCAGGTTATGCCTCTGGCAACAACCAAGTAGATCAGGAACTTCTCAATAATGACAAGGGTGTTAGACACTGAAGCCTTTATCTAATTGACAGGTCATCAGATCGCCTCTTGTGTGGGATAAAACATGTCTAATAATTGCCTGCTCACATGGAACAATTTTTCATAACACCATTAAAGGATCCTATGGATTGGAAGGACATTTCAAACCTAGAAACCCTTCCAACCAGTAGGAAGGAATTTCTTCCTGGACTGAAAAAGAGCATCGTTATTGCCCAGTAACTTTCTTTTATGATACTTTTTTAGTTTTCTCTGTCCCTAGATTCTGTTATCTATTGGCATAAGCTTAGAAAGAGATCTCACTTTACACCACATAGATTACTGGTATGTATACCATTTGACACCTTACTACTACTAACTAGTCAAACAAATGTATTCAGTGAAGGGTTAAAGCAGGCAATTGAAATTTACTACCTAGTGTCTATTTTACTCAAACGACACAGTCTTAATCTCAGACTATTTATGAGATGGCTATTTTCTTCAATCTTTGGGCTTGTTAGCCTGCAGGTCCAATCCTTATAACTCGAGTAAGAAGATCTTCCAGGCATTTTGAAATGAGTAATTAGGTGGAACATGTTCTGCTGCTTCTATTTTCAGTTGCTTGTTCCTAACTAATAGAATGTGGCAGAGACAGAAGTGACAAACAAATAGGAAAATGAAGCATGTAATGCTATCAATAATGCCTCCTAATATTAGCATGGATTGATGCCATCAATGTAAACATCTCTTATAGCTTGTCAAGAGCTGAAGACTGCAAGTCCCAAAACACAGGAGATCAACTCAATTAGATCCTCGGAAGAATCTCTCTTCAAGACTTCATCTCATACAATTTTGTATGAAAGGCCATGTCTACATAGCACTGGCTTTTGGTCGCATTTTTAAGCGGATTCAGCATTTAGAATACGCAAAAGTCAGATTGTTACCGGTGAATATATACTTAAATAGAAAATCGGATCTGAAAAACATATTCAAAAGCGCTGGGTAAAACGTATCCAACATGCACTCAAAGTGTGATAAGTGCTTAGATGCGTTTTTGCTGAGCAGAAACACACCCAATAGTTTGAAATAGGGCGTCTCCTGCGCCAACCGGATCAAGAATAGTCATGTCAATTCTTTGAATGGATCCGACAGACACATCACAAAGATGCATGTCTGAATGCTGATGCATGTTTTCCAGGAAGTTTGAAAGCAATGTAAATCACATTGCAAACTGTTAGATGCGTGTTTGGGTCTAAAACATGGATCCAAGTCCGCATCTAAGAAACACTGTGTGACCATCCCCTTACTGCTACACTCATAAAGTACTAATTAATTCCTAACTCATAGTAGCCAATCAATGTGATATGCACTCAATATGATAAAAAAGGAATCCGATGCATAGTCACAAAAAAGGCTTATCCAACAATAATCTTCGCAGATGTATTTCTAAATGGGTCAGAACCTTGGAAAAGGTTTTATTGCTCCTTACATAGAAGCACTTTTTACTGTGTACCATGTGTCTAGGTAGTCAGTATGATAGAGATTTGGCTTATAATTATGCAAAAGTGATGGTAAATATCTTAACATTCAACTAAATGATCATCTATGAAATGCATGGCCATGTTGAGTCCATAATAAGAACCACTGCTTGTTAAAGCCCCTCTATTTTGGCTCATAGAGAAGGCCCTGAGTGAGAGAGGTTATATCATTAACCCCTTCCCACCACCGCAGTCTATTTTTCTTTTTTGGCGCGTTATTTTTTCCCTCCCGATTTCCAGCAGTCATAAATTTTTTATTCTACTGTTTACATATTGTCATATTGTTTTCTGCAGGACAAGATGTACTTTTTAGTGTGCACCTATGCTTGTGTTTTTCAGAATATATTTTATATGTGCAGAGCCAACGTATGTTTTGTACTTTTTAAAAGTGACTTTTTGATAATTTTTTATTTCAATTTTTGGGGACATGAAATGACTAAAAACCCCACAATTTTGGCATTTGGAATTTTTTTTCTTCTACGATACAGGATGAATTCTGTTATATTTTAATATAATCAGACTTTTATGGATGCAGTAATACCAATCATGTGTAACTTTTTTATTTGTTGAATGAAAAAAGGGGGCATTTTGAACGTTTAATATATTTTATTACATTTTGCAGTTTTAAAACTTTTATTTTTTATTTTTACACTTCTACTGAAGTCCCTCTAGAGTACTTAACCACTAAGGGGCTTGATTGTTGTACACCCTTCTGCATTAGGTAAATAATGCAGAAGGGTGTGCCAAGATGGCGCTTCCATTACTTTCTGTCTGAGGCAGGAAGTAACAGAAGCACTAACATTGTAGCTATGAAAGCATTCATTGAGCTTCCAACTGCCATGTCAACTGCTCGGAACCCTTCAAGCTCATTACCAGGGGCCAATCAGAGTAAGGAACGGTGCACAGCCACAATCACTGCTTAATCTAAAGGGTTAAACAGCAGGGATCGAAGCCGGCCTCGATCCCTGCTGTTAGCGGTGGGTGTCAGCTGTAATTAAGAGCCCGCTCAACAATCCCTCACCCACATTATTACTTACCTGTGCCTCAAATGTTGGTAAGGGGTTAAAGGCATTTTCCATTCTTTTGAAAAAAGTCAAATAAGCTACTATTGTTTGGGGAAAAGTTAAGACAGCTTTAAAAACCATTCTGTTCCAGCACCATAGCTATTCTCGGTGCCTCCCGTTGAGGACGTCACATGGCTCTGCAGTCTCTACCTGAATGATGAATGATGAATATGATGTCATTAGTGGGGAGCACAGGTGACACTAAACTTTTTTTGCTATTTTAACCTCTCCCCAACCAGCAGTCCGTTTATTCAAAGAATGGACAACCACTTTAATACACTGCACTATGAATACACACTACTTTTTTATTGTGCCTTTTGAGCTATCAGTAGAGTGGAGCAATCCCAGTTATATGTAGCACTTACAATGAACACCTCTTTGGGTGGCAGACCATAACAGAAAATGGTTAAGAAATATTTGCTCTTGGTCCTTTTAGCACACATTTCTATTTATCCGAAGATTATAACCGGGGCAGGGCTCCCATCTATTCCATTTCCTTTTTGCTAAGCTGGGAAACTACTCAGCTCTAATATGTGGCAAGTTCAATTCTATGTTCTAAAATGTAGGCTGCATAACTTAGAGCAATACAGCTGGTAAATGGCATCCATTAAACCTACAACTCGCTTATTCCCCTTACATTATTCATAAGTTATTAACATATAAAGAAAAACATTTTAATTAGCTTTGGACCAAATATTTAGCACACTAAAGTGCAATTAGAAAAACTAGGAGCATGTTATTTGTGTTATTTAAAAATCAAAGTACTACCTAAGGCAATTATTTTTATCCTTTTAATATCTACAGTAAAAATGCTTAGGGGAAAATAATTGACTTTGCTAATTTTATCACTGACAATCATAAAATAGCTTTGCTTTTCATTATGGCTTTAGATATTCACGACTAATTGCTAGTCCCAAGAGTGGACGTGAAAGAACTGAATCATAGAGAGCATGATAAAACACTGTCGTAAAACACAGTAGCTGCTTAGCATTGGAGCTCAACTTTGAACTGTGCTGGGCAAACATTTTTAGCAAGTTGTAAAAGATGTTGTCTAGGTTTTAAGAATTTCTCTCTAAGGCAATCATTCCTAAAGCTTTTCCAATGGGGAAACCGCAAGAAAAATGTTCCTTTTCAGGGAAGCCCTAAGCTAACTCATCTCCACTATAAAAGCGAGAGCTGTTGATGCTGCAGTCATTGGATTGTGATTTAAGTCCTGTTAGTTTAAGTTTATACAGGTTTATTGTATTAGCTATGCTCGGACTTGAGGTACGCCGATCTCATGGCAAGTAATAACTATAGGTATTAGTACTTTGAAAGCACATCTACAGGTATGTTACAACAAACTTAAATGGGTTGTACGAGACTTAGAAAAGCGTGTTTTTCCTTTGGGGTATGATTAGAAATAGAAGAAAAGAAGCATTCACACTTTTGTGACACTTCCATTCCATTGGTCGTCCCGTACATCCCGGCTGTACATGTGCTGTGTGCAGCCAATCACAGGCCAGATCGGTCATCTGATGTTGTGGCCTGTGATTGGCTGCACATAGCATGTGAACGATGGACGTTCTGTCTACAGCCGGGATGTACGGGCTGGTCACAGGGCCAGAGTGGGAGCGGAGCAAAGGTGAGTAGGCTTCTTTTTTACTATTTCTAATCATACCCTAATGGACCAACAAGCTTTCCTAAGTCCCGGACAACCCCTTTAATGATTTATGTTTCATTCATTGTGAGTAGACACCTCTGGCAATGTTGCGATTGGATTGAAGTTCAACTAACTTTGATAGCTGTATCCATCATCTATAGTGGACTGAAAGCTCATTTACCTATTATGACCTGGAGTCTATGGGTCATAATATACATGTGAAAAATGAAGCAAAAAATCTTTTTAGTAGATTTTTTAACCACAAAATACCATATATACTCGAGTATAAGCCCAATTTCTCAGCACAAAAAAATGTACTGAAAACAGCGTCCTCGGCTTATACTCAAGTCACTGTCGGCGCTTGAGCGCTGTCATGGCCCGGGCGCCAGCAGGGATACTTCGGCTGTATGCGACTCCTCTGGGAGTGCATATAGCTGACTGCCATTGCCTGGGCGCTGTCGACGATATCTTCAGCTGTATGTGGCCTTCCGGAGTATCAGGCACAGGCGGCATGAGTGTCATCACGCTGCCCGATGACATCACGCCCTCTGCAAAAAGACAAGATGAAGAACCTCAGAGTCGGAGCAGCAGGGGAGAGCGGTACGTACTTGTATTTTTTTTTTTCTTTTAAAAACCCTTCCTATACCTGCCTATGGGGGACATGTACCTGCCTATGGGGGACATATACCAATCTATAGGGGACAAATACCTGCTTATAGGGGACATATACCTGCCTATGGGGGACATTAAAAATGCAAGAATCTGTCTGGATCCCAAAAACTCACTCAGCTTTTATGCACACACACTGATTACAAGGATTTGTGTCAACTTCTGTGCATGTTATCAGGCCAAAACCAACAGGGTATGTAAACTTTTGATATGAGTCATTTGGATGTTTTTGGTTGTCATTATGATTTAAAAAGAGAAAACACAGTAGTTTGACAATAAATGGCTTCACCCAACCACTAACCATGAGTGGAAAAAAAGTTTTTGTGTTATCATTCATATTCTCTGAAAAAAGGCAAGAAAGCAAAAATTCTGCCGGGGTATGTAAACTTTTGAGCATAACTGCATACCAGGCCTATGGGGGACATATACCTGCCTCTAGGGGACATACACCTGCCTATGCCTGCCTATGGGGGACATATACCTGCCTATGGGGGACATTAAACTGCCTATATCTGCCTATGAGGGACATTAAACTGCCTCTACCTGCCTATGGGGGACATTAAACTGCCTATACCTGCCTATGCAATTTTATTGGTATCCATTATTCTTGATGTTCACCAGTAGCTGCTGTATTTTCCACCCTAGGTTTATACTCGAGTCAAAAAGTTTTCCCAGTTTTTTGTGGCAAAAGTCGCTTATATTCGGGTCGGCTTAAACTCAAGTATATACGGTAGTTATGTTTTTCCCCCTTTTTTTTCCAGAAGATTAAGTTATTTTTAAAGTTTAAAATTTATGTTTTTAATTAAATTAAGTTTAATTTAAAATTTCGAAGTTTTGAAAGTGCCGCCAAAAATGGTTTAAATAGCAAAACTTTTAAATCTGTCAAAAGTCCTGAGGAAGCGTGGCAAGAGTCCATGCGAAATGTGTAGTCCTGACTTCTAGTATTTCAGTGTTCTTTGGGCATTAATTGGTATGGAAGTTCATGTAGTAATGTGCTAGGAGTTATATACGGTGTAAAGATAACAAACATTTTTAAATGTTATTGATGCCGTTTTAAGATTTATTATTGCATTAGCTCCTTAAAATTGCCAACACTACTATTTTACATATAGTCATTGCGCCTGTTTTACGTATTGCTTGCCAGCAGTCTAAAATACTAATTCCTCTTGAAAATATATATTTTTGGATATATAATTGCTACCTATCCAAACAATCTATGGTGCAGATCGTTTGTAAAGCAAGGAGTGGCTGCGATAACTGGCTGGGTTAAAGCTAATTGATCACCTGAGTTGTACCAGTCAAAAGTACTCTAGAGGGTGGGCAGACAGACTATTGGAGACTATCTGGAGTCCACCTCGTACTAAAATACTACACGAGAAAGTGCCTATATTTGGTTTGTGTCTTCCATTCACTAGCACCACTTGGAGATCGTCTTTTAACCAGTGTGTATGTATATTTATATATATACGCACATATATAGTTAAATTGCCTGCCTAAGTCTTCACTTGAAAGCAGTTTTCCTTTGCCATGTAAAGGTACAGCTACAGGTTGATTTGCTGTGCTTTGTATAACTTCCTTCTTCCCAACATCAGTCTCCGTGCTGATCTCGCAGGTCCATAAAAATCAATGGGAGTATCGAGTCACCTGTTTTTTTCTATTAAATTTAAATTATTAAAAGTGAATCACAAACCTAATGAATTAATTCACCAATGCAGGCAAATGGGTAGCAGGTTAGCAAAATGCAAATCAGTGAGATATTCTTCCATAACACCATGAAGAGAGCTAGTACTCTTGAAAGCTAACCATCATACTTCTAAAAGGTATTGCTCGATTTCTTCACCCTTCTACTACATTGTGTACATACAGAGCTGGCAGCAGCCACAGCACGCTGATGACATAGATATGACAGGGGTTATGTGTAACTCATGTCCAGCCTCAACCTCCTCCATAGTATATTGTTTCATAATCCATTTTACATGGCTGATAATACAATTACATGCAGCAGAAAGAGAGGCAGTAGTACAGATCTCCCTTTGGCTTACATGCTGCACACTAAGTAGGCTTCCCCCCCTACATAGTGGACTCTTCCAGCTCAGAAGCAGGAAGTCTCCTGAGCTGTCAAAATAGGGACCTATCATGCATAGTTACGTAGTTTGTTACATAGTTTGTTAGGCCGAAAAAAGACATACGTCCATCCAGTTCAGCCCATTGTGCTAAAGTGTTGCTAAAGTTTTAAAGTGTTGATCCAGAGGAAGGCAAAAACCCCCATGAGGTAGACGACAATTGTACTCATGTTAGGTAAAAAATTCATTACTGACTCCTATCTGTCAATCGAAATAAATCCCTTGATCAACGACCCCCATCTATAATCCTAGTCACTATAAATTGTTATATTACATCTATAAATGTATCCAGACCCCTCTCAAGAATCCCGGTCACTATAACTTGTTATATTATTACATCTAGAAATGCATCCAGACCCTTCTCCAGAATCCCGGTCACTATAACTTGTTTTATTACATCTAGAAATGTATCCAGACCCTTCTTCAGAATCCTACTCACTATAACTTGTTATGTTATCACGCTCCAGAAATGCATCCAAGCCCTTCTTGAACTCTGTTAGTGAATTCACCATGCTGTCTGTATAGAATCGAACTTCAGCCTTACTTACACATGAATTGCTTTACTTAAAGGGGTTTTATCCTTCCAAAGATCATGTCTCAGATTATGGGGACAGTAAAAATAAGCACTTTTGTAATTGGGTTGCATTACCTCTGTCACTTGGTTTAGCAGATATGAGCTTCTCTGTAAATCTGTCTTCTATTTCTGCTGTTGCTGGTCAGAACACCCCCTGGTCGATTCTCGCACCCTAGACACGCCCCCTGCACTGTGATTGGCTGGCTGACATTTCATTCAGCCTGTTGGGATACGCCTCTAGACAGGAAACGCCCCAGCCACGCCCCTTGCGCTGTGATTGGCTACCTGCACACTCTGTGTTTACTCCCCTCTGAGCTGTTAAAATCGATAGTGAAACCAAGGTCTGCTGGCTCTATGTACATCTCCCAGCTTTAGGGTCAATGTTCTGGGCAATTACTGACTGTTTAAGGGACTTTTGCCAAGAGGTTGATTCACCTCCTCACAGGTCCAGTCCTTAAGCTGCTACTTGGAAAAGAAGGCGTTCTATTCCTCAGATCGAATGCAAGCCCCGCCTCCTTATGACGTCATCACCTGTAGTGTATAACATAAGGATTCAACACTGTGTCTGTATAAGCTGCTTGTGTGGTGCAGAGCTTAGGTGATCAGGTCTGCAAGACAGAGGTTAGGAGTTCAAACCCCATCAGTAGTTTTTTTTTTTCTTTTATAAATTGTACACATATGTAAAGATATGAAAATATATGTGTAGACATCTATAATTATATTCATATACACACACAAAGCTCCCCATTATAGTGTCCTATCCTTGCAGTCACACCAAGCACTTCCAACATATGTGATACAATGCATATATTCTGGGGGATGAGACATGATATAGGGGAGCTATGTATGTATATATATATATATATCATTATAGAGATTAACATATATATTTTAGGTCTCTCTACATATGTGTAGAATTTAGGGGGAAAAAAAAAATACCCTGTGAGGGACTAGAACTCCAAACCCCTTCCTTGTAAAAGCAATACTCTACCACTGCACCACCAGCCAAAGTTAGTTACAAGCTGAGCAGGGCCTTCTCTCAAAGCTGATTGGCTTCTTCCCCCATTGTTTTGACTCACATGTCATTGACAGCAAGCAGAGATCTTTACTTGAAGCTGACATTTGTAGTTGAGTAAAGATCTCTGCCTGTTGTCAGTACAATTTGGATGAACACCACTAGAAGTAACAGCTGCTGGCTTTCAGTTGTTTGTAAACTAAGACATATGACAGGTGCTTGCTGGAGTTTGGAGCCTCAAGGCTGCAGACATAAGCAGGCAGGAGGCTACAAAGCTGTTATATCCAGACAACCTTCTGCATCCCCTGCTTCAAACAAAATGATGATGTCACAGGTCTTCAATGAGAGGAGACACGCCTCGTGGGAGGGGAGACACGCCTGCTGACAGGAGAGACACGCCCCTGAATTTCAAACTCAATCCGAGAAAATTAGCTGAACAGCACGAGCAGCTCAAACGATAACACTCCTTTAAGCTAACTACATATATTTTAGAAAGTGTTTATATTTTAGTTTTCTATCACTCCATAAGGTTTCCCAGGAAGTGATAGGTCCTCTTTAAGCATATTAGATTAATAGGTTTCTACTACTCTACTCTCCAGCTTCCCAAAAATACTAGGGCCTCGCTTGGGTGAAATTAAGTGATTACATGGGCCTCAACATCTAGGTTCGAAGACCATGCCAAAATTAAAAATATTGCTCAATAGACTTTTTACTTGTCTCCAGAACACTATGTAATATTGGAATGAATACAAAAAGAGTCAATAATGTTACTAAACCAGAGACTGCTACAGCTGGAGAGAGGCCTGAGTATCTGTGTGACTGCCCCCTTAAACTAGGCCTGACTCCACAACTAGTGGATGAGGAACACCTCATAGTTTGAGAAGTATTGTTCTACTTTATTCAAGTAAACTAACATATTAAAGTACAATGTAATAGGGGGAGACATATACTATCTATCTATCTATCTATCTATCTATCTATCTATATATATATATACAGATTAAATACAGATTAAATACATATATATTTAATCTGAGTTAGCTTGTGTAAATAAATATATCTGTGTTTTAATAAGTAAAATCAGTCAGTACCACATGCTTAGTTTAATTTTTCATAAAATTTACACCTACAGAATGCAGGAAAAAGGAACAAAAAATAGTTTACATTACCTTAGTGTTTTGGAGCTGTGCAAGCCCAGTACATGCATTTGCCAGGAGGAAGTCTCCACTCAGAATAGCCATTTTATTTCCAAATTGCATATCCTTAATAGGGCCATCACAACTCTTCAGCTCTTCAATATTAACAATCCCACGATGTACTAGGAAAGCTGTATGGATCAGCTCTGCAATTTCAGCCAAGTTTCTCTGGCTGTGAAAATAGAATACAATAATCATCAGTTAATATGATATAACATTAGACTCTCTCTACTCTCTAGGATCATATTAGATTGGAAAATTAGCAGAACAATCCTGCATATTTCTGCAGTGCTGTTTTTACTTTATGTTATGTACTAATATAGATAATTTTTTAGTATAGAGCAGTGAGATATTTTTATGATTGGGTCACAATAAAACACTCGAAGGGCAAGAGTTATTGGTCGGTTTTTCAGACGGATTGACAAACTGTCTGAAAACTAACATGCAACACTGCCCCATAGACTTTAATAGAAAATCCATTCAGCAATCCCCACTGAACGGATTTTACGCCAGATGTTTTTTTTTTTACACCACTGGTGGTCCAAAAAAGTTAGTACATGTTCATTCTTCCGCCTGTTTTTTGGGTAGAACATGAACACGTGGGTGCGAAGGGGGACAGCTTGAATCCGCGGACAAAAGCTGTCCCCTTACATGCCAAAAAAAGACAAAATACCGATCGGAAAATCCGATCGGTATTTGGTCTTTGCCGTGTGAACGCACTCTAACAACAAGTGACAACAAAAAAATTTATACACATCAACTAAAAATAACAGTTCCAAGCACCACGATTACCCTTCCTGGCAAAAGGCATGCTTTTACATTAAGATATTAGGAAGCAATAGCTGAACCTGTGCAATATAGCTGGCACCAAATGACAAAAAAAAAAAAAAAAAAGCAACTAAGCTTTTTTGTGGGGGGAGAGGCAGATTTATTACATTCAATAGTACCATTTAAAAATACAACTCATATCCCCAAAAAAATGAAGCCCTCATTTGGCTATGTTGGTGAATATGTAAAATAAAAAATACAAAAATGATAGAGTGTGATGATAAAAAAAAATTGCCAACAATCACTGCATCGGGGAGGGTAAAAAAGTGCCTCAATGGTTACAGATTACAAACAAATCCTGTGTAGTCTGACCCTGCAGTCATACATCCTTTTGTGTGTCCCATATTGCCAACCTAGTGAATGTATGCTATTTGGTAAACGTAATGCTAGATTTTTTAAGCCCAGATAATGAAATGTAACTAGAATAATAACAAAAAGTTACATTTAACAATGAAAGAATAATTTGTCAAATAAAACTTTTTTAACGGCTCCTGGATGATTTAGGGTACGTGTACTGGCCCGGTTCCCATTCACTGAAAGAAACTAAAACATAACTTTTTAGTCAGATGTTAACATTCTAGCTAGCCACAGGGGATGTATGTGAGAGGTTTTAACTCCCCCCCCCACTACCCACGACCTATCTTTATTTATTTGCAGTGTTTAATATAATACCACCAACCATTTTGGGCATATATGCATTTTGTCAATTAAATTTTTTTTTTGCATTGCTGATGTATCTTGGTCGTCTGCTGGATACATGTGTACTCTGTAATGGCATTATTGGACATTTTATCTAACACCTTTGATTGATATAGCCTCCTGAGGAACTGTTAGGGCTATTTTTCCTAGACCTGTCATGCTATGTCTCTTTTTGCCTACCTCTGTATGATTTTGGGCCTATACTAACTAGGGCATTACAGGTAGATCCTCTGTAGGTTGGAGACTCCCTTTTCCGGGTTACAAGACGGCAGGTTAGGCAGGACACAACAGGGTTTTATTAGGTTGTCATTGGACCATCTCCCCTAATTTGGATGCGGAGGATCTATTTTGGAAGAGCGGATATCAATCTAGACACCATCCTCTAAGTACTGTGAGTAAAACTACTACTACTAATTGTTTTGGTGGTCTCTACATACCCTGAAATGACTGCTATTATCTCCCACAGACTACTTTGTATACTACTAAGTAGCTACTAAGTATATAAAAATTTTATATATTACTATTGATCTGTTTTTTGTAAAACTTTTTAGTAAAAGTTACGTTTTATTTTCTTTCTTTCAATGACATGATTTTGTGTTGATGAGACTAAGAAATGATTTCCGGCCCCCATTCAATATCACTTTACCCAGCGTCGGCAAGATGTGACATGTCACTTCATTCTCCCGTCGCATACTGTGTACGCTGATTTACCATATTTGTGAGCCGTACTTCTGCATCTACTCGTATTACAGCGCAATTACGCCCTGCAAATACCCTGTGTGAACATAACCTTAGAGCAAAATAAGTTATCAGTTGTTTGGCATCCTTGATGGTAAGAATAGTGCTGCAGACTGCATTATCCTTGCTGTCAAAAATACTGAAACTCCTGATGAAAACTAAAAGGCTTTGTATCAACACAGCTTTTCATATCCAACCAGACCCTCTGTCAATTTTTGAAGGTGAAACTCTTATTAATTCCCGAAACAAGCAACTTACTTTTGATATGATATTTTGGTGTATGAGAAAATAAAAGTATTATGTGGCCATTTAATGAAAAATTAACTGTACAGTATTACCCACTTTTTTTGTTACTGAAAAATGTTAGTATAAAACAAATTTAAGGGGAAATAATTTTAAATCTGCATCTCAAATATCTTTGTTGCTAATAAAAATGTATTAGTATGTCCAAATTTTCTAGCCTTTTTCAGCTTCACTGAGAGATCAGGTTACAGCAGCCCACTGAAGTTTACAGTAGGGGGAGGTGAAGAGTAAAAGTAAGAGACTCAGACATGCACAATCAGCAGTATGGAGGGCATTAGATGAGCAGTGTGGTGGTGAGCCCGGCACAGAGGTTATATAAAATACTATCTGTATTGCCAGCATCATCTTTTGTTTCTCTCTCTGCTTCTCCTTCTCCCACTCCCCTCTCAATAGACTTCTATGGCCAGCTGTAACCTGAACTATCAGTAAAACTGAACATCTCCTCTGCAAAAAAAAGGCTGGTAAAAGAAAAAGAGAGAATTTTCTTCTAATGAGGTATATTACAAAATTTCCTTTCTTTGCTTATATTGCTGATTTATGGAAAACTGTGCTATTATTGGAGGAATGCTTTAAGGAAAAGAAAATTTCAGGTAAGCACCTTTTTTCCATTTACAATGCAACTATCAAAGACAGAACTGTTTCAGAGGTTACGGCATACTTTATCAATTTGTAACAGTATTCAGTGAGTTCCTAAGCTCCCTTTAGTGGCAGCTGCAGTTAGGCAACATATTATCTTTACATTTACATATAGGTTGGATATTTGATTACTTGATTGCTTCTTGCCTTTAATTTGTTTCATATTGTTAAAAGCAAGACTTTGGTTAACAATATATGAAACACACTTTACACCTTCTTACACTTGTTTCTAAATTACTGAAAACCTAAAATAAGTGTGAAAAGCAATAACAAGTATCATCTCACTAGCCAGTAAATCTTGCCCTAATTTTACTAACATAAGTGACCTTGCAGTTGATGTGAGTGAACTCCTGTAGGAGCTTATCAGATTTTCGTCCTTGATATATAACCAAATCTCATGGGATGTATTAATCTGGCCACTCTGTAGGCTGTCTGGCTCTTGCCCCAACAGAGGTCTGACCTTATGTTCCCTCTGCTCTGACACTTTAACAAGATAGTTAAAATCATTATTTTGGAAATAGTAGGAAACATGTATTAAAATCATTCTCCAAGGAAAAGGGAACTTCCTTTATAGTGTTATATACATTTTTTTCTAAATATATTAACACTCAAACTAAGCTAAAACTGAATGTATCATGTATTTTGTCTCATGACACTTGAGGGTTACAGGATATCTACTGTTCCTTTATTTTAACATGCCTCTAGGACCTGCACCTATCTCAGGAACAGGCCCCTGTCCAGCAAGAATGGAGAGCTGGTTGCGCTTACGCACAACTCTCCATTCTGTTCTATGGGAGTTCCGAGTACAATTGGACTCAGATAGGAACTCCCATAAAGCAGAATGGAGTGTCATACACAAGCTCAACCGGCTATTCATTCTGAACCAGCACCTCGGGGGCCCGTTCCTGAGATAACTGTGGTGGGACCCACATTTTTTAGGCTTTGATGAAATATCCTATTGATATACCATCAAAGTCTATGTTAGGAACACTCCTTTAAACATCACTTGAAGGTTTAATAGTTTCTTCATTTTCTCTAGACAGAACAACACATAGGATAATACATATATTAGTGAAGAACGCTTATATTGCTGGTTTCACATGTTGCATTTTTTGGTTCTTGAAATGTGTTTACATATGTACCAGAAACACGTGTTAGATAATTGGCCCAAATTTAGAACACCTAGGTGACATTTTTATGAAATATGAGTTAATTAAAAATTCATGCTTGACTGTATTTTTTTAACATATCTAAAAGGCAAAAATGACCACATGTAAACACAGCCTTAGAATAGGGTATGATGGGCTGGAAGTTGTGTGTAGACTACATCATATCTACATAAGTTTGCTGGTGACATCACTTTTTCAGCTTCACTGAGAGATCAGGTTACAGCAGCCCATTGAAGTTTACAGTAGGGGGAGGTGCAGAAAGTAAAAGTAAGAGACTCAGACAATCAGCAGTATGGAGGACATTAGATGAGCAGTGTGGTGGTGAGATCGGCACAGAGGTGATATAAAATACTATCTGCATTGCCAGCGTCATCTTTTGTGTCTCTCTCTGCTTCTCATTCTCCCACTCCCCTCTCAGTAGACTTCTATGGCCAGCTGTAACCTGAACTATCAGTAAAGCTGAACATCTCCTCTGCAAAAAAAAAAGGCTGGTATAAGAAGAAGAAAGAATTTTCTTCTAATAAGGTATATTACAAAGTTTCCTTCATTTGCTTATATTGCTGATTTATGCAAAACTGTGCTATTATTGGAGGAATGCTTTAAGGAAAAGAACATTTCAGATAAGCACCTTTTTTCCATTTACAATGCAACTATCCAAGACAGAACTGTTTAGGAGGTTGCGGCATACTTTATAAATTTGTAACAGTATTCAGTGAGTTCCTAAGCTCCTTTTAGTGGAGTTAGGCAGCATATTATCTTTACATATAGGTTGGACATTTGTAGCTCAGCATCAGAGAAGCAGAGCTCTGGCTAAAATATGAATTTCAGAAAAGCACAACTACAGAAAGTAGAGATTTTACTTTGAGACAGAAATACATATACATTCTGGTTTGTGGAGGCATGATATTTGACAACCGCACACATCTATTACTTCACCATCAATGCTTTGTATGCAATACAATAATGCACCTATAACAACTTAAAATGATTCTAAGAATCATCATCTATTAGCATGTAACCATGCTTTAACATCATTAACACTCTTCAAGTCTGTCTATTTGAAAACTAGGGGCACTTCATTTTTAAGTAATGAGCATTTTAATACAAATGCCTATCATTTAATAGATCAATTAATCACTAAGCTACTGCAACAGCAAAATTACTTCATTAGTTTAATGACTTAACACAAACTTGTTAATGAAACACTGACATCAGCTACAAATCGGGGAATGCATAGGATATCAAAATAAACTTTGGAGGTCATTATCTGTAAGCATAAAAATAAGAATCCTTCATACAAAATTAGGCTGAATCTTCACTGCATTGGACAAAAAGCAGACGAAAGTCGACCGTTTTTTGTCTGATGCACAACCGTGGTCTTCGTCACGTTTTGCACAAAAAATGTGGTCAGTTCTTGTTTTTAGCCATCGCCCATACGATTGATTGTATGGGAAGACGATGCAAAAACTTGAAGTTCCTGGCGGATTATAAACATGTTGTATAATACACCGGCGCCAGAAGACAAACAGAGACAAAAGGACCTGTGGAGACTACAGGTTGTTTTTTCTATTGTCGTCTATGGAGCTGCCTGAATGATCATATTTTCAGCAGATTTAAAATCCTAAAACTGCTGAAAATACAATCATACTGCTATGCCGTGTAGAAATTGTCTTAGATATATAGATGCAGTATCAGCAGCAACAGGTTCACTACAATATTACTTTTTTGTATCAGGCCCTATTTACATCATATTTCAGGCCTTTAAAATTGGTATTCACCTGGATATATACTGTGGCCAAGCTATAGGAGACTGCTAAGCAAATGTCTCTTTTGGACTATGTATGCTTTATATCACGTCAGCATGTACTTTATGGTAGACCAGACTTATGTTCAGCACATAATGCATGTACTAACGTGAACTAGAGCAAACATAGTCCAAAAGAGAATAGGCTTGCACTATAGCCCCTTGCAGTCCTGCCAAGGAGTATGTTGAAATACCTTTTACAAGATATTTCAACAGGTACCTGCGACAGAGGCCCAAAATGGAATGTGAAAGGGGCCTTACAATAATGATGATGCCTCATTATATTGCAGTTACAGTTTTTCATGACATCTGCTACATTTGGTATTTTACATATATTGCAGTTGTAAGATAGTGACACTTAGTTAATTAACCATAGACAAGAGCCACAAAATTGCTGATAACTCTTGAACACTCATTTGGCTAACACTAATCTCTAGCTCCACTAGAAACAAACAGACCTGTCTCTTCTATATCACAATTTACTTGTCGCGCTAATATATGCCATCAAAGTCTGACAGGTCCAGGTTCCACCTCTGGGACCTGCACCTGTCTTGGGAACGGGCCTCCAATACAGCACAGAAGAAGGAAATGGTTGCGCTTGTGCATGGCTCCTTTCTGTTCTATTGGAGTTCCTAGCACAGCCGAACACGGCACTCAACTGTACTCAGAACTCCCAGAGGTGGGACCCGCACCTCTCAGTACAAAAATACTTATTTTATATGCAAATACAGTTGAAATAAAACTCTTGATAAGCTTACCAACTTATATATATATAAAAAAAAATCTTAGGACTGTAGGCAAAATGTTATTCCCAAGTGTGTACATCAGTAATATCCATAATTCCTAAACCAGTAACTGGTTGCACACAGTTTGTAGCATTAGCAAGTTATGTATGTTGGATACTATCCCATTGTAACCTTGTTTTAGTGGATGAAATAAATATTAAATTTTTTATTTTGTTTGGCTTTGGATAACATATTTCTTTTGAAATCCTCATTCCGACCTCAACCTGGTGTCTCCTTTCCTGCGCTGCTGAGCAATGAAGAACACACGGTCCTCAAGATTGTGGTAAGCAGACCATTTCTGATATCACCTCTGCCATAAACAAGCATGTTCAGAATGAATATTTACGCATGGTTATGGCACAGAGAGATCAGCCACATTGTAGGAGTTTAAATATATCCGCTGACATAAAGTAATTCTGCAAATAAGAGTGGGAGTGGGACAAAGTTGAAACGCTGACTTTCAGGTATTGGAACTTCTTGCAGCTGAAAGTAGAATGATCATTTAAAGGAGTATTTCTAGCTCAATAAATTGAGTTGGGAATATTAATCCAGTCAAAACATTCAACTTTGTAAATACATGTGGTTATTTAAAATGTGATTTTTCACCTTATTTAGGTCTCCCGTATTTGCATTCAATTTGTTGTCTAAATCACTGAGCACTGCTGCACTGTAGCCGCAGTTGTTAGCCTTTCCCCAGTGTAGTGGTGTTGCCGGTGATCAGGCCTAAGGAAATATGCATTTCTGCACATGCGCTTTAGTTCCCCGCTCCATCACGGCTATCATTAATAGAATGCTACTTGAGGACTGCTCTAGGGCATGTGTAAAAGCCCTGGAGCAGTACTTATTGTCTCCAAGTCTGAAGCAGTTTCTTTTTCTTCGCCACTATCATTCCTACCGCTGCCAGTTCATTCCCAAATGTTCCAAGGCTTGCCTGTCAACTTTTTCTGCCACATCCATTTCGCTCAGTGAAGAGATGGAGAAAAGTGACGAAAACCCCATTAAAAAACTAACAACTTTTTTTTTTGTTTGTTTTACATGGAGCCAATTTGTGTTCTATAACTTTGTTTTTTTGAATAAATTCATTCATTTAAACATATTGTGTTGTGACAAATAGAAATTTTTTTTTTCATGGAACTTGATGTACAGCTTAGGTTCTTTTCCCATAAACAAAACTAACGATCATAGCAAAACTTATTGAGTTACTAATTGTGTTACAGCCAGCTGCCGATACCGCTCCACAGACATACATTTAGGTTGAGTTTGCAGGGTGTGTGTATTTTAATTTTTTTGGTTGTGTTTCGAGGTCAGGGAAAACATGTCTATAAAAACTGTTTGTTTTTCATACGGTATGTTCACACAGCATAATTGCGGGGCGCTTTTCGGCACATAATTGCGCTGCAATACGCCCGAAATGCGCCCCACAATTACGGTAATTCATAGCTCTCAGAGAACTATGAATTACGTCCGTCTCCCCTGTACGCCAGGAGAGAGAAGAGACATGTCACTTCTTCGCGGCGCTTACGCGCTGTGGGTTGCAATGGTGAGTGGGGCCCAGACCCCCCTGTTCTTTAGAAATATGTGCTGGACAGCGCATACTACTAAAACACCTGTACTGTACGCACCGCAATACACCATGTGAACATACCCTTATTAATTGCCATGCTTTTACAATGTGGTGAAAATAACTTTTTAAATATTTCACTAGTTACAGACTTGCTGTCACTATCCACCTAACAAAAAGATGGAAATTCGGGGTTCTACAAGAATCTAAGCTTTTGCTAACTATTTTACCCAGAGGCAAAAGACCGAGTGTTAAAGAGAGATGGTGCTCCAAAGTCAAAGAATATACTTGTTATAAAAAGATATTTTACAGTAGCAGAGCTCTTCAATCAACCTAAAGTAGGAAGCATACAACACTGTCACAAAGGACTTGGGCACAAGCAGGCACCACATCTAGTGACAAATATTTTTTTTTCTTTACATAGTCTTTCAAGTCCCTCCTGATTGCCTTAAAATAATGTACTTCTTCCATTTACACTATCTGTCTCTCTGCATCCCACTGCCCCTAAGCACTGCACACACTTTTAAATTATAGTATTTGCATTATAATGATAAATTATATATTGATAAAGCATAGTGCCCCAAATTGGCCCCACATACGACTACTACCTTTTCAAAATCAAGTCAGCACCAAGTTTGTCCTCCAGAAGTGCATTTACATAGATGAGTCCTTAATAAATTTTAAAAGGTGGCTTATATTCCACTAATACCTGCCTAGTAGGTGGGTAAGTACGGAATTAAAATGTGTAAAATGTGTTAGGGTAGATCCGGGTGCACCCACAGGTACAGAACATATCCTTAGTGGGAAAAAGAATTTGCTGCACCCACCCACGTGGTTACCACTTCTACTTGGATAATTTCTTTACCTGCTTCCATTTTTTAAGTGTATTGTTTCCAGATGCACAGTAGTATACGGCACCATGCGCAAAATCTGGTAAAGCCAAGGTCGCTGCTTGGAATAACATTCAGAAGGACTGATTGCAGGGCACTGCTAAGTGTGAATATATGGTTGGTCAAGTACAAGGTGGATGCCCTTCAATGCAATTTTCAATTTGCACCATCTTCTTGCCATACATGTAGGGTGTTTCTAAAATGAAGAACCATACTATGGTAATTAAAGAGCTGTATTTTCACATTTGCAAGGCACAATGTATTTGGCACTGAGATTACATATATGTGGAATAATTTTTTGGAATACATCTGTGAAGTCAAAATGTTCACTACAGCCCTAAACTAATAAGGGATGCAGTTTCAAAACTGAGGTCACTTACTGGAAGTTCTTAGTGTACCTGAACCTCAGCAAATGTGACAAGGACCTTGGAAACCATTTCCACAAACTCTACACTACAAATGCATTTCCTTGTGATCTCTACCATGTTCCCAAAGAACACTACATAAGTGATGTTGGCATCCACAAAAGAAACTTGGGAACAAATTATGGGGTATGGGTATGTTTTTCCTGCTTCTGAAAATTAATAATCTTGATCTAAAACTAAATATTATTTGGAAAAAAGGTAACTTTTTCCTTTTTATTACCGAATTATAAAACATTACATGAATTATCTGTTAGGTTAAAAATGCTCACTAGACCCTTTGATGAATGCTTTGTGGAGAGTAGTTTCCAAAATGGGATACATTCCTGGGGATTTCTACATGGGCTTTAAAATGCAACATGGCACCTGAAAACAATTCCAGCAAAATCAGTGCTCCAAATGTTTTGTAATCTGTGTAACAATTTGTGAGGTGTTTTAATCACACTAACCCTTTGAATTTAAGGAATATGTTTTTGTAAAGAATTTTTTTTTTATAACCCAATCCTATTACACTCCATGGAACAGTTGTGGGGTTGAATTGCTCACTAAACTCATAGATAAACTCCCTGAGGGATGTAGTTTAAGCAGAGATGGCATCAAATATATTTATGAAGTTACATACATGTTAGTTATAGAATAATTCAGATTTATTTTAAAAACCTAATAATATGCATAAGGCTCTGTTCACATTGCTGCTGCACGGATATTCAGTTGATGGTTCAATTATATTTGCAGCATGTTGCAGTATTCACGTCAGCAAAACGACATCAATAAGGCATTGCTCGAATCTGTCATATTTCAGGAACACTACCATCAAAATTTTTCTTTTCACACACTGAAGGGTAATATGGATTAATAATATGGATTTTTTTTAACAGAATTTTTTAAAGCTTCCCTATGTACATTATTCTCTCTGACATCCCTTCTGTGAGCTCTGATAGAACAGCAGTGAGAGGATTGCCTGATGGTCCTTCTTTCCGGTCAACTCGGTTCTGAGAAATGAAAATATTTTCAGCAATTATGTTGTTATAAGTGTAAAGAAACCTCTCCTTCCTCCTCAGTGCAGATAACAAATTACCTTATTTTCCCTCTATGTGTTTCCCATGGTCGAGTATAATCTCAACTGTCCTTGTGAAGAGAACAATAGTGCAATCATTGTCATTACCTCTTATTTGTAATGAAACTCTGTAGCGATAAGTAGCAGCTGAAGTGAGATAGTCTGCCCTGCCAAACAAAAGTTTTCTCACACAGCAAAAAGGACAATATTTTATATGCAATTTTTAATTAAACTGGACTACCGAAACAAAAAACATTGCCAAAAATTCTTTTAAAAAATTGTTTTTCAGGAATATTAAAAAAATATTCCTTTCTGATGGCACTGTTCCTTTTAAGATGTTGTGCTTCCGTTATGGGCAGTAGGTGTGAACATAGCCTTAGGGACTTCTGTGAAGTACAGGATGCACCACTTTTAGCTTAACGTATACTATCTAGCCATGCTTAGCCAATTCTGTTAAATCAATGTTCAGAATTATGGCTGTCACTGTGAGGTTTTACAGGCAGCACTGTCTAGTAAAACATGGTAGTTATATCATGGGAAATACTTTAGCACGTGCTTCTCTGAAATCTAAATATTTTAACAAGTGCATGTAATTATTCATGCACATTACAAGGGGTCTATTTCTTTTGGCCAGTAAGCTCCCCAGGAAGCATTTTTTATGATATCATTAAGCAGATGTCACCTCGAATACACAGAAAGCATGGATTTAATGGCTCATATTTATAGAAGATGCAGCTATTTTGTCATTCTCAAGTGCACCAAGTGGATATCATTGTGAAGAAACTATGCTTTGTTCTCTGTCAGGAATAGAGAACTGCTGGAAGGTTACAGATTCAAAGAACAATTATCTTGCCTGTCAGCAAATAAGCGTACTGTTGTATTTAATTCTAATAACAAGCGGTAAAAGAGTAAATTACAATAGATCTTGTAAACAACAGTTGTTCATCTCCTGCCATTTATTTACTAACAATCTACATTTCCCATCCAAAAAAACAAAATGAAGTGAAAAGTGAAAACAAAGTGACATACTAATACGTGCTGTCATTGGCAAGTTGACCCTTTTCGAAGATATCCGTAGGAGACTGGTACATCAAGCAGGCAGCTGACAGACAATAAAAAGTCTTGTTTTGGGCAAGGCAGAATACCTGCTCGGAATACCAAATGACAGGGCAACATGCTTACCAGTTAGGCTTAGCTTTAGTTTGTTTCCAATTTGTGAAGCAGATACAAATACAAATGGGAATCCCTGGTGCTGAGATCTAAGAGAAGCAGCTAATTTAGGCAACGGCTCATTTCCTCACTTGAAGGAAACATCAATATCCCAAGAAGATCAGCTCCACCTCCGTGACCCAGCCATTCAGCCAGAACTGTGACTATATCATTTCTTTACTTAATAAGCTTTTAATGAACAGATAGAAAATTCCATCACTAATGCTAAGTCGTCTTGAATTGCGGTAAAAGAGTGCTCTGCATGAACATCTGCAGACTATTCCTCTCCTCAAAGTCCAGACTATAAACACAGTCCACTAATGAGCATTGTTAAAAGGGTCATTTCATAAAGGATTTGTCTCGGAGTAGAAAGCATGGCTGTGAGCAGTCCTCTCTTTACTCCAGTCCTTCCAGTTCTGTATAGGTCACAAATACACGGGTACTTTAGAAATATGTATGTTCACACTCAGTGATACTGTCTTTTTTTAAGGATCCTGGGACGTTGTTCTAACGGTCCACAATAGTGACTCAAAAAGGTTCATGCATTCGCTTTTCCTTAAAAGGATTATCCAGTGGAAAATATTTTCTAAATAATTGTTTCTCCAAAGTTAGGCACTCTTGTAATATATTTTCAATATTTTTTCTGCAGGTTTCCTTCAGTTCTGTTGAGTAACTCTTTGTGTTTATACATACAGGAAACAGCTCTGCATTGAGCACAGGAGATCATGTAGGCAAAGGGGTGTGACTTTTTCAGGGTAGCCTTTGAAACCACATCTCTTTGGTCTTGCCTTAAAAGACTTGTAACATGTACTAAAAAAAGAGAGTGCACGGAGACTAATGGGGACATGTATGAAAATTGTCTTTGTTGACCATAGCAACCAATCAGAGCTCTCCTTTCATATTTTCAGAGCGCAATATGAAATGAAAGGGGAACTCTGATTGGTTGCTATGGGCAACAAAGAAAGACTTAGACTTGGACAGTTTTCATACATGTGTCCCTAAGTTTAAGAGGGAGGAAGACAAAACACAGCTAAGGATTCTGGACGTTTACACGACAAGGGAAAAACTAGTTGTCGGATTATAAATCCAAAAAGCAGCGTGGTCCGACGAGTATTTTGACCCAATTTTTAACATGGATTTTGGTAATTTTTTTTCCCGATGGATATGCAGTCAAAAACGAGTGCCATTAATCTGTTTGATCGTGGGGTTTTGGACGCGGATCCGCAAATCCGGCGGAAAAAATGAACATGTTGCAAGTTTTTTGCAAAAACAGCATTTTTGCAATCCGATCTATTGAAAATCTGAGCCATGTGGACTACAACTCTGATTTTCAATTGAGGTCTATGGGGATGGTTTAACAGTCACATGTGTGCGGTTTTGAAAACTTAATGGGGGTTGTCTCACTACATTGATTTGTTCTGTTTTCTTGGTTTCATTTTGAATTCAGGGGCGTGTTTACTGGCTTCTACTAGGCTGCAGTAGAAGCCAGGTCTGTAGCTACAGCAACCAGTGCTGGCAGCCTATCAGGATAGATCAAACAGATCTGTAGCTATAGCGACCTGAGGAGCTGATGCAGCCCATACAAGAGGGAATATCTAGGAATAGGTAGGATAATGTTAATGTACACATATTACAAAGTGACTTGTTTTTGCAAGATCGTTAAAATAAAAAGCAATCCTTGTAGTGAGACAACCCCTTTAAATCTGAGTAAAACTCTAATGGTAAAAGCATGTTGCGTAGACAGGCTCATAGTTTTACAGGGCAAAAGCAAACAACTCTCAAATACAAAATGCTGCTGATCAGCTTCAAAGAAAAGAGGCTACATATAACACAGGGAAAGCACAAATTAGCTTAGAGTATGTCACAGGGAGATGTATAAAAAACAAAGCAAAGTAAAGATTTTTGTTGTTGGCTCATTAAAGAACTCTTTTAAAATGTACCACATTATAACAAGACCGTTTAAAAGATTATATTCAATTTGACATAATTGTTTAAATGCCACTTTCTTTATCTAACTGCAACTAACAACAAGGTAAAAAAATACAACTTGCTTTATTGCTTTAGATTTATGTACAGAGCAAAAGTATGACATAATGTGCTAATACATGTTGCAAATAAAATGACATCATTTTAAAATGACGGGATTACCAGACTCAAATGCATTGAACACATGGTCATATGCAGAAAACAGCAAGAATGTATTTTTAATTTGTGCGATTAGTTTATGTTCATTTAATGCAGCTGAACTCTAAAAATGTTCACTTCTACTGCTGTTCTTCGCTTTTACAGTTTGTTTCTGGTGCGCATATAATTCAAGCTCCACATTTTGGACATAAAGAAAATGATGAAGTCTTTTGAATAATAGTTTTGCATAATGTGACCAAGATGTGCTGCCCTTCAGACAAAGACAGTGTTATTGAAAAATTATACAGAACACTTATGGTAAAAATATGACAAACTTAGCAGCTGCTGCATGGGAGATGTGTGGCCACACAGGCTAATAATATTAGCAATACACACCAGCCTGGAAGATCAGTGATCTTTAGCATTAGTCGCCATTTTACGGAGTTCACTGAAATTATGGCTGGGCAATATGGCCTAAAAATAAAATCCCTCATCTTTAATTCTTTTTAAAATTAAAGGGGTTTTGCAATCATCTCATTTCATACCTCCTGCATCCAACTCTTCAGCTCTGGTGCTCAGAAGGGGGCGTGTGTGATTTGTTTGAATTACATATCATGTGACCAAGCAGGATGACATCACCAGGCCTTTCCTCTCTGTAGTCAAAGAAAGGTCTGTTTATGTATAAAGCAGTGAGTAGCTCAGAGGTAAAGTTTTTTTATCTCACAGCACAAGGGTCCTAGGTTCAAATCCCTGCAGAAACCAAACCTGTGTTTTTTTTTTTTCTCTTTATCAATGCACAAACCTCATTGAGATTTCTCTTTTATTTATTTGCAGTGTTTGACTAATTAAGGAGTAAGGAGTACAGAGGACAGGAGTAGAATGACAGCACCTGGGGTTTGAACACACAGTAGCTGCATGAGAGGAGAAGTGATGTCTGAGCATGTCCAACCAGGTGTGAGGAGCTCTCAGGCCTGGTTGTATCCCCTGGAGATAAGCTGTAACCAATGGATCACTAAAGGAGCAGCTAAAACAAAAACGGTGCAGAATTTTTAATAATAAGGAATGGTGAAAATGTTTGTTATTTCATTTGCAAGTTCCCCACGTCAATTTTACTTTGTGGCGAAACCCCTTTAAGGATGAGCCTCACTTCTAATCTCAAATCTTTTGTTCTTAAATATACTAAAAAAAGACCAAGACACTATTCTTTAAGATAAGAGAACTGTAAGCAAAGCTATTTATTAATATACGAGTAGATAGCCCATCCCACGAAGGTGTTTGTAATATAAAACGCATCCACTTAAGGGCAGAGTTCTTGTCCCTGGACAACGACTGCAATCTAGATCTATAGCTATCCATGCACACGAAAGAGCACTTCGATGTGTGCACTGAAGGCAGTAGAAACCACTTACCAGCCAGGCTTCGTACCACCCACATCATGGTGTACATCTTTGTATAGCCCTTCAATGTGAGCACTGAATCATCATGAGCGTCCAGCCACCGGTTAGTGAAACTGAAGCAGCTCAGCCAATCACACAGGGTAGTGAAGGGAGAGCTGCGCTTTGCTACACTGCTGAGTGCCGGGCACAGTGTAGTGAGTTTGGATAAGACAGCTTCCTTCTCCCCCCAACCCACATCATTTTGCTGTGCAGTGCTTCGATGTGGGCGCTGACTGTGTAGCAGGATCTGCTCGCCACTACACCGGTGAGTGGATGATATGGCATAATTCTTCCTCCTCTCCCACCCCTGGCTGCCGAATGTCTTCAAGTCCCCTTTAATGGCCCAAATATATAAATGTCTTGACATGTTATAGTTGCAGTATTTTGGTTATAAACCAAATAGTACACGTTAAGGCATATGCATATTAGACTAGCAGGTAGACCGTTCCAGGACAGTGACTGCAATAGAAAATGTATCTGGTCCCAGGTCAATAACTGCAATCAATATATTGTGGATTGATACAACCACATCATGCTGCACATTCTTGTACAGCACTTTCATGTGAATGATGAATGCAGCAGGAGCAGCCAGCAGCACCTGAGACATACTCGCAGGTCAGTGTAGCAGGAGCCGCTTTCTAATACACTGCTGAGTATAAAGCACAGTGGAGTGAGTTTGATTGAGATGGCTTCCTTCTGCCCATCCTCCCACCCATGGCTTGTTCCACTCACATCCTGCTGTAAATTCCTGTACAGTGCTTCGATGTGGGCGCTGGTTGTCACAAAGGAGTTGGTGGGTGGCATAGATCTCCCTCAACTTCCACCCCCAGTGGCAACAGTAGGAGTTTCAAAGAGGGGTTTCCAACTAAGGCATAATGTACATAATGTTGCCTGGCTTCATCGCAGGTATCCGCTGAGATACTGTTTTTTTTTTAAAGTATCCCTATGGGTACTGCGGCAGAAGCACAAGAAACTAAGTTCAGAAAAAAAAAATTTGTTTCTATTCCTGATTTCCCCTGTAACTGATATTTGAGCACCAAGTACAGAAGGCAATTTATTCCCCAGCACGGACTGCAGAGCTGATTTGGGTGTGACAGCCGGCTCTCCACTTCTGCAGCTTCACAATTTACATGCCCGACATTCCCATATAGATTGCTGCACAAATTTCACATAAACACTTCTGATGTTGCCCCCTCACTGTCCTCCTTGCTCTTGTCCTTTTCCCCTGTTACTATATACTCAGTTCCTCATCCTCCATTGAGTGTAGTGTTGAAAACCTGTAGGACTTGGGGTGACATCATATGATTTACACAATATTGTACATATTACAGAATAATCTCTGCAGCCACCCCCCCCCCCCTTCTCTCTCATTTTCCCCCACTCTTCTCAACTGTGTCTGAATCGAGTGTCGTATCTGTCATTCAGAGCGTTAGCGTGTGTTGATCCAACCACATGATGGCAGTACTTCTGTTACAAACTGACCTGGAAAAATCTAAGGTGTTTATGTATATAGACACTAGTCATCTGATTTGTTACTCAGGTGCTACATCTAATAACTGTAACGTGTGATGTACATTTAAGGGGTTGTCCACTTGATTTAAAAAAAAATTAGATTAAGGTACTGCCATCCAATTGAAAAATAAAAATCATACTCCCCTTCCTGCTCACCTCCGTTCTAGCACTGACTGTGCAGTGTCTCTCACCGGTCTTCTGTTTACTTCTTGGCTCAAGCCAAATGTCACCGCTGCAGCGGCCATGTGTCACTGCCTTACATCATCGTACAGTTAAAAAAAAAAAAAAAGAGCCATACATCCCTAAAATATAACCAGGTGAAAGAGAGAGATATGGGTAATGTTCGAACTTTTTTTTAAATTAATGCATAGGGCGTAACCAATCTGTACAAATAAGGAAATATTTCCTGCCTGATCCTAAGGGTATGTTCACACGGCGTGTTGGGTCAGTGAGAACATACGTTTTCAGATACGTGTTTGGATCTGTCTGTTGGACCCTAAACGGACTCAAACACGCATCCAATAAATAACCATGTGATTTACATTTCTTTTAACTTGAAACAAGTATCGGCATTCACACGAGTGATCGCCCATGCGTGTCTCATTGCGTCTTTCGGATCTGTCTTTCGAATCCTTTCCAAGAATTTAAATGTCAATTCTTGTTCCGAAAGACGCAGCAGGAGCCCTATTTAAAACTGTAGGGTGCGATCCTGGTGCATCCAACACGCAGCAAGGTTTTCTATAGGGTTGAGATTTGGAGACTGGCTAGGCCACTCCAGGACCTTGAAATGCTTCTTATGAAGCCACTCCTTCGTTGCCCTGGTGGTGTGCTTGGGATCATTGTCATGCTGAAAGACCCAGCCACGTTTCATCTTTAATGACCTTGCTGATGGAAGGAGGTTTGCACTCAAAATCTCATGATACATGGCCCTATTCATTCTTTCAGGTACACGGATTAGTTGTCCTGGTCCCTTTGCAGAGAAACAGCCCCAAAGCATGATGTTGCCACCCCCATGCTTCACAGTAGGTACAGTGTTCTTTTTTTGCTCACCGTTCTTGTGATCATTTTGACCCCACGGGGTGAGATCTTGCATGGAGCCGCAGATCGAGGGAGATAATCAGTCTTCCATTTTCTAATTGCTCCCACAGTTGATTTCTTCACACCAAGCTGCTTGCCTATTGCAGATTCATGAAAAAATGTACACAAAGAAATCTTCACGGCACTCACCAGAGTAGTGTGATTAAAAAACTCACTTTATTCGGCAACTTGTCTCCATGTTAAGGCATACGGGATACACAAGACCACGCCAAGCTTGACAGACCGGCAACAGCTGTTTCGCGTGTAACACACGCTTCCTCCAAACCCTTACAAGTTGCCGAATAAAGTGAGATTTTAATGGTGAGTGCCGTGAATATTTCTTTGTCTACATTTTTTCTTGAAAGTGACTGTCTTCTCTTATATATTCACTGAGCACCACCTATAAGTGTATGTGAGTATATGCTGTACTGCATGAAGATTTGTATATTATACATGTGGAGAAACATTGTTGCATTCACGAGCAGAGTGGTGCCGAGGTGTCCATTTCTCTATTTGCTGGAGTACTATTGCAGATTCAGTCTTCCCAGCCTGGTGCAGGGCTACAATTTTGTTTCTGGTGTCCGACAGCTCTTTGGTCTTCACCATAGTGGAGTTTGGAGTGTGACTGTTTGAGGTTGTGGACAGGTGTCTTTTATACTGATAACAAGTTCAAACAGGTAATGAGTGGAGGACAGAGGAGCCTCTTACAGAAGAAGATACAGGTCTGTGAGAGCCAGAAATCTTACTTGTTTGTAGGTGACCAAATACTTATTTTTCCACCATAACATTACAGGCCTCTCTAATCTTTTTAAGTGGGAAAACTTGTGCAATTGGTGGCTGACCAAATACTTTTTTTCCCCACTGTATACAGCGGACATGCTGATCAGGGTGCAGCAGAGGAGTAGTTATACAGGGGAAACACTGATCAGGGTGCAGCAGAGGAGTAGTTATACAGGGGGCACACTGATCAGGGTGCAGCAGAGGAGTAGTTATACAGAGGACACACTGATCAGGGTGCAGCAGAGGAGTAGTTATACAGCGGACACACTGATCAGGATACAGCAGAGGAGTAGTTATACAGCGGACACACTGATCAGGGTGCAGCAGAGGAGTAGTTATACAGGGGACACACTGATCAGGGTGCAGCAGAGGAGTAGTTATACGGCGGACACACTGATCAGGGTGCAGCAGAGGAGTAGTTATACAGTGGACACACTGATCAGGGTGCAGCAGAGGAGTAGTTATACAGCGGACACACTGATCAGGGTGCAGCAGAGGAGTAGTTATACAGCGGACACACTGATCAGGATGCAGCAGAGGAGTAGTTATACAGCGGACACACTGATCAGGGTGCAGCAGAGGAGTAGTTATACAGGGGACACACTGATCAGGGTGCAGCAGAGGAGTAGTTATACAGTGGACACACTGATCAGGGTGCAGCAGAGGAGTAGTTATACAGGGGACACACTGATCAGGGTGCAGCAGAGGAGTAGTTATACAGCGGACACACTGATCAGGGTGCAGCAGAGGAGTAGTTATACAGTGGACATGCTGATCAGGGTGCAGCAGAGGAGTAGTTATACAGGGGACACACTGATCAGGGTGCAGCAGAGGAGTAGTTATACAGGGGACACACTGATCAGGGTGCAGCAGAGGAGTAGTTATACAGCGGACACACTGATCAGGGTGCAGCAGAAGAGTAGTTATACAGGGGACACACTGATCAGGGTGCAGCAGAGGAGTAGTTATACAGCGGACACACTGATCAGGATGCAGCAGAGGAGTAGTTATACAGCGGACATGCTGATCAGGGTGCAGCAGAGGAGTAGTTATACAGCGGACATGCTGATCAGGGTGCAGCAGAGGAGTAGTTATACAGCGGACACACTGATCAGGATGCAGCAGAGGAGTAGTTATACAGGGGACACACTGATCAGGGTGCAGCAGAGGAGTAGTTATACAGGGGACACACTGATCAGGGTGCAGCAGAGGAGTAGTTATACGGCGGACATGCTGATCAGGGTGCAGCAGAGGAGTAGTTATACTGCGGACACACTGATCAGGGTGCAGCAGAGGAGTAGTTATACAGGGGACATGCTGATCAGGGTGCAGCAGAGGAGTAGTTATACAGCGGACACACTGATCAGGGTGCAGCAGAGGAGTAGTTATACGGCGGACATGCTGATCAGGGTGCAGCAGAGGAGTAGTTTATCGGCGGACACACTGATCAGGGTGCAGCAGAGGAGTAGTTATACAGGGGACACCCTGAGCAGGGTGCAGCAGAGGAGTAGTTATCCAGCGGACATGCTGATCAGGATGCAGCAGAGGAGTAGTTATACAGAGGATACACTGATCAGGGTGCAGCAGAGGAGTTAGTTATACAGGGGGGCACACTGATCAGGGTGCAGCAGAGGAGTAGTTATACAGAGGATACACTGATCAGGATGCAGCAGAGGAGTAGTTATACAGCGGACACACTGATCAGGGTGCAGCAGAGGAGTAGTTACACCGAGGATACACTGATCAGGGTGCAGCAGAGGAGTAGTTATACAGGGGTCACACTGATCAGGGTGCAGCAGAGGAGTAGTTATACAGAGGGTACACTGATCAGGGTGCAGCAGAGGAGTAGTTATACAGAGGATACACTGATCAGGGTGCAGCAGAGGAGTAGTTATACAGCGGGCACACTGATCAGGGTGCAGCAGAGGAGTAGTTATACAGAGGACACACTGATCAGGATGCAGCAGAGGAGTAGTTATACGGCGGGCACACTGATCAGGGTGCAGCAGAGGAGTAGTTATACAGAGGACACACTGATCAGGGTGCAGCAGAGGAGTAGTTATACAGAGGATACACTGATCAGGGTGCAGCAGAGGAGTAGTTATACAGGGGACACACTGATCAGGGTGCAGCAGAGGAGTAGTTATACAGCGGACACGCTGATCAGGGTGCAGCAGAGGAGTAGTTATACGGCGGACAGCTGATCAGGGTGCAGCAGAGGAGTTAGTTATACAGCGGACACATGATCAGGGTGCAGCAGAGGAGTAGTTATACAGGGGGACACACTGATCAGGGTGCAGCAGAGGAGTAGTTATACAGCGGACACACTGATCAGGTGCAGCAGAGGAGTAGTTATACAGCGGACACACTGATCAGGGTGCAGCAGAGGAGTAGTTACAGGGGACACACTGATCAGGGTGCAGCAGAGGAGTAGTTATACAGAGATACATGATCAGGGTGCAGCAGAGGAGTAGTTATACAGGGGACACATGATCAGGGTGCAGCAGAGGAGTAGTTATACAGCGGACACTCTGATCAGGGTGCAGCAGAGGAGTAGTTATACGGCGGACACACTGATCAGGGTGCAGCAGAGGAGTAGTTATACAGCGGACACACTGATCAGGGTGCAGCAGAGGAGTAGTTATACAGCGGACACACTGATCAGGGTGCAGCAGAGGAGTAGTTATACAGCGGACACACTGATCAGGGTGCAGCAGAGGAGTAGTTATACAGAGGGTACACTGATCAGGGTGCAGCAGAGGAGTAGTTATACAGCGGACACACTGATCAGGGTGCAGCAGAGGAGTAGTTATACAGCGGACACACTGATCAGGATGCAGCAGAGGAGTAGTTATACAGGCGACACACTGATCAGGGTGCAGCAGAGGAGTAGTTATACAGCGGACACGCTGATCAGGATGCAGCAGAGGAGTAGTTATACAGGCGACACACTGATCAGGGTGCAGCAGAGGAGTAGTTATACAGCGGACACACTGATCAGGGTGCAGCAGAGGAGTAGTTATACAGGGGACACACTGATCAGGGTGCAGCAGAGGAGTAGTTATACAGAGGATACACTGATCAGGGTGCAGCAGAGGAGTAGTTATACAGGGGACACACTGATCAGGGTGCAGCAGAGGAGTAGTTATACAGCGGGACAAAAGACTGATCAGGGTGCAGCAGAGGAGTAGTTATACAGAGGACACACTGATCAGCGTGCAGCAGAGGAGTAGTTATACAGCGGACACACTGATCAGGGTGCAGCAGAGGAGTAGTTATACAGAGGACACATTGATCAGGGTGCAGCAGAGGAGTAGTTATACAGCGGACACACTGATCAGGGTGCAGCAGAGGAGTAGTTATACAGCGGACACACTGATCAGGGTGCAGCAGAGGAGTAGTTATACGGCGGACACGCTGATCAGGGTGCAGAAGAGGAGTAGTTTACAGCGGACACACTGATCAGGTGCAGCAGAGGAGTAGTTATACAGAGGACACACTGATCAGGGTGCAGCAGAGGAGTAGTTATACAGCGGACAAGCTGATCAGGGTGCAGCAGAGGAGTAGTTATACAGCGGACATGCTGATCAGGGTGCAGCAGAGGAGTAGTTATACAGCGGACACACTGATCAGGGTGCAGCAGAGGAGTAGTTATACAGCGGACATGCTGATCAGGGTGCAGCAGAGGAGTAGTTATACAGCGGGTACACTGATCAGGATGCAGCAGAGGAGTAGTTATACAGTGGACACACTGATCAGGATGCAGCAGAGGAGTAGTTATACAGCGGACACACTGATCAGGGTGCAGCAGAGGAGTAGTTATACAGGGGAATCACACTGATCAGGGTGCAGCAGAGGAGTGTTATACAGGGACACACTGATCAGGGTGCAGCAGAGGATGTAGTTATACAGAGGACACACTGATCAGGGTGCAGCAGAGGAGTAGTTATACAGGGGGCACACTGATCAGGGTGCAGCAGAGGAGTAGTTTAACAGCGGACACACTGATCAGGGTGCAGCAGAGGAGTAGTTATACAGCGGACACACTGATCAGGGTGCAGCAGAGGAGTAGTTATACAGGGGGCACACTGATCAGGGTGCAGCAGAGGAGTAGTTATACAGCGGACACACTGATCAGGGTGCAGCAGAGGAGTAGTTATACAGCGGACACACTGATCAGGGTGCAGCAGAGGAGTAGTTATACAGCGGACACACTGATCAGGGTGCAGCAGAGGAGTAGTTATACAGCGGACACACTGATCAGGGTGCAGCAGAGGAGTAGTTATACAGCGGACATGCTGATCAGGGTGCAGCAGAGGAGTAGTTATACGGCGGACACACTGATCAGGGTGCAGCAGAGGAGTAGTTATACGGTGGACACACTGATCAGGGTGCAGCAGAGGAGTAGTTATACGGCGGACACACTGATCAGGGTGCAGCAGAGGAGTAGTTATACAGCGGATACGCTGATCAGGGTGCAGCAGAGGAGTAGTTATACAGCGGACACACTGATCAGGGTGCAGCAGAGGAGTAGTTATACAGCGGACACGCTGATCAGGGTGCAGCAGAGGAGTAGTTATACAGCGGACACACTGATCAGGGTGCAGCAGAGGAGTAGTTATATGGCGGACACACTGATCAGGATGCAGCAGAGGAGTAGTTATACAGAGGATACACTGATCAGGGTGCAGCAGAGGAGTAGTTATACAGGGGACACACTGATCAGGGTGCAGCAGAGGAGTAGTTATACAGGGGACACACTGATCAGGGTGCAGCAGAGGAGTAGTTATACAGTGGACACACATGATCAGGTGCAGCAGAGGAGTAGTTATACGGCGGGCACACTGATCAGGGTGCAGCAGAGGAGTAGTTATCCCGCGGGCCCTCTGATCAGGGTGCAGCAGAGGTGTTGTTATACAGTGGACACACTGATCAGGGTGCAGCAGAGGAGTAGTTATACAGGGGACACACTGATCAGGGTGCAGCAGAGGAGTAGTTATACAGCGGACACACTGATCAGGGTGCAGCAGAGGAGTAGTTATACGGCGGGCACACTGATCAGGGTGCAGCAGAGGAGTAGTTATACAGCGGACACACTGATCAGGGTGCAGAAGGGGAGTAGATATACAGCGGACACACTGATCAGGGTGCAGCAGAGGAGTAGTTATTACAGCGGACACACTGATCAGGGTGCAGCAGAGGAGTAGTTATACAGCGGACACACTGATCAGGGTGCAGCAGAGGAGTAGTTATACAGAGGACACACTGATCAGGGTGCAGCAGAGGAGTAGTTATACAGCGGACATCCTGATCAGGGTCGCAGCAGAGGAGTAGTTATTTCAGCGGACACCACTGATCAGGATGCAGCAGAGGAGTAGTTATACAGCGGACACACTGATCAGGATGCAGCAGAGGAGTAGTTATACAGCGGGCACACTGCTCAGGGTGCAGCAGAGGAGTAGTTATACAGCGGACACGCTGATCAGGGTGCAGCAGAGGAGTAGTTATACGGCGGACACGCTGATCAGGGTGCAGCAGAGGAGTAGTTATACAGCGGACACACTGATCAGGGTGCAGCAGAGGAGTAGTTATACAGTGGACACACTGATCAGGATGCAGCAGAGGAGTAGTTATACGGCGGACACACTGATCAGGGTGCGCAGAGAGGAGTAGTTATACAGCGGACACATGATCAGGGTGCAGCAAAGGAGCAGTTATACAGCGGACACACTGATCAGGGTGCAGCAGAGTAGTTATACAGGGGACACACTGATCAGGGTGCAGCAGAGGAGTAGTTATACAGCGGATACACTGATCAGGATGCAGCAGAGGAGTAGTTATACAGCGGACACACTGATCAGGTGCAGCAGAGGAGTAGTTATACAGCGGACACACTGTCAGGGTGCAGCAGAGGAGTAGTTATACGGCGGTATCACTGATCAGGGTGCAGCAGAGGAGTAGTTATAAGCGGACACACTGATCAGGGTGCAGCAGAGGATAGTTAATACAGAGGACACACTGATCTGGGTGCTGCAGAGGAGTAGTTATACAGCGGACACACTGATCAGGGTGCAGCAGAGGAGTAGTTATACAGGGGACACACTGATCAGGGTGCAGCAGAGGAGTAGTTATACGGCGGACACACTGATCAGGGTGCAGCAGAGGAGTAGTTATACAGAGGACACACTGATCAGGGTGCAGCAGAGGAGTAGTTATACAGCGGACACACTGATCAGGGTGCAGCAGAGGAGTAGTTATACAGCGGACACACTGATCAGGATGCAGCAGAGGAGTAGTTATACAGAGGACACACTGATCAGGGTGCAGCAGAGGAGTAGTTATACAGCGGACACACTGATCAGGGTGCAGCAGAGGAGTAGTTATACAGCGGTCACACTGATCAGGGTGCAGCAGAGGAGTAGTTATACAGAGGACACACTGATCAGGGTGCAGCAGAGGAGTAGTTATACAGGGGACACACTGATCAGGGTGCAGCAGAGGAGTAGTTATACAGGGGACACACTGATCAGGATGCAGCAGAGGAGTAGTTATACAGCGGACACACTGATCAGGGTGCAGCAGAGGAGTAGTTATACAGAGGACACACTGATCAGGGTTGCAGCAAGAGGAGTAGTTATACAGGGGGCACACTGATCAGGGTGCAGCAGGGAGTAGTTATACAGAGGTACACTGATCAGGATGCAGCAGAGGAGTAGTTATACAGAGGGACACACTGATCAGGATTGCAGCCGATGAGTAGTTATTCAGCGGACACTCGGATCTGGCTGCAGCAGAGGAGTAGTTATACAGGGGACACACTGATCAGGGTGCAGCAGAGGAGTAGTTATACAGCGGACACGCTGATCAGGATGCAGCAGAGGAGTAGTTATACAGAGGACACACTGATCAGGATGCAGCAGAGGAGTAGTTATACGGCGGGCACACTGATCAGGGTGCAGCAGAGGAGTAGTTATACAGAGGACACACTGATCAGGATGCAGCAGAGGCCTAGTTATACTGCGGACACACTGATCTGGGTGCTGCAGAGGAGTAGTTCTACAGCGGACACGCTGATCAGGGTGCAGCAGAGGAGTAGTTATACTGCGGACACACTGATCAGGGTGCAGCAGAGGAGTAGTTATACAGCGGACACACTGATCAGCGGGTTGCGAGTCAGAGGGAGTAGTTATTACGGCGGGCACACTGATCAGGGTGCAGCAGAGGAGTAGTTATACAGCGGATACGCTGATCAGGGTGCTTCAGATGAGTAGTTATACAGCGGACACACTGATCAGGGTGCAGCAGAGGAGTAGTTATACAGGGGACACACTGATCAGGGTGCAGCAGAGGAGTAGTTATACGGCGGACATGCTGATCAGGGTGCAGCAGAGGAGTAGTTATACAGCGGACACACTGATCAGGGTGCAGCAGAGGAGTAGTTATACAGGGGACATGCTGATCAGGGTGCAGCAGAGGAGTAGTTAATACGCGGATACGCTGTTTAGGGTGCAGCAGAGGAGTAGTTATACAAGGGGACCACTGATCAGGGTGCAGCATTGGAGTAGTTATAAGCGGACACACTGATCAGGGTGCAGCAGAGGAGTAGTTATACGGCGGACACACTGATCAGGATGCAGCAGAGGAGTAGTTATACAGCAGACACACTGATCAGGGTGCAGCAGAGGAGTATTTTATACGCGGGCACACTGATCAGGGTGCAGCAGAGGAGTAGTTATACGGCGGTCACACTGATCAGGGTGCAGCAGAGGAGTAGTTATACGGCGGCACACTGATCAGGGTGCAGCAGAGGAGTAGTTATACAGCGGACATGCTGATCAGGGTGCAGCAGAGGAGTAGTTATACGGCGGGCACACTGATCAGGGTGCAGCAGAGGAGTAGTTATACGGCGGGCACACTGATCAGGGTGCAGCAGAGGAGTAGTTATAAGCGGACACACTGATCAGGGTGCAGCAGAGGAGTAGTTATACAGAGGACACACTGATCAGGGTGCAGCAGAGGAGTAGTTATACAGCGGACACACTGAAGAGTGTAACTAGAATTCAAAAGGCACCACAGCAAAATGAGATGACCTAATGACAATAAACTAAAAGTAGGAACCCAAATAGAAGTGCTAGGAAGCAGAAAGACCCCAACTACTTGTATATTTATATGCCTCTTTGCCCATTTTTGGAGTACATAGAGTGGTACGTTAGGTACATCGACAACCTCACCCCAAACATACCAAAAGAATCAATCTGCCAACAGATCGAGAGACTCATTATTGAAGCCTATTACTAGGCCCTTATACTCTGGAGTCAACAAACCTACAGTCATGGTGGATTTTAGCAAAGGGTTTAATGTAGTTTGACGGAGGATGAGATATTGGACTCTGCCCTTAAGGATGGATGCAAAATCGTATCTAGAAAAGCAGTTACACTATCTAATTTGCTCTCCCCTAATCTGATCAGATCAATCAATTCCAAGCCCACCTGGATACAAAATGAGGTAGTTTTCAAATGTGGCTCTCATCCGTGTAAGACCTGCTCTTTTGAAAACCCCTGTCAATCATTTTCTAACTCCATGGGCACTCATTCCTATCCCATAAAATGTTACATAAACTGTAACTCATGTGATATTTATTTCTTGCAATCTCTAATATGTAGGTTGCACCACCCGTAGACTAAAAACTCGGTTCTTAGAGCATGTACAGGATATTTATAACATTTCAACAAAAAATAGGTCAAATGTTGCTCAGCATTTTATAGATTGTCATGGCTCCTTAAAAGTGATAGGCATAGATAGGATTATTAAGCTTCCCCGTGGTGGGGACCTTGAATACATGTTGCATGACAAAGAGGCTTATTGGATGACAAATTTAGACACTTTACATCCCAAGGGTCTCAATCATAGAAAGTAAATCATGTCCTATTATTAAAATTGTAGAAATATCTCTCCCCTTTTTTTCTCTCTCCTCGTAGTGATATTGTACTTAACTATTCTACATGATTGGTTGAGGTGGATTTCCCTCTTTTACACGCTTTTCTCATGATCATACACAGTGTTTTTATTTTTTAGTGTTTTTGGTCATTATCTTGTTATGGGTTTTCTGTAATTAATTTGACTTACTAGCAAAGAGCATTGACAGAGCATGTTAGTTAATTTCAACTCTGAGATTCTTTTGCCTGTATTTATGGATCAACTTCATAGTAGCAGTAAGCCCTGTCTTTACGTCTAGGATCCCACATGTCCATCACATTCACCCACAGTATGGATTTTATAACAATCAGATTTGGGTCTTAGTTATATCTTCTCATAGTGTTGTGCCTTTCGGTCTAATGATTATAATGTCCTGGAATGCATGCTTGCGTTCCATGACATGGTATCTTGGATATGTGTTGCCCGGCCTGAGACTTCCGGTCCAGACATGACGCACCTGACTCTTGGAGCACAGGCTTGTGCTTCTAGTGTCGGGATGCTGACCGTATGGTCAAAAGGCACTATCTTTCATCTTTGTCCTCATAGGTATGGCACTTGGGAACGCATTTTTGCGTCCCACAGGTTGATATCTGGTATTTGCATTGTCCAGCCTGTTACTTCCGTTCCGGATATAACATTCTTGATATGCTGTGACAGCTTCATATTCCCATATTGTTATTATTCATACATCTTTCTTCCAGTCAATGCCAGTTCATATATATATATATATATAGATATATATATATATATATATATATACTGTGCAATGTTAGGTTTTCTTATATTATGGAATGCTGCTACCTGTGGCTAATGGGTTTAATTATTTTTACCTCCTCGTTCCTTGCTCCTTTAACTACTTTTCCCATGGTGCATTGTTTCCACGTATCCTCCCCTTTCTCTTACATCATCTCCTGCTTCTTCTCTGTCCTCCATCGTGGCTGTGAGCAGACTTACTCATCATCACTGTGATTTAGCATTGTGTTTTGACCACATGGCATATAGTTCTTCAAGGTAAATTCATTAAAACTGTACCTTAAGCAACTCCATTGCATCCTCTCTACGTGCAACTGGCAACACGCTGGAACTTAATGTCAGCGAGTTCACTGTCTACCATTAACTTATACTGAGACTGCACTCACATCCTCTCAGGGTCTTCTCTAACGTATATCTGTGGCAGAATACTTGACTTTCAGAACGCAGGTTTGCGTTCCAGGTACTGGGACATACTGCATCACATGTGGGTAAGGGTGCAATGTTTAATGTCTTTTTGGAACACATGTCAATGATTTTATTCAATTGTTTGTACTATATATGTATGTATGAAACACTCTATTTCCTGCTATGACTAAGGGCACTTGACTGTCTGAAACTCATCAGGTTTTTGTCTCTCTTTTTTCTTTTGTTGCCACAATGTGAGATTGTTTTATTTGATGCTTGAATAAAGGACGAGCTTTTCTTCACTTTTTGGCCTGAGTTTAGTGTCGTCCGCAATTTATCTTCCGTACTGCATTACACAAGCGGTTCTTGGGGCGAACAGGTGCTTGCACCACTCTTATTGGCCTTTGTGTGTATATATTTCCTTGTGAACTATAGGAGCAGCTAGCTTCAAAGTCTTTCTTCTAGTACTCAACTATTTGTTCCCTACAAAGAAGAAATATTTTTTGTACCTGAGTGGGCCCTGTAAACCTCTGTGCCCCATAGCAGTTGCTAAGGCTGCTATGGCTATAGTTATGCTTATAGACACGCTGATTATGGTGAAGCAGAGGAATAGTAAGGGCTCATCCCCACGGCAAAGGACAAATACCGGTCGGTTTACCTGACCGGTGTTTGTCCTGTTTTAGTGCCGTCCCCACGGCGGCGGCTTTTCTCTGCGACTAGTGGAGAAAATCCCTCCCACTTCACATTGAGATGTTCATAAATCGTCCAAAAAACCGGACGGAAGAATGAACATCTACAATGTTTTTCAGCGGAAAACCCGTGCAGTGGGGACTGCTGCGTGGGTTTTCCATAGAAGCCCGTAAAAAAGTTTGCGGCCGGTTATTCAGGCAGTTTGCAAAACTGCAAACTGTCTGAAAAACTGGCCGCAAACCGGTGCCGTGGGGACAAGCTCTAATACAGTAGATAGTGAACAGACTGATAAAGGTGCAGCAGAGAAATGGCAGAACAGTGGACGCAGTGATCAGGGTGCAGCACAAGAGTAGTAATACACAGTTGAAAGACTAGGTGTCCAAGGTATGTGTAAAGCCTGTTGGATTTGTTGCACTGCCTTCTCATCTCTTGCACCTTCTTCCTGCAATATCTACTACCAAGCATCTGCCATGAAAAGCTGCTGCCATGAGGGTTGGGCTAAATAGTTTGGAAATGAGAACTGTGCCTCAATGAAATGAGGAATTAATCAAATAAATTTGATAAACTGCTCAACCCTAAAATGAAATAACATTAGGTCATCTAGTTGAGTGCAACCATAAAACACTGGATATAAGCAGTAAAACAGATTGTAAGAGCAGTAGGACACTGAAGACCATGACTTACATTTCATTTACACGACCACTGTTTCTATATCACTAATTGCAGAGACAAAATATGAGGTTGAACAAAAGTGGGTGGCAGTCACAACATATTCCTTTCTCTGGATAGAAAAAAAAAAAAAAAGCTTTGCTGAATCTGTGCCCTCTTGGCATCGTGTCTCCTCCTCTGTCCCTCGTGGATTGGAAGCAGGCTCAAAGCAGGTGGTTAAGCACCAGCAAAAAAAAATTATTAATTTTTCCTAGCAAGCCAAGTATTGCATATTTTTTCGCCTATTATAAAAATAACTATGATAACCATTCTAGCAAGCTGTGAAGAAATGCAGTACGGAAAGGAGCGAGTAATGTCATGAGCTTGTTTCATTTCGTTGTGCCCAGAGACTGCAGATTTGACAACGAAAATCATATTGATTGCTCAGTAACATCTCTACTAATGTGCATATATGTGTTGCTTCAGATTTATGTTTAATAACTCAAAAATATTGTCTTTAATTATAGTTTGCCTTATAACCATTAGATGGCTCCAGTCAAGCTCATCACATTTATTAGAGGCAGCATGTCAAATAGGAGTTGACAATTACTGGTTATATCAATACACATTATGCCAGATGGTAATGAGCCATACACAAAGGGCCAGCCATCCAAAATAATCACGCCATTTTCCTCAGAAATGCTGAAGAGGTTATGGTTTATTACACAATACTCATTAGATATCGAGAGGCAGCATTAGCGATTTTTCCTTCTTCCGTGTTCCATTAAAGGCTCTGACTTCACAAGCTTTGTCAGGCTGGTGCACAAGGTTAAAACCATTACAAAAGACAAAAATGTGCTGTATTGTAATACAGACGCAGCAGAGTACTGTAAATGCTGGCTTCATGGAAAAGACCGTAATGATTAATCACATTCAATGTCATTACAGGGGTGAAAAAAACGAAATCTAGTGAGAAACAAACCATATAGGCTTAAAATGAGCCTGTCAGGTGGTTTATCCAGCCCTATCTGAGAGCAGGATATGATGAAGAGAAGCTGAGCTCTGTGATATATAGTTTTCTATCATTTGAAGCAGGATTTCCGAGTAAAAAGCAGAGAAAAAGCTAAAACAGAAAATGAAAGTATTACTTACTTGCCAACATGCATTGATTGGCAGTCTGCTCTGTATACACATCAATGCAGAGCATGCTGTCTATCACTATGTGTGGATGGGATAAATTGACTTTCACAGTCACTTACAGAGGTTGTCTCATCATGTAGTTTCAACGAGCTACAGCTTCAGCCTCACACTTCCTGGTTACTGTGGGTGGTTCTACAGCAAAGATTGTTATATCAGCTCTGCTACTCCTAGCTGATCATGAAGCATTAGTGCTGGAGGATTCTAAACTGCAAGATACAAGATTACAGAACGCTAAAGGGTTCAAGTTCGTCAGTAAGTAAAATAAACAAGTTTGTCTTGCAGATAAACAGCAGGGAGTGACATTACCATCCTGGCCACTATGGCTAGAGCCTGTTAGAGAAAAAAGAGGTGGTTGATAACTAGGGAAGCTTGTGTACAAAAGCAGGAGATAAGATTTGCTCAAACTCTAGAAGGAAGCAAAATCAGAACAGCAATGTATTTTGTAATAGTCTTTATTTACCTTTGCCTACATGTTTAAAGCTAATTAATGAAATGGAAATATGCCCTTAAAAAGGGGTGTTCTCACATACTGTTTCACCAAGCCTGCTTTTCATAGCCAGCTTCAGACTCCCACTTCCTGGTAAGGCTGTGGATGGTTATACAGCAGTGATTGGCATCTCAGCTTTGCTATTTCTAGCCGAGTCTGTTAGATGGATATTGGTATGGAGAGGTTTTCGAAGTAAGGCAGATAGCTACAGCGCACTAAAGGGTTAATGTTTGTCAGTAAGAAACACAAGCTCCTGTGCCGCTAATAAGACACAGCAGGGAATGACATCAGCATCCCAGCCAGGATTGCTAGAGCACAAAGAGGTAGTCAGTAACCTAGGGAAGCTTGTGCACACATGCAAGAAATAAGAACTGCTGTAGCTTTGAAATGAAGCAAAATCAGAGCAGCAATATATTTGGTAACGGTCTTTATTTAACTTTGCCTAAATGTTTAAAGCTAATCAATGTGGTGGGAATACCCCTCAAAGGGGCAATATTTAATACATTATTTTTTGTGGAGGACATAATGTATTTTATTACTTATATGGTGAGAATACCCTTTTAAGGACTCAGGATTTCCTGCTTTTTACTAGGAAAACCTGCTCCAAATCATATACACCTATATACAGAGCTTAGATTCTCTTCCTCTGTCACTTAATATTGTCAGATCAGGAAGAATAAACCAAATGAACTGTACTCCAGCAACACATAAAATCTTAATTCCTTTGTTATATCCATTAAAAACCTATATCAGATGGTACAAAAAACATCACTGACACCTTTTACGCATCCATAGCCCTAAGTTGAAGCATTTTGTTTAACTTTGGTGTAATATGCAGTGCCTTTTGGCCTCTATGCATAGTGTGTATCATGGCATCCAAAGAGTTACATTTTGGTCTCATTTGACCAGTATTTCACAGGCTTGTCTAAATTGTGCTGAGCAAACATGCTTTTTGTTCAGCAAAGGAGTCTTATGTGGTGAACGTGCATATAAGCCATTGAGGTTGAGTGCATTACTTATTGTTTTTCTGCTAATTTCCGATCTTTCTGTAGCTCTGCACAGGTGGACAACTCTTCTGATATTTATTTTCACTCCTCTGTCTGAAATCTTGTGGGAGCACCTGGTCATGGCCGGTTTATGGTGAAATTATGTTCTTTCCACATCTGGATTAAGGCCCCCAACAATGCTCAATGGAGCCTTCAGTAGTTTAGAAATTCTTCTATAATCAATGCTATCAGTATGTTTTGCAACAATAAGGTTGCAAAGATCTTAAGACAACTCACTGGTTTTCTCATCATGAGATATATCCTGTGTGGCACCTTGGTAATGAGACACCGTTATATAGGCCATCAGTTGAACCAGCGGATATAATTTTTCACTAAGTGGTAGGATTGCTTACTAGTTAGTAATAAATTTCAGCTGTGTCATGACTGTCTATGGCTTTTTGCATCTCTCTTTCTTTATGTGTTCAATACTTTTTCCCTGTGTCATACCTCATTATTATGCACAATTTATATACATCTATCATTTGCTTTCTTTACCTGTGTGGATTGAATGGGTTGTTACTGACATCTGGTGAGAATTTCACCTTTAGAAGTATATTGACTTAGAAAATTGGTGACGTGTTCAACACTTATTTGACCCGCTGTATATATTTCATACTATTTTAGTGTAAGAAATTCATTATGCTTTTATTACTTCATTTTGCCACCAGATGGAACTCCAATATGCACATTTAGGAAAGGCATATGTATATGCTGAACAGCAATGATTCAGCTTACAATCATTGTAAACTCTTTTTCTTGTGGGTGGGCATAAACTGTAAAACATACCTACACTTGTCAGTAATGGTCAATTAATCCAATATTGTGGCACTTGGCCCAAACTGGATTAGAATGTCTGATGACAATTTACAAATATCACTAAAGAGAAGTTACTGTAACTGCAGCTTGTAGCTCAACAATTTATATTATCATTGACCTAAAGCAATTTTGAAACTGCTTGTTACTTTTAATAAATGATCGAGAAAAAAATATAGTGATATGTAAGTAGAGAGATACACAGATAGATGGATAGACTAGTAAAATGAAAAAAAGCAATACTCTCACCAACTAAAACTTGATTGTAAACAAGGTTATATGTAAAGAGTAAAAGAGGTTTTCAGATTCAGAAGTTTCACTTTACCCAATATATTGTTCTTTTTTCACCATTGGCGTTTAAGTCACTTTGACTAGGATATCTCCACAATACTGCTCTAATAACCCCCAGGCAGGCTCTTATATATTCCCCAAAAAATGCAAGACATTGCAATATCCCTAAACATTTCCCACAAATTGGTCAGAAGCGTATGGCCACCATGACAATTGCTGCTCTAGTAGGCATGTGTCGAACATGAACATAATCAGGTCAAGGAAGGGAGAATGGAGTTTGCTCAAGAGCAGAGTTTGCTCTATACACAGAATTTGCCGGCTGTTTGCCACAGCTCAAAACCACTGGCAGTAGCCAGTGTCAGAGATGAGTCAGATCCAGGTTGTTTAACCATGTACAGTGGGGAAAATAAGTATTTAATACACTGGCGATTTTGCAAGTTTTCCCACCTACAAAGAGGTCTTATTGTAGGTACACTTCATCTGTGAGAGGCAGAATATAAAAAAGAAAAATCCAGAAAATCACATTGTATGATTTTTAAATAATTAATTTGCATTTTATTTTATGAAATAAGTATTTGATGCAACAGAAAAAACAGAACTTTATATTTGGTACAGAAAGAAAGTAACCTTTGTTTGCAATTACAGAGGCCGGACATTTTCTGTAGTTCTTGACCAAGTTTGCACACACTGCAGCAGGAATTTTGGCCCACTCCTCCATACAGATCTATCGGGGCTATTGCTGGACGAAATTGAGTGGCTAGACCACTCCAGGACCTTGAGATGCTTCTTACAGAGTCACTCCTTAGTTACCCTGGCTGTGTGTTTCGGGTCATTGTTCTCCTAGAAGACCCAGCAATGACCCATTTTCAAGGCTCTTACTGAGGGAAAGAGGTTGTGGCTATGGCCTCACCCATCCTCCCTTCAATACAGTGCAGGTGTCCTGTCCCCTTTGCAGAAAAGCACCCCCAAAGTATGATGTCCCCCACCCCATGCATCACAGTTGGGATAGTTCTTGGGGTTGTAATCATCCTTCTTCTTCCTCGAAACACGGCGAGTGGAGTTGATAACAAAAAGTTTTGGTTTCATATGACCACATGACCTTCTCTCATGTACATCCTCTGGATCATCCAGATGCTCATTGGCGAACTTCAAACGGGCCTGGACATGTGCTGGCATAAGCAGAAGGACCTTGCCTCCCCTGCAGGATTTTAATCCATGATGGCATAGTGTGTTACTAAAAGTAATCTTTGAAACTGTGGTCCCAGTTCTATTCAGGCCATTGACCAGGTCCACCTATGTAGCTCAAGACTAATTCCTGACCTTTCTCAGAATCATCTTTAGCCTACAAAGTGAGATCTTGCATGAAGCCACAGAATGAGGAAGATTGACAGTCATCTTGTGTTTCTTCCAAGATCTAATAATTACACTAACAGTTGTTGCCTTTTCATCAAGCTGCTTGGCTATTGTCCTGTAGTCCATCCCAGCCTTGTGCAGGTCTACAAGTTTTTCACCGGTGTCCTTAGTCATATCTTTTGTCTTGGCTATAGTGGAGAGGTTGGAGTGTGATTGATTGTGTGGACAGGTGTCTTTTTTACAGGTAACAGGTTCAAACAGGTGCAGTTAATACAGGTAATGAGTGCAGAGTAGGAGCGCTTCTTAAAGAAAAACAGGTCTGTGAGAGCCAGAATTCTTGCTGGTTGGTAGGTAGGTGATCAAGTACTTATTTCATGCAATAAAATGCAAATTAAGTACTTACAAATCATAAAATATGATTTTCTGAATTTTTTTTAGATTCCGTCTCTCACAGTTGAAGTGTGCCTACAATAAAAATTACAGACCTCTCCATTCTTTGTAGGTGGGAAAACTTGCTAAATTGCTAGTGTATCAAGTACTTATTTTCCCCACTGTAGATACCACAGTCAGCAGCAGCATTTCAGCAGAGTACCAAGTGGTTGGCATGGCAGCAAAATACCTAGCGAAAGCCCATAGATCAGACGTTTTAATACTGTCAGAAGCAATGGGAAAGCAGTGGACTGATCATATACTTTAATGTTACAGTTTAATTTTGAAGTCCTCTAGGGAGACCTACAAAAAAGTAAAACCAGAGTGAAACAAGATATTTAAAAATATAAAAAAAATCTTCCCATTTATTATCATAAAAATAAAAAAATGAAAAACATATAGAATGGTGTTGCTGTGTTGGCAAAAGTCCAAACCCTTAAAACATCAGGATAGTCATTCTGCATGGTAAAGGTTGTAAATGAAAAAAATCAGTAAAACTATTCCTTGACCACGCACAAATATAGAATAAAAAGTCCTATGCATCCCAATATTATACTAATAAAAACTACAGCTAGCCCCATGAATAAAATGAGTACACCCACAAGTTATTTAATAGAAATATAAGAAAGTTAAGTTTTAGAATATGGCAATGCAAAGCAAATTTATTTTTACATTTTTCTAAAAGGAGTAAAGCAACAAAATTATACAAATCTGGTATCATAGTTACTGTACTAAAGTGCAGAATAAAAGCTAACTTGTCATTTATACTGCACGGTAAACGCTGTAAAACTAAAACTCAAATGATAATTGACAAGACTGTGTGGTTTCTATTTTTCCTACAAATATTTGTTTTTAGGCTTCTCAATATATTTTTTTGGTACCATTAGAAAACATATCTGGCCCCACAAAAGCAAGTCCTAAGATATATTGCTATGTCAAGAAAGTTATTGAATTTGAGCTGTCCCTACAATCAAAACTCCCCTACTTTAGCCATTTTTCTGATCGCAACTAAGGGTGCTGCTACGGTATAGTGTTTTGACACACTGGAGTTGTGCATTTCGGGTTTCTGGATGAAATATATACGCAATTGGGGTGTGGGTACCTACATCAAAGGATAAGAACATAAACATGTGGACAAAATTGTTGGTACCCTTCTGTTAAAAAAATACAATGTACACTGAAATTACTTGAAAGTGTAAAAAATAATAATAAAAATTTCAATTTACTGAAAACTAACTAATGAAAATCAGTCTCGTGTTTGACCTGAAAATAATTTGACCACAGGGATATGTTAAACTAAAGTATGCCCAATAATTAGCATCACAGGTGTCTTAAAGTCAGTAATCAGTCAGTCTGCCTATTTAAAGAGTGAAAAGTAGTCACTGTGCTGATTGGTATCATGATGTGTATCACACTGAACATGGACCAAAAGAAACGAAGGAGAGAGCTGTCTCGTGATTAGAAAGAAAGTTATAAAGAAAACAAAAAGGTAAAGACTATAAGACCATTCCCAAGCAGCTTCATGTTCCTGCTGCTACATTTGCACATATTATTCAGAAGTTTAAAGTCTATGAGACTGTACTCCAAGGCCAAAGTACATCAGTGTCATATCACATCATATATCCCTTTCTTTTTCAAATTGGACTTAAAGGGTTTGTCTCGCTACAAAGAATAGCTTTCAACATGTAGGGATCGCTAAATGAAGACGTTTTCCAAATATATTGCGTTGTTAATTTTTTTGTTGTTAAGGAGCTACAAGTGATTTTATCACCTTACTGGCTCTCTCTGGTTCCCCAAGTAACCAACCTGTGTACATATCCCCTCTTGCTGTTTGTTCTATCTGATAGCAGGGAGTGATGTCATCACACAGGTTGCGGCTGCAGCAGCAGCACAGGACTCCGGACAGTAAGAGCTTGTTTGTTATCTGATCTTTCAGACAAAAGAGTAATTACTGTTGTTTACTTAAATCTCATGCTGTCAGGAGCATGGAAGCTTCTCAGTTATTCTAATTAGCAGGAGTCTGAATACATGGAGCTCATATGCTAACTACAGACAGCTTGACCAGGAAGTGACAGAGAAAAGCAGCATTATTTCATTCATGCATCCTATGAAGCTTTGAGATTAGACAACCCCTTTAATGGTGGACAACAGAGGAGGAATCCAACGTTGAGAGCAAAGCATAAAAAAACGAGACTGGAATTTGCCAAAATGTATATTGACAAGACACAAAGCTTCTGGGAGAATGTCCTTTGAACAAATGAGACAAGACTCACTGCAAGTCTCATGATGCACAAATGAAGCATAGAAATGAATATTGTAATTACTAGGAAACATGGAGTTTTGGAGCTGTTTTGCTGCATCTGGCACAGAGTGTCTTGAATCCTTGCAGGATAGAATGAAATCTCAAGATCAACAAGGCCTTCTTGAGCAAAATGTGCTGCTCATTTTTAAAAAGCTTGGTCTCAGTAACAGGTCATGGGTCCACTAACAGGATGATGACAACACAGCCAAAAACATCCAAGACTGGCTAAGAGCAAAGCATTGGATTATTCTAAAGTGGCTTCTAAGAGCTCTGAAGAACTAGAAAATACAGTCTGCAGAAGGCACCCTTCAAACCTGAGACAGCTGGAGCAGTTTGCTCATGAGGAGTAGGCCAAAATACCTGTGGACAGGTGCAGGATTCTCATTGAGAATTACAGAATTTATTTGTTTGTACTAATTGCCTGAAAAGGTTGTGCAACAAAATAAGGGAACCATCATTTTTGTCCAAGCCAGTTTCATGTGTTTAAAATTTTTGTTTGAACCACATTTCAAAAGTAATGTCTGATGTTCACTAGTAGATTTTCAGTAAAAATTTATAACTTTTGTCAGTTTCAGGTTATTTCAGTGACCATTGTGGGATGTTCTTTCTTTACCATGAGGGAAGGGCTAATCATTTTGCTCACATGTATATCTAACAAATTCTTTAACACAGTTGTTCTCATGACTTAACATACCATAAGCAGAATTTTTTTTAATGTGTACTATTTTTGGAAAATATTAATGATCATGCAAAACACTATTTGTTAATTTAGGAATATTGTTTAGGTGACGCTATTTCTCATCATAAAATTGTATGTATTCTTTAGTAATCATAATGATCACAGAAATTACACAGCTTGAGTATTTGGCTGATAACATACACTCAAGTTGGCACACACAGATTGTGATGGCAATGAAGGGTATGTAACCACACCTGTGTCCCTATGATTGTAATTAGTGTCTGTGCATAAACAGTCAACGAGCCTCTTAGCTCTTGAGAAACCCTTGTGCGTCTCATCCAGGCTACACTGACTTTGCTGATTACTGTAAGGAAAAAGCAAAATAATTTTTCAAAGAATCTGTGAGCTAAAGTACTTCAACTTCGTAAATCAGGAAATTGATGTAAAAAGATCTAAAAAAAAACAAAAAAGAAATGGAACACCACCAATCATTTTTGTTTAAGAAGTGCCTAAAGAAAAAGTCATGTATCTAAAATATAACCTTTATTACTGTTATTTAAAAGTAAGATGTCAACACCAAAAAGCAAAAAAAAACCCAAAAAGATCTTAATACTAAACTAACCCTACTTGACCTGAATGACCCTAAATCCTACACATGGGGTAAAATCGCCTTGATAAGGGCGGCCCCGTTCGGAACCTTACCCCTACACACACTTACCCTACTAATAATAAAAAATGTCCCAACATGTTTCAATGTCCCTTAGGCACTTCATCAGGGGACAGATATGGGAAAAGACAAAAAATGGGTAAGTTAATTGGTCTCTTATCCAAGATAGGAAAGAATGCGGTCAAATAATAGTCTTTTTATTACCACACTACAATAGATTAAAAAGTACTCAAGTCTTTATATTGCTTACACTTGACAAATTTGAAGACGCACTATTAATATTAGAAAATTCTATTGATACACAAGAAAATAACTGGGAGGTGTATATACAAATAACAACAAGTTATAGTATCATATCCGATCAGGATTATGTGACCACAAAGATGGTACCAAATTAAATTGGCACCCCTTCCAATACACTATTATACACCACATCCAGCACTGGAGTACATCTCCATAAACATAATCTCCAGAATGGCCCTGTAAAGGCACATGTGCAATTCAGCATTAGAATCACATACCCTGTAAAGGTTATGTAGCAGCAAAACAGATATCTAATAAGGATGTTACCACTTCTCACACAAAAACCTCTAAATCGTCCTGTGTGAAAAAACACACTTGTATAAGAAGTGAAAGAAATATGGATTCTGATACTACCAAGCAGTGTCGGAGTGGGGGGTCTGGGGCCCACAGGGGAGTTGATCTTGGGGGGCCCACCCTACTGTACATGAAAATATTACCGGCCTCTTGGACATAAATGCGCCCATTTTACCACATAATACAGTGTGCAAAACAGAACTGTATTGTGTAGTACTATACCAAGTGAGTCACATATCTATCAGTCTAACATATCATAGACACAGGGCTAAGTAGCTCCATCCATATCCCCCTCCACCCACATACAATATCCCCCTCCACGTTTCCCTTGGTCACACATCTCACCACCTTCTAAAATACACACCAGCAAGAAAGTAAAAGTCTAACTCCTATCACAGGGTCAGGTGTTCCCTCACTCTTACAATCAGGAACACATGTACGCTGCCACTATACTCGAGCTGATGTAACCTACACCACCGCCATATAGAGAACACATAGAGGTCAGACACCAGCTCAGGTATAACCTACAACACCACCATATGGAGACCACATAGATGTCAGACACCAGCTCAGGCATAACCTACAACACCTCCATATAGAGACCACATAGTGATCAGACACCAGCTCAGGTATAACCTACAACACCACCATATGGAGACCACATAGAGGTCAGACACCAGCTCAGGTATAACCTACAACACCGCCATATAGAGACCACATAGAGGTCAGACACCAGCTCAGAGATAACCTACAACACAGTCACATAGAGACCACATAGGGGTCAGACACCAGCTCAAGTATAACCTACAACACCGCCATATAGAGACCACATAGAGACAACAGAGTGGTCAGACACCAGCTCAGATATCACCAACAACCCCGCAATATAAAGACCACATAGTGGTCAGACACCAGCTCAGGTATAACCTACAACACCACCATATAGAGACCACATAGAGGTCAGACACCAGCTCAGGTCACATGACATTATAATAATAATAATAATCTTTATTTATATAGCGCCAACATATTCCGCAGCACTTTACAAATTCAAGGGTAAACATACAGTCATTACACATTAAAAGTACTTACAAAATGAGACACAAGGTGTGAAGGCCCTGCTCGTGAGAGCTTACAATCTATTAGGGTGTATGGGTGAAACATACGGTAAGAAGTGCCAAGTTTACAATGGTCCGGCCATGTTTCATAAATAGGGGGTGGCTTACATGAAAAATGGATGAACCTGCCACCCAGACTGTACATCTATATACAGATAAGTGCCTGTGAGTGCCCAAGTGCAGGGAGTGACAGATGTGTGTGATAGCAGTTAGGGATCTTGGTGGGCCCGACCGAGAAGATGTATTTTCAGGGCCCTCTTTAAACTGTGAGGGGTGTGAATGTGCCTGATCGCCCGCGGTAGCATATTCCAGAGAATTAGTGTGCCGACGTTTGAAAATCTTGTAGGCGGGCATGGGAGGTTCGGATGATTGAGGAATGTATCTGATATCATCAGCAGAGTGGAGAGCACGGGTAGGGCGGGAGACAGAGACGAGGGAGGAGATGTAGGGAGGAGCAGCGCTGTGGAGACCTTTATGGGTGAGAGTGCTGAGTTTATACTGTATCCTGTACTGGATGGGCAACCAGTGCAGTGACTGACACAGGGTAGAGGCATCAGTATAGCGGCTGGAGAGAAAGACAAGCCTGGCTGCTGCATTCTGGACAGATTGGAGAGGGGAGAGTTTGCAGAGAGGGAGACCGATAAGCAAGGAGTTGCAGTAGTCAAGACGAGAAAGAATAAGAACAGTAATGAGAGTTTGAGTTGTTTCCACAGTGAGAAATGGACGGATTTTGGAGATTACAGTGAATACAGCACTGATCCAATATAGAAGTAAAATAACCCCTGAAATCAGGGACTCACCGGAGACATCGTTCTCATCAGATGAGTCGTTCTCTTCTCTCATGAGTCATTCTTATTCCCTTTTCTTCTGCATCCGTTCCACACCGCCATGATGACTTGTCCCGGCCACAACTCATCCCTGCAGAAATTAGAATCCTCAATTTTCCAGCATCTTTTTACCTATTCCCACCTCTGTACAAACGTCCCAGGGGTGGGAGAGCAGGTACAAGCCATAACTTAGAGGCCTAGTATCCTAAGAGGTTGGAGGGTGAGGAGAGGACTAACCCCCTGGAGATAATGCTACAACTATGGGCTGCTGCCCTCTCAATTATACTACCAGGTACGTAGGCAAATGAGCAAGGCCACTAGTAACTATTTAGGTAGGTAGACCCCCGCTCGATAAGTTGGTAGGCCAACCCCAAGTAGGTTGGTGGGTACTTAGCCACGGGTGGGTAGGTAAGTAGCCCCCAGTTAGATAAGCAGGCCCCAGTTAGGCAAGTTGATAGGCTACAGTTAGGTTGGTGGACCTCAGTTAGGTAGGCTGTAGGTAGGTGTTGGGGAGTCCCAGTTAGTTAGGCTGTAGGTAGGTGGTTTCTACCAGTTAGGTAAGCTGTAGGTAGTTAGGGTCCCATTTATATAGGCTGCAAGCAGTTAGGGACCCCTCTTTAGGTAGTATACAGGCAGTTAAGGCTTCCTTTTGGTAGTATATAGGCAGTTAGGGGGCCTCCTTTAGGTAGTATACAGGCAGTTAGGGGCCTCCTTTAGGTAGTATACACGAGGGCAGTATAGCGTAGGGCCTCCTTTAGGTAGTATACAAGCAGTTAGGGGTCTCCTTTAGCTAGTGTGCAGGAAGTAAGGGTCCCCTTTAGCTAGTGGGCAGGTAGTCAGGGCCCCCTTTAGTTTGTAGGTAGCCAGGGCCCCCCTTTAGGTAATCAGGGCCCCCTTAGGCAGTCAGGGCCCCCTTTAGACAGTCAGGGCCCCCTTTAGGTAGTCAGGGCCCCCCTTTAGGTAGTCAGGGACCGCTTTGGTAGTCAGGGCCCCCCTTTGGTAATCAGGGCCCCCCTTTAGGTAGTCAGGGCCCCCCTTTAGGTCGTCAGGGCTCCCCTTTAGGTAGTAAGGGCTCCCCTTTGACAGTCAGGGCCCCCTTTGACAGTCAGGGCCCCTTTTAGACAGTCAGGGCCCCCTTTATGTAGTCACTGCCCCCCTTTAGGTAGTTAGGGCCCCCTTAGGCAGTCAGGGCCCCCTGTAGACAGTAAGGGCCCCCTTTGACAGTCAGGGCCCCCCTTTAGGTAGTCAGGGCCCCCCCTTTAGGTAGACAGGGCCACCTGTAGACAGTCAGGGCACCCATTAGATAGTCAGGGCCCCCCTTTAGGCAGCCCGGGCCCCCCTTTAGGCAGCCAGGGCCCCCTTAAGGCAGCCAGGGACCCCCTTTAGGTAGCCAGGGCCCCTTTTAGGTAGCCCGGGACCCCCCTTAAGTTAGCCAGGGCCCCCCCCCTTAAGTTAGCCAGGGCCCCCATTTCGGTAGCCAGGGCCCCGCTTTTGGAAGCCAGGCCCCCCCCCGTTTGGCAGCCAGGGCCCCCTTTAGGTAGCCAGGGCCCCCCCTTTAGGTAGCCAGGTCCCCCTTAAGTAGTCAGGGCCCCCCTTTAGGCAATCAGGGCCCCATTAGGTAGTCAGGGCCCCCCTTTATGTAGTCAGGGCCCCACTTTGGCTAGCCAGGGCCCCCCTTTAGGTAGCCAGGGCCTCCCCTTAGGTAGCCAAGGCCCCCCTTTAGGTAGCCAGGGCCCCCCCCCCTTAGCAGCCAACCCTCGCCCTTAGGTAGCCAGGTCCCCCCCCTTTAGGTAGCCAGGGCCCCCTCTTTAGGTAGCCAGGGCCCCCTCTTTAGGTAGCCAGGGCCCCCCTTTAGGCAGCCAGGGCCCCCCATTAGGTAGTTAAAAAAAACAAAATACAAACAGCTAGCCACTCACCTGACTCTCGCTCCTGCCGCTCCCGGCTGCTCCGAGCTCCCCGCCTAATGCCTTAAGCCTGCCAGAGCGGTCGGCAGAGCGCAGCGCTAGTGGCGCTGTGCTCCGCTGACACCGTGCAGCCCCGGGAGTCGGGGACATTAGACCCCAACTCACGGGCCGGACTCTGAGCGCTCGGGATGCGGGCCCGGGCGTTCAGTGACTGGATGCGGCGGCCGGGCCCCGGGGAGCGACGGCACTGCCTCCGGGGCCCACAGCGGCTCAGGGGGGCCCACCGGGGATTCACCGATCTCCCGGCGGCCCAGTCCGAGCCTGCTACCAAGCAAGTGTCAGGTAGACCAAGAAATACTTCAGATACCAAAGATGACCTATAAAAGCCTTAAAAGAACACTTCCATTAGAAATTAGTATTTTTGTTAAAACCAATACTCGTGGAAAACATTTTTTTAATTCTGAAATCCTATGCAATTAAAAATTAAAGAGAAAAACTTGATCTTTTCTAGCTGGGATTACTAAAGAGATAAAACTCCAGAATGGCAGGGAAGACTTTACTTTACTCGCTACTTATCTCTATGCAGTCTATTTACAAATAGCAGGTAATGACAAAAAATGATTGCACTACTGTTTTCTGGACAGGGACAGATGAGATTATGGCAATCAAAAAAGCAATACATTAAAAGATATGTTAATCTTTTTCTGCACTGGGGAGGGGGTTTCACACTTATCAGGTCTATAGCTGGTAGCACTTTTCAAGCTATAGCCGACCGGTAAGAAGAACCTTCAAGCAATCCTCTCATTGATGTGCTATACAGAATGAGCAATGTACATAGGGGAACTTTAAAAAAACAAAAATCAAACATAAAACAAACCATATAATAATTGCACATTGTTGTCAATATGTGAAAAGAAAAAAATTGATAGTGGTATCCTTTAAAATCTAAAACAGAATAACTTGGAGCTATGAGTTCAAAATTCAACTTTATGGTCACAACAATAAATACTTTGGGCTAAACAAGACCTATACGGAGTAGTAGGCCCTTTATTCTGTGAAGCATGGAGGTGGATAACTGTTATTTAAGAAGGGATGAGCAACAGTGGCACAGACAATTATTTCACAATTGACTACTTGGTGAGGGCAGAATCTTAAAAAAATACTTAAAGAGAATTTGCCTTCAGTGTCCAGTAAGCTTTGGATAGGGCACACATGATATTGACTTGAATTCTAAGGCCAAGTTAAACCTTTGGTGGCTGCCAGGGCCAGTACAAGACATTTGGTGCCCTATTCAAATAAGGCACATGAAGCACCCCCAACCTTCCCAACTGTGATGCAAGGAAGCCAATTGGGAGGTGGAAGAGGGCACTCCCCTACTGCTAAAATGCTGCAATCGTGTTAAAGGGGTTGTCTCACTACAAGGATTGCTTTCCATGTTAAAGATCTTGCAAAAACAAGCCACTTTTCAATATATGTCCATTAACAGTGTCCTACCTATTCTGAGATATCCCCTCTTGTATTGGCTGCATCAGCTCCGCAGGTCGCTATAGCTACAGACCTATTCAATCTCTCATGATAGGCTGCCAGCACTGCTTGCAATAGCTACAGACCTGGCTTCTACTGCAGCCTAGTAGAAGCCAGTAAACAGGCCCCTGAATTCAAAATGAAACCAAGAAAACAGGACTGACGTGAGATGAGTCAATGTAGTGAGACAACCCCTTTTACTGCGACATCTAAGGGGCTAACTGGCCGGGGTTAGCATTATCTCCAGTCCTAAACACTGATGGAAGGGGCCAGCTGCAACAGCTGGCACCCACCATGTATGGAACAGGTTCAGCTCATGAGCCGGCTCCATACTTGCGCCCCCTGACAGGCAGAGGAAGACACACTAGGCGGTTGCCTACCTCTGTATAACTGTTGCCCCAGCCCTGGTGCCTACAGGAAAGGAAAGTAAAAGTTGTGGAGTGGCCACCACAGTTCCCTGACCTCAACATCATTAAGCAACTTTGGGGACCACAGAAACATTAAGTTAAGGTTGAAAATAAGTTAAGAGAAAATAAACAGCCGTATTTACAACTATCGCAAAAGGCAGAAAGCCATCACTGACACACAACTTCCCAATATTAGGAGTAAGAGTTTTGAACAGGATGGCTTTATTACTTCTCTTATTTGTATGGTTGTATTAACCATTAATGCATAATATAGTTGCTGTCACAATGTTACTAGCATTCTTGGGTGATACTTATGTGATCAAAGGGTAAATGGGACAATATGACACCTAGTATTTTGTAAAAATAAATGCTACCCAGCACTTTATAGTTATAGATTTCTTTATGTAATTGTCTACATAAAAATGTATTCTTTTAGCTAAAAACATTACTTAAGCAGAGCCCAAGAAAACATACTCAAATTTCAAGATGTGCAAAATTTATAAATGCCATTTATGTCTCTGTCTACATCCCTATATATATTTACACATTAGTTTTACAGAGTTGACAAATGACCTGATTGGGGTTGATTAAAAGTGTAAGAGCTCATATTCTAACTCTGTAAAAGAAATACTAAAAGAATCCTGAAATATAACAGAGGGTATACAGGCAGTCCCCGGGTTACGAACGGGATAGGGACTGTAGGTTTGTTCTTAAATTGAATTTGTATGTAAGCCGGAACAGATGTAACTCCTGCACAAAGGTTTTTTTTTTTTTTAGTTTTGGATAGTGCAGGGAAGGGTTTTTACATTTGTTTTGCTGTCTGTGCCCTTGTTAAGAAGATTTCACCTCATTTTCACCTCATGTGCTGCTGTGGTACGCTGGAACTTATCATTCCACAGCTACTATATGCTGTGAAACATGGAACTACAAATGCCAGCATGCCCCATAAATCTCCGTTTGTAACTAGGGGAACGGTGTAAGTTGGGGACTGCCTGTATATGCTCCATGACAGTTAAGTGGGTGATAATAAGCAAAGTTCCTGGATACCCCTGGAGTCACGTGAGAGCTTCAAAGTTTGTGAACCCTTCAAAATATTTTAATTTCTGGAAAAAAAATGAGAAGGCTCTACCATCAGATTTTCACCTATAGTTAAAACCAAATCATACAAATTAGTAAAAAATATTAGACTTGGTCATTTATTACGAAAATGGTCCAATATCACATACCTGTGAGTGGCAAAAGTATATATAATTTTGCTGTATCTGGTATCACTCCTTTGTGTAACAATAACTGTATCAAAACATTTCCAGTAATTGTTTCCTCCCATGAGTTGCTTGGATGAGATCACTCCACAACATTTCTACTGGATTAAGCTCAGGACTTTGACTTGACCATTCCTTGGAACATTTGTGCAGATTAATCGCGCAGTTGCGGCACTGGAGAGCTGTCTGACAGCGTTAGCCGGGCTCTCCACTGAGAAGGTAGGGACAGATTACAGTCATATGAAAAAGTTTGGGCACCCCTATTAATCTAAATCATTTTTAGTTCTAAATATTTGGGTATTTGCAACAGCCATTTCAATTTGATATATCTAATAACTAATATTGCACATTTTGTGTTAGTGCAATAAACCTCATTTCAATCCGGAAATATTACTGTGTCCAAATTGAAATGGCTGTTGCAAACACCCAAATATTTAGAACTAAAAATGATTACGATTAATAGGGGTGCCCAAACTTTTTCATATGACTGTATTACTGACCCTGCCATCCTGATCATTATTTATACAGCGCTTAAAGTCCTTCTGGATTCCTGCTTCCCGATGCCGGCTTCACGTGACCGCTGGGTCACTGATAACTGCATGAGCTGGTGGGTATTATCAGACCCAGATCAGCTTCGTAAGTGACTTCAGGGGGTGTATTTCTTCTGTAACTGTGGCTAATATATCATCCCCACTTATAGAGGAAATCAGGGAAAAAAAATTGTTCTCAAATCTATCAGACATTTTTATAGTATATCGTTTGGATCTGCCATAATCGTATAAGAAAGAAATACTCTTGAAGAAGAAATTCAGAGATAATTTTTTTGCTGAATTGCTCATTTAGGTTGCTTAAAATAGTACATACAGGCCTATAGTGCCGGCCACAGTGCCCAACATAACTGTGCCAGCCATACAGTGCCCAGAATAACAGTACCAGCCATACAGTGCCCACTACAACAGTAATATCAGTTAAATGCAGCGGTCCAAAGATGAATATTAATTTTTGAAGTATGGGTATAGAAACAAATCATGTTTGTGCCCCGATGGATAGGGGCACTGGGGGCCACATGTTATGCACTCCTGCCCTTAGGGTATAGTCACACAAGACAGATTTGTTTTAAGTTATCTTTTTGGCATCAAGCACATGGATTTTTCAAAGCCCCATTCAGATGATTCAAATTTCTGCCTTGTATAAATATATCCTAATAGTGCATATGAAAACAGGGTATACTGATTAGATAACCCTTTTAAAAGTTAAATATCTTTACCTTAACCTTTTTTGTATCAGTTACACCAAACAATGTGAAACATGTAATTATTGTGAATTAAAGAAAATGTAAAATTTAAAAGAAAAATTGTGCAGAAGTCAAAATCTGCTGTAATAATTTTTTTTGACTCCTATATTGTAATTATGTTACTGAAATAACAAAAGCTATATGTAAAAACTTATCTGCTTTGCTTAATCTTTCTGTAATAAGTGGTGTTTAAAAAAAAAAAAAAAAAGTCTACAGCAAAAAAATAAAATCCCACTGGAATTACCGTACTCACTTGGGAGTCTGAGAGACTCCCGCATAAATAAATTATTAGCTGCACTATTTGCTAAGCAGTGGCCCGAACACGTACAGACCGCTGCTTAGCAATAGAGAGCACAGCAGGCATTCAGTTCACGGCTTTGTAGAGATTCATCATTGTCACTCGCATTTGCAGAAGGGCTGGTCGCCCATGACATTAACTTCTGGTCATAAGCATGCGCAGCCAACTTAACTGGAGTGTGCGCTGGGGGAGGGGTAACAATGTGCAGCACTCACAGTGCCCCTTAAAACATAGTACATTATTTGCCATACCTTCTAAATACATGGGTTAAATGTATGGATAAGGTACCAAAACCCAGCTTAGTACACAGATGTGGCAGTAGATCCAAACTTAGTGCAAAGATATGGTACCAGAAGCAAATATAGACAATACACTGTGTAAAAACATAGGGCGATATACGTCTAAAACTTTCTTTGTTGCCCATAGTAACCAATCAGGGTTGTCCTTTCATTTCTTCAGAGAACTATATGAAATAAAAGAGGCGCTTTGATTGGTTGCTGTGGACAACAAGAAAAGTCTTAGTTTTCACACATGTCAAAGTATGATGTCAAAGTCCTAGATAAGCATAACGGAGTTCATGGCTAATGCATTTCGGGCATTGGTGCCCTTACACATAGCCTCACAAGTAAAGGCACCAATTTGCCCGAATCGCGTAAGCTATGGACACCGTTATGCTTATCTAGAACTTTGACATTATAACCATACCTATATGCTGTGTTATTTGGCTAATAGAACAGTATTTTAGTACATTTTTCTAATAAAGAGATATTTTTTATATAAATCATTCTGCTCGTGCATGAAGCTGGAATCTCAATCTCTACTATTTGTAGTACAAGAAGGATACATATAGTAACAACAGGATAAGCAATCCAAGTTTAGTGCGTAGATATGGCAGAACGAACAATTTTACTGCATATATATGGTAGTGGGCTACCCCAGCCATGCTCCTAACTGGGATCCAGTTATTCTGTGTATTTTCAATGTTATATCTGTTGTATACCATGTATGAAATGTTATACTACCACCACTTTGTATATGGTTATAAAACCATTGATAATGTAATTTCCCACATATCTTTGCTTTTATGTTACTCCTCCTGTTCTGTGAGGTCACATACTGTTTTTCTGCTGTATCTCCTGTTGTGAAGACATGTTAGGATACGTTCACATGGCAGGTGTAGAATACCGGTCAAATTCTGTAACTTGTTACATTTCTTTAGTCAGATTCAGCCGGCCCATTGACATTGAACATTGAATTGAATCTGATGGAAGAATGTGCATGTTCCAAGTTTTTTGCAAAGCCAACAGTTTTGAAATCCAACCTCATAAAATCCGTGTCATGTACACTAGCGGTAGGATTTTCTATTACTGATTCTAAATCCGAAATCCGTCATAAAAAACGACTATAAATCATTGCTGTGTAGACGGGCCCTAACACAGTGCAGGAGAAAATAAATTTTGATTGACCTTTATATGTCACCTCTGAAGGTAAAGTCAATAAAACTACCTGAAGCACATCCATTGAATCTTCCTCACTGGATCTCCACATGCAACTGGTGAAGCTAGAGGAATGTATATAGTGAGTTCACTAACTACCATTCGCTTGTGCAAAGATTGCTGTTCACTGACGTGTGTGATGTACATCTGTGGCAGAACAGGTAGCATATGCATGAATAGTTTAGCGTTTAAAGTGAAGCCATTTCTCAAGCACATATACAGAGCCATATCAAAGCCAATACATATAAGCAGACTCATAACATGTATGAACAGTGACTACTAATATTCTTGTTTTCCTCTTTGGAGGACGCAGAAGGGTGCAGTGTTGAGGTTGCTGGTAGCAGGGGGAGGGCATAGGAAATTGACCAGGTTTATATTCGTATACTTGATATCCATATTTGAGCAAGGCTATTTTATCCACTGGGCACACTCGGAAGATGCCCAGAGGCCCCACGTGTATAGGGGCCCCAGGCAGTCAGACATGGTGATATTTGTTTCTTGTATAGTGAAGTTATTCGGTAACTGTGTAACCATCTTTTATAAGCATTATCCATAAAAAAATTGTCTTTGTATGTACCATATCTCACAAAAGTGAGTGCACCCTTCACATTTTGCAAATATTGTATTATATCTTGACAATACTGAAGATATGATACTGTGATACAATTAAAAGTAGTCAGTGAACAGCTTGTATAATAGTGTACATCTGGTGTGCCCTCAAAATAACTCAACATACAGCCATCAATGTCTAAACCGTTGGCAACAAAAGTTAGTACACCCCTAAGTGAAAATGGACAAATTGTGCCCCAAGTGTCAATATTTTGTGTGTCCAACATTATTTTCCTTCCTTTATAATATTACTCTCTTGGGCATGTCAGGTGAGAAACATCAGAGAATAAACACCCTGCAACCCCTGTTGGAAGAACACATGCTCGTGGTGGCAGTGATATGCCTGGAAGAATGTTTTCTTTGTACACTCATGCATGTGGAAAGCAATCTCATGCAATTTGATTATGAGTTCACCCTTGTAAATCACATACACCCATACATGCTGAGTGTCTTCCTTAGGGCAGAAGGGATCTTCCAACAAGACAATGTGACATGTCAGATAACTAGAAATGTCCAACATTGGTTGGAACAGCATGTCTAAGACTTCCAAGTACTTCCCTGGCCTTGTAAATCCCCAGACTTAAACAATCTGTGGGAACACCTTGATTGTAGTCAGCATGACTCCAGATACTTGTGGCAACCTATCAGGACCTTATTGAGTTATTCCCTGTGTTTCAAATTGCTCTCTCTTCTGCACATGTTGATTACCATGGATATTAGCTGCTGGCCATAATAATGTGATCCAACTTTGTAGTTCTTACCAGTAGTTAAGAGTAGTGAATTGCTAGTCAGCATCATTACACATCAGTTATGGTGCCTGGGGTTCAGTGGCTCAGTGTGCCAGCTGACATATACAGATGTTACCCAGTCAATTTGTACTCTGTTGGAAGGAAATATATGAAAATCAAATACATTCCTATGCATAACTCTGCCTACACGATTAACAACCATGTATACCGTGGTCAAATGTTTCTCTTTATTTAATTGCCAGAAAGAGAAAAATGGCAAGCAGGTCCCAGAATTGGATTTAATTTTTTATGCTGTGGAATCTGAGGGGGGTAGATAGGAATGGGTTAAGATTTGATCATCCTGAAGAAAATTTTCTTTCATAATTTGTTGTATGAGGTAAAGAGAAATACTGTTGTGCTCAAAAGTTAACATACACCAGCAGAATTTTTTCTTTCTTGGCCTTTTTTCAGATAATATGAATGATACCTTTTTCCACTCATGATTAGTGGTTGGGTGAAGCCATTCATTGTCAAACTTTTGTGGTTTTTTTTTTCTTTTAAATCATAATGACAACGAAAAACATAGTAGTTGTGGATGAGGCTCTTTATTTTCTCAGATGGTAAAGCTGCCCATTCTTTTTGGCAAAAAGCCTCCAGTTCCTGTAGATTACTGGGCTGTCTTGCATGAACTGTGCGCTGGAGTTTTCCCCAGAGAGGCTCAATGATATTGAGGTCAGGAGACTGAGATGGCCACTCCAGAACCTTCACTTTGTTCTGCTGCAGCCAATGACAGGGCGACTTGGCCTTGTGTTTTGGATCGTTGTCATGTTGGAACGCCCAAGTACGTCCCATGCGCAGCTCCCGGGCTGATGAGAGCAAATTTGCCTCCAGTATTTGGGGATAACGTGCTGCATTCATCTTTCCTTCAACTGTGACCAAGTTTCCTGTGCCTTTGTTGCTTACACATCCCCAAAACATCAGCGATCCACCTCCATGCTACACAGTAGGAATGGTGTTCCTTTCATCATAGGCCTTGTTGACACCTCTCCAAATGTAACGTTTATGGTTGTGGCCAAAAAGTTAGATTTTGGTCTCATCACTGCAAATGACCTTGTTCCAGAAGTTTTGAGGCTTGCCTCTGTGCTGTTTTGCGTATTATAGGTGAGATACTTTGTGGCATTTGCGCAGTAATGGCTTTCTTCTAGTGGCTCGACTATGCAGCCCATTACTCTTAAAGTGCCTCCTTATTGTGCATCTTGAAACAGACACACCGCCAGTTTTCAGAGAGTCCTGGATTTCAGCTGATGTTATTTGTGGGTTTTTCTTTGCATCCCGAACAATTTTCCTGGCAGTTTGTTGGTCTTCCTGACCGTGGTTTGGTTTTTACAGAGCCCCTGATTTTCCATTTGTTAATCACAGTTTGAACACTGCTGACTGACATTATCAATTCCTTGGATATCTTTTTCTATCCCTTTCCTGTTTTATACAGTTCAGCTACCTTTTCCCATAGATCCGTTAACAATTCTTTTGCTTTCCTCATGACTCACAATCCAGAAACGCACAACTGTATGTCAATTGAATGTAACTTAAATCTAGGCACTACATCAATGTGATGAACCTGTGAATAAATGATATTTGTGGAATGTAAAGAATGAAACGTAAAAACAATTAGCACATATAATTAGGAAAAGGAGTGTCTGGTACACAGAAGATATAGATTCAGCCTTATAATGGCAGAACTATCATATATCTGAAAACTAGACCTCTAAAGCTGGCCATAGACACAAAGGTTTTGCAGGTAAATCACAGTGATTGTGACCGGATCTGATAACAGAATGTCTATGATAACCTGGACACTATCCACTGATATCTTCAATCAGGGAACCAGCATCTGAAATATTGGATTTTCACCTTCTAATTGTATAGCTACGTGCTTATTAGATGGTGTTATATTTAATAAATGCATTTACTTATAATTTGTAGTGACCATAAATATGGTGTATAAAAGGAACTTTTCTGCTATATTTACTGCATCCCCCAACATACTGGATATTGTATGTTAAAAGAGAAAATCATTGAAAATGCATAAATTCAAGATTTGAAAGAGGGTTCAAAGCATTTGGTGCTGCTAAAGAGAAAACATTTAAAATGTGGCCGTCACTATGCAACATATGCATAAATTCTCAGCATCTTCAAGGATGTAAAAAGTCACATTATTATGACCAGCAGTTTATATCCAGAGTAATGGATGGGTTGGGAGTGGCTCAATTGTAGTTTTCATAGACATCTAAAGCCATGCTGACTGCAGTGCATCCCACAGGGTGCGTGGGGGAGGATTCATAGAGCGAACAGGATGTTTGAGGTGGTCTCACAGATGTTCAGTTAGGTTCAAGTCTGGTGATTTAGGTCATGTCCCCACGGCACGGGTTTTCGGCCGGTTTTTCAGCCGGTTTGCAGTTTTTCAGACCGCCTGCAAAACCGTCCGAAAAGGAGCACAATTGTGCTCTATGGAAAACCCGTGCAGCAGTCCCCACTGCACAGGTTTTCCGCCTGGCGGTTTTGTCGTCGGCGGTCCGGCGGCAAAACATTGAACATGCACCATCTTCCGTCCGGTTTCCGGACAGAAAATGTGCTGCTCAATCAGCGGGGGGACGGCTTTTCTCCGCTCATCGCGGAGAAAAGCCGTCCCCCCGCGGCCGTGGGGACGGCCGCAAAACAGGACAAATACCGGCCGGCAAACCGGCCGGTATTTGTCCTGTGCCGTGAGAACGCGCCCTTAGGAGGCTAGATTTGGAATTCCTGGTCAGGCTCTTCCAATCATTGTCAGATATTTCTAGCCATGTGAAATATCAAATTGTGTTTCTTCAAGATCCCATCTGTTCCAGGGAAGACAATCAGCATGTATGGGTGTTCATGATCTGCAAGTATGGATTTATATCATACCCTGTATCTCCTGCTTCTCTTCTATGCTAGGAAAAACATCCTCTTAAACTGGAAACCGCCTAAGACCCCGTCCAACCGGTTAATGCGGAACTTCCTTGATATAAAACTTCCTACGCGGCTAAGGGTATCCCCAAGCGTTTCTATACAGTTTGGAGCAACTGGACCATGTGAATGCAGTGGATATGTTAAGACGGACCTGAGACTGGCAAGTGTGAATGGCGGGATAATTGTGAAGATATGAATGTATGAGGTAGAAACAAATTAAGATCAAGGACATCTGGAAACAGCCCTAGTGTAACCAAGTAATTCCCTCTTCTCCTTCTACCTAGTGACCTCCATCACTGATATTATAGCTGGTCACAATGCTGTAATGTGATTTCTATGTTTATCCCCCTGAAACGTAGCTGAGAAACAAATGTATGAGCATCTGTCATTGTTTCTGTTTACGATTGTTGTTGGCTGATACCTCTGTGATATGTGAGAGAAATGTTGTTTTTCTTTGTGGTTTATATTTGGAAAATTTCATAAATAAAACTTAAAAAAAAAAAAAGTATGGATTTATATCCAAATCGATTCAGAGTGCCTTCGTCATGAATAAGTGGATACAATAAGTGCCACAAAACATTCTGCAGACTACCAGCTTGTTTTCTTCCAGCAATGGTTGCATGGTGTTTGTGCTATGATACTTCTCATCTGACTACATCAACGTCCATCCATTCCATGAAGCAGAAAACGTGACTTATCGGAGTAGAGGCCCAATTTGATATTGCTGTGAAAACTGACATTTCTATTACTGCAGCTTTGTTAGCAGAGGTGCAGTGACCATCTATCTGTTTTGGTGCACCATATGCAGTAAGGTTGGCTAAATTGTTGTTTTAGACACACATTTATTAGCCCCCTAGTTTAGTTTTGTGTACCTTCATAGCCGACATTCACCTCTCACATCAAAGGCACATAGTGCTCCACACTTTCCATGTCTCTTATTCGCAATGGTGCCATTTGTCCACTCATGATACACTTTCATCACAGCAGCACTAAAACAGTTCACAAACTGAGAAACAAAGCAAATGTAACCCAAAAGAGACTCTACATATCTCTATGGCTCCACTGCAGTCAATGGATGTAAGAAACGTGATGTAAACGGGGCCTAACGAAAAATGTATTTGGGCAACTCAAAGCTGCATGCAACTTGGTCACAATGAAGACGTTATCATTTCCTTCAAGAAAACCTGTCAGGTGGTTTATGCTAACCTATCCGAGAGCATGATATGATAGAGGGAGAAAAGCTGAGCACTGATAGGTTTATATGATTTGGAGCAGGATTTCTAAATAAAATGCAAAGAAAATACTGACCAGAGAGAGTGGAAATCCTGCTTCCCCACCCACATACAGTGAGTGACAGCTTTCCCTGTTTCATTGTGTGTATAGAGCAAATTATCACTCTGCATTTGGGCGAGGCAAGCAGTACTCTCACTTTCTTTTATTTTTAGGAATGATTTACTTTGCTTTTTAGTCAGAAATTCTGCTCTAAATCATATAAACCCATATATCACAGAGATCAGCTTATTTCGCTTTATTATATCCTGCACTCGGACAGGGTATCAGAAATCACCTGAAAGACTCATTTTAAGATTTTTTTCATGTTTATGCACGTCAAATTTTTTTTTACAGCTAAAAAAAGCATAAACAATTTGCAGATTTTTTGTGTGTGTTGTGGATGAATAGAAACAATCCTATGGCTTTGCAATTAGGTAATTTTAAAGAAACTTTTCAGTTTAGATTAACCTTTTGTTATAGGTCCTGTAGGGTGTAGGTTCTAAGGCTGCGTTCAAACATTGTGTTTTATTGCATTTTTCAACTATATCAAAAATGCATGCAATAGAAAACGCATGATTTAAAAAAAAAAAAAAAAAAATGCATGCATCTACTAATTTGAGAGGTGTCCCCACCATAGACGAATAGGATATGCTGTCAGTCTGGTAGGTGCAAGTCCCACCCATCAATAGGATATACCACCTACTTTAGGAAAGGGTCCTAAAAGTGTCGGCTCATAATGGAGAACTGGTCCACTTTGGGTCCCCCTCCCTATTTGTTCTTTTTGGGAGTTCCCATTTCAGACAAACATGGGGGCTCCCCCTTTAAATTTTGAAAACCCCCTAAAAACCGAATTGGGGGAGGGCGGTTTTGGGGAAGCAGACTGACTCCTCTTCCCGATTTTTAACTTTTGGGGCCCCACTCCCCAAGATTGTGCAGGGGCCCCAGAGGGGGGAAATTGCCTTTATATGAAAATCAAACCCATACAGTTGGGGAACAACCCCCTTTTTAAACCCAATTTCACCGGGGTTTCCCAAAATTTGGGGTAAATTACCTGCATTACAAAAAAAAAAAAAAAAAGGTATTTCATTTTTGTGCAGGGGAACAAAAGCAAAAAAAAATGCAATTTGTGAAAAACCCTTATAGTTTGTTGGGGCCCTTTTTTTATTGTTCGTTCATGTGTTTTGATTACTTCTTTTTGTTGTTGCCCTATATAATAAAGAATATTATTACTCTAAAACCCCTCCCAACCCCAGACCCGAGAGCTACGTCCCGAAACTTTACCCCAAAAATTTGGGGGGCCTATAAGCTTTTATTGCAATCAATAATTTCACTGGAAGCCCTGACCTCTCCAGTTCTGTCAGCCCCAACCTTCCCGTAATCAGCTCATCCTTTCTGGATTTCAAAATGAAGGCATAAAGAAAAATTAGCCCTAAATGAAACCCTTTTGGTTTTTAAAACAAATTTTGCTTACAAAAATATAAATAATTTTTAGGGAAATGCAGACAAAATCTTTTAAACTGAGAATATGCAAATTTTCATTTCCTCTTGCTTGTCAAAAACCCCAAAAGTTTAAAACTACCCATCAAAGTGAAATGTAATTTGCAACGAATATTTTGAAACAAATTGCAAATGAGTAACACATTTCAATTACAAAAGGGGGGTGTCGGTTTTTCCTTTTCACACCCTCAAAAAAAATGTATGGTGCCCCGTCACCAAATGTTTCCCCGAAACATATTAAAACTTTAAAAGAGTGGGGTAAATTAAAAAATTTGAGGTGAATAACCCGCTTTTTTTTAAAAACCCTTAAAAGGGGTTTAATAACCAAAGGGAAGTTCCCAAAAAAAAATCTGACCCAGCTCCCAAGGCCTTTAAGTATTTTAAAATTGAGGTTTCCAAAAACGCAATAGTATAAGTGGGCAGAATAAAATACATTCCGCAGGGCTTTTTTTTTTTTGATGTGGGGGAAAATTTTGGGGAAAAAAAAAATCAATCTTCTTTCAGTGATGGCAGCCATCTGAGAAAGTGTTCACTTAAATTAGCCCACTGCTATTAGGTTTCAAGCAAAAAAAGGGAAAAAAACAAAAAAGCCCCAAAAAACTAAGGCCCAAAAAATAGCAGCAAAAAAAAGGACTGAACCCAAAGAAGTTATTGGCCCTTTTAAAATAAAAGGACCCTTTCCCCAAAAAAAACAAAATTTCCACTCATTTCAAAATTGATCTAAAAATTGCCGTTCAGTTAAAAAAACCACTAAGCATTTTAAATTTTCATTTGGAGAAAATCCGTTAGCACAATAATAGTTTAAAAAAAAACCATGGGGGTTTTTGTACCCAAAAATTTGGGGTTTTCAATGCACCATGTCACTTTGGGGGGGGGGGGGGAAAAAAGGGGATGCCGCCTCATCTAAAAAATTTTTTTTTTTTTAAAAAAGGGTGTTTATTCAAAGGGAAAAATCAAGAAAAATACAAATTTTAAAAAATAAAGTCAACAAATTGTTCGTACAATTTTCCCTTTAAAATTTAATAAAAAAAAGAATTTTTTTAGGAAAATCAATGGAGTCCTAACATGGGCTGTAAGTAAAAATTTTTTCCCATAGAACAGACTGTTTAAACCAAAACCCGAGCAAAAAGTAACAGTATTTGTATTCATAACATTAAACAAGACAGACAGGAAAAAGGAGGTAGGTAGGGGGAAGTTACAAGTGTCTGATTGGCCTAGATTCTGTAAAATGCCACTTCTGTTAAAAAAGTCAAGATGTATAGATGTTTTCCTAGAGTATAGGCCTGTTGGGAATCACATATAGGTCCCATAAACGCCAAGATCACCCCAAACCTTCCAGGGAGTTGTTCAGTGTTTGCCGTTAAGTACTCCATCGTTTCTGACATGTCCAGACTCTAGATATTAGGTCATCTATGGTTGGAGGGCTCGCTCGCATTTTTCTCCATCGTCCTGATATCAACATCTTGCCCTGCTGTCGGAATAAATTTATTAACCTCATTTTGGGGGTTTTTGTTTGTTTATTTGGTTTAGGGAAACATTAAACCAGGCAGAACAATGGTATTTGGACTTTTTAATCCCGTTACCTCAAGATCTTAACTGTCGTACTTGTTTCCAGAACCCTCTAACATTGGAGCAATGTCCAAAATATGGTGGGGTAAACGTGTCCATCGTTGGGCGAGCACTCCCAGCATGACATCAGGTTATTCGGTTTAGTTTGTGGAGCGAATGCAGGAGTGTGATACCACTAGTGTTATAATCTTATGAATGTTTTCTTTATAGTTGATTACATGTGGATGTCTTGGCAGCATGCCTCCAGAAAATTTTCCAAGTGTTAGAGGAATATTTTCCGCCTAAATAGGTCTCCCAATGGTGCATTAGTTATGTTGTATAGGGGCTTCAGGTCCGACACAACATCATGGATTTAAAATGGCTTGAAGAATACAGAGCCCTCTGGAAGGAGACATTTAGTTTTACATAGGCGCTCGAACCCCTGTGGGGATAGATACCTTGTCTGAGCGAGAAGAGAGTTTGCATGAGATGTTTAATTTAAGTAACTGTAATTGCAATTAGAACGGCAGGTGGAAGTTTATCTCTAAGTATGTTGAAAGGAAGAATTTTCAGTGTCCTATATCAACAAGGTCATCAAGGGCGGAAAAGTTTATTATCAAAACCATGTCGCATGTCTGAATATTAGCTAGCCCCGGTTGGCATCAGAGGATTAAAAGAAAGGAGACAATTGCTGAGGCTTCAGACATGTTTAAATTTAAACCACAATTTCCTCCTAGTTTCCCTTGTAAGGAATTGGACCCAGATACTGGCGGTATCCACTTGATTGGAGTTGGGTGACCACAGAAGAGAATTGGGTGGTTGGCTGTAGCCAAAGGTTTTCAATTTCGTCCCCTCTCGAGAACGCATAAAGGGTGGACCAAGCAGGTATCCTTCTCAAGAGTGGGTAGCCCAGTAGTATTGAGCAAATCATGGACTGGCTAGGCCTCCAGTAGATTTGTTGCCTGCGTTACTGATTTGTGGCTACTCTGTGTGCCTTTTAAAGTTCCATATAAACCGAAGATAAAGGCCCTGCAGCTTCCCCCGCTACCCCCGAGTGGAACCTCTACGTAATGGTATCCAAGAGATTATACAATTCTTAGGAATTAGTGTCCATTTTTTTATGGTCCGCGTATTGCTCCCTAATAAGAGGAGGGCAGTGACTTCCATTTTTGCATCAGATTCTGTATCTCCAAAAACAGCCTAGGGAAGTTCTGACTATATAGGGATGAATAGGGTCTTAAGTTATATGAAACCCCCAGGTACCTTAAGGAGATATATCCTTTCATTTATAATGGAAATTGGGATTTGAGATGTATACAGTTGGTTCCCCAGGTATACCCAGTGAAGAGCTTCCGGGTTTTTTGCCCCTATGTTCTTGTATCCAGAAAGGTTACGAAATTCATCCAAGAGTGCGTGCAAGGTTGGAAGGTAATGGGGGATTAGATAGAGTCAGTTGTATGATCATCGGCGAATAGCGATAATTTAAATTCGCCGGTCTCCAACCCTTACCTCCCTGGATAGAGGTAATTTTAGTCCAGGGCCGTAGCCGCCAGTGCTCCACCACACATTACAAATTATGAGTGGAGATACGGGCACCCTGCCCGGACGTTGGCGCATTAGCGAATTAAGCGTGGTGGAGGTAGAGTGCGGCTTCTTAACATGGTGGTCGGGCCAGAGTAAAGTTGCGATGTAAAAGCCTGAAGGAAGGGCCCAGTGATCACAAAGTGTTTTAAAACTGAAAACATGTATGTCCAATTTAGCCGATCAAAGCTTTTTCTGCAGCGAGCCATAGATATCAGCGCTGTTTTTGCCCTGTTGGTTTATTAATACTATTGAGGTCCTATGACTCTCTACGGCGTATATGGTCCCCCTCCCTGAGACGATGTTGCACGAAGGGCCCACCTGATCCTTTGTGTAGGATTTGGGTAGCACATTCGATACATATTTCGCTAACAACTTAGGTGAATATTTGTAAGAGTTCGGCGTTTAGTAGGGCTATGGGTTCTATAGTTGACACTCCATGGTCCTTTCTCCGGTTAGGTATCCAGGGTAATGTATGAATGCAGAAATGAAGAAGGAGCCGAGGACCCCTGCATAAGTGCATTGTATAGTTGTAGTTGATACTTAACTAAGTCGGCCTGAAAAGCCTGGTAGTAAAGGTAGGTAAAACCATCTGGTCCTGGTGATTTGCCGTTAGGAAGTTGCTTAAGGGTCTCCTCAAGTTCCTCCATAGTAGCTCCCTTGCATCAAAGCCTCCCACTGCGTCCGTGGGAGCTGGGGGAAGGTGGACAGGATGATGAGAAACTGATTCAGCGTGAGTATTCTTTTCCTTATGTTGAATGCATTAGGGAAGAGTGTCTGGGAGCGTATACAAATCTGCGAAGTATGAGGGGAATAGGTGCGCTATTGCCTTAGGGTCATACACAGTATGGCCATCGGAGTCTCTCAGAGCATGAGCGGTACGGTGCAGAGTGTCATCTCTAAGTTGCTTTGCTAGTAGCGAATGGGCTTTGTTTCCCTTTTCATAATATTTCTGCCTAGAAAAAAGCAGCATTTTTTCAGTATGACCTATGGCTAAAGCTTTAAGCTGGGCACGTATAGCCACTATTTTTCTAAGGGCCGTTTTTGTTGGATTACTGGGAAGCGCCTGCTCTAAAGCTGCTAGTTGTGTCTGTAGGGAATCTATCTGGGCTCTTCTATCTTTTTTAAGCCTTGTAGCCAGGGAGATACACTGCCCCCTAATTACTGCTTTGTGCGCCTCCCATAGCGTCATGACCGATGAGACCGTTCCCTCATTTGCAGTGAAGTAACTCTTAATAGCTTGACTAATCTGTGCTTTTATTTGGGGATTCTTGATAAGTCCTTCGTTTAGCCGCCAATGGCAACTGCGAGTGGCAACTGTGTTGATATCTATTGTTAAGCTTATCGGGGCATGGTCGGACCATGTGATAGGGCCTATGGTAGCGTCTATTGTTTTTCTTAGTGCCGGAATGTTCCCGAAGAAATAATCTATCCTGGAATGTGTATTATGGGGTGTTGAGAAGAATGTAAACGCACGCTCCCTTGGATGAAGTATCCGCCATAAATCAAATAGGGAGTATCGTCTAATCAACCGGCGGAATTCTCTGCACAGTCTCACTTGCGAGGGGTCTATGGATTTTTTCCCTATATAGAGTCGGTCCATAGTCTCGGAGAATGCAGCATTAAAGTCTCCTCCTATTAGTACCAATGCGGGAGGAAAGGAGGACAGCCTGTGAAACACCTTATTAAAAAATTTGATCTGGGACGAGTTGGGCGCATAAATATTGCATAGGGTGATAAGTGTTCCTCGGTAGGTACCCTGTAGAATGACATATCTTCCCTGGGGGTCAGCGTAAGATTTCGTCACCAGAAGGGGGCATGAATTAGACAACAGGATAGCCACACCCGCCTTCTTTTGTTCTTGTGAGGCCATATATACCTGAGGGAAAAGGTGTTTAGCAAAAGAGAAAGTGCCCAATCTATTGAAATGTGTTTCTTGCAAGAAAACAATTTCTGGACGAAGAGATTTAAGTTCAGTAGTCAACAGTTTTCGCTTAATATTGGAATTTAGGCCTTTCACATTTAGCGAGACCAGCTTAGCCATTAGGGTCTAATTTAATTTCAGAAGTTGCTATAGTGGTGCGGAAGATGTAGTAAGATAACATAAATCTTGCAGACTGACTTAGACACAGGAGGGAGGGGGAGGACATAACAATATTGTAACCTGTAACAATGTTCAACATGACTATGTAAAACTGAACGAGAATTCTCGCATAAATGTACCAAGGTAGGAGACCCTGGGTTGGGGTATCACCGGTATAGAGGTGGTAGATCTTGACCGGTATCTCCTGGTTGCTTACAATAAAGCAGCCACACAGGAGCCTAAGCATTACCCCAGCGGGGGAAAAAAGGTGACGGACCATAACAGGTGACCTCTCTGGACCGTTGTTCAGCTGATATCTATCCCATACTCTCCCCTCTCCCCTCCCCTCCCCGCCAGGCCAAGATAAGAACAATCGGACCGGCAGAAAGAGAGAAGGGAGAGGGGAAACAAAAAAACAGAAAAAGTGGAACTACTTAAAGTAGTTGGGACTATTTTAAAGCAGTGGGGGCTAGTAATAAAGTTGTAGTGCTAATAAAGCACCTTAGTGCGAAGTATTCACTTCCCGGCAATATTGGGAGTACTATATTTGGCCATACAGTAAAGTATCATGAGTCTCTGTTTGAATAAGACAAGTAAAACTTTCTGCAAAAAACAAAATGAAAGTCTCAAGTGTTGGCATGTGGACTTGATGTTGGTGTGGTCTTGTGCATAGCAGTCGAGGCTCTGCCTTTCTTCGTCATCGGTGTCTGCCAAATCGGGGGAGGAGGGCTTGGGGGGGATCCCCTCTCCCAATCCAGGACTTCTGGCTCGGGTATGTTAAATGTGGAGCAGAAGGTTTGGAGGTCATTTGGAGAACGCAAGGTGGCTGACTTTCCGTCGTGTGAGGCGATAAGCACAAATGGAAAGGCCCCATTTATATCTATCTAATCTCCTCGCCGCTTAATTCAAGCAGAGGAGGCTTCAGCATCTCCCTATGCAAGTTATCCATGAAAGACAGGGTAGAGCTCAATGCGTCCCTTGGAATTCTATATGTGGCTAGGTTCTGGCTTTGGCATGATACGTTCCTTGAGACTAAAATCTGGTATGCAGCAGATTACGTCGCTGGAGCCGAAGAGGCCGTCGTTGGTTTCAGAGCTCTGGTGCCCTATCCATTTATTGATCTCTGAGTAGGGGATTCCTCCAGGAGAGTGTTAAAGGATAGCCGTTAGTTGTGAATGTAAGGCCTCTGCTCCTTTGGCCTCTGGCGAGACCTCATCACCTAATGTTGTGTCTCCTGGCCACGATGATCAAAGTCCCTCCAAGGTGATTTCGACGTGTCTTCAGACCTGGGCCTTGTTGAAACCAGTTGAGAATGGCATCTGATCAAATTTGTCCTAGTATGTCATGGGCCTTCCTCAAATCCTCCACCCTTATTTACCATGCTTTGAGGTCCGCCTAACCACCGAGATTCAGCAACTACATGCCTCTCTGAGCTCTCGGACTAGATCTTTGAGTCATGTTGGTAGGAAATGGCTTAGTATTCCTTCCATTTTTGCTGAGAAAGTGTTGTTATCTGCTTGGTTACATCACTAACGACTCTGAGGATGAATGCCAACGAGCCTCTCGTAGGGTTTGCATAGGCTGAGTATGAGAACGAAGGTCTCCCCGATCATCAGGCGGATCAGTCCACTGCCGACGGTGGAAGGGCTTGCCAGGGCCTAATTTTCTAGCTTTTGGGGTCTTGGGAGGCCTTGGCATCGTGTTTATATTGTAGGAAACTTCTCTAGATAAGGGTGGGTGATCAGGGATGCACAAGTTATTCGGGGTGGAGAGAGTTAACCCCTGATTCCTATCCCCAGATGTAGACGGGCCCCGGTCCGGTAGTGCAAGCGGTGTATGTCTCTGCCTAGGGTCCACCGGATCCAAGACTTTATCCAGTGCAAAGGCGGGGTAAAGCTGGTTATGCCTTGTGGTGTCGGTCTCAGCGACAGGTGTACCGTGTTGACTGAAAGACCCCGGCAGGTCGAGTTGTTTATCAGCCCCTGCCGGCAAGGAATCTATACCAGGCAATATATTAGACTCAGCAGCCTGGTTTTCTCTGTGTGATAGCTCTCCTAACTGGGGCTTTATTGAAAGGGCTGTTGTGCGAGAGTCCTGGACGTGTCCTGATACCAGGAGATCAGTTATAGGAGAGCTGACCGTCCGTGATCCCAGATCAGTGCCGGAGTCACAGTCAGCACGGAGTGAGTGAGGAAATGGCGGCGACTCCCGCGCTGCACCACGTGGAGTGACAGTGTGTAATGGCCGCTCCAAAGCCCGCGCTGGCCCCAGGAAACGCTGTAGGGTGGTCTGATGGCTACCAGAAGAGCCGCTCCGACTATGGGGTCTCTTTACAGCTCCGTAGCGGGCCCTAGCCAGGGTCGCTGTACTCACAGTTTTGGCGTAAGTTGAGTCCTGTGCGGGCTCCTCGGTCCCCGTCTCCCCGCGCATCTAAAGCGGTGTGCCGTTTTCTCCGCTTGTTTCTTTCTTTCTTCTTCTCCGTGTTCCCCAGGCGACTGCCGGCGTGGTGGTTTCGGAGTGCGTTCCGCTCCTCTGATAAGGCAAGTAAGCCACGGGATCCCTTGTGTTAACGTGCGTAGGCCGTACTGCGCGGCGTCCTCAGTGCTTCAGTGACCGAGTAGGCGCGCAACAACTCCCGCCCCTCGCCTCCAGTAAGTCCGTGGCACGGATTAGGGCGATGGGTGAGGGGGCCCAAAGGAGCCCTGCCGGTCGACTTAGCGTTGGGCTTGGGCTCGCTCCATCGCAAGTAATTGCCCGGGAATAATGCTGATCTAGCCCCCAGGATCTAACATCCTGTGATAGAGCACTCAACTCACTGCAGCATCCAGTCAGAGCCCGGCCACGCCCCCCCCCTAAAATATTTTTTCAATAACTTTCTTCTACCTAGTTCGTCCAATACAGTATAACAAAAACACCTTATACCTCGGGTTTTAATTTTAGGACTACTGTAGAGTTTTTAATGGGGAAAAGCCGGGTGCATAAAAAGAAATTAATTTTAATGTTTTCTTTAAAAAAGCAGACTTTGGGAACCCGGGAATAAAAGTAGGGCCAAAATCGTTGCCAACATAAATTTAACGAATATACTAAAGGTATTCGTTGCGGAAATTACCCTTGCCGAAAAAGGGCCCTTTGGGGCGCCGCTCCTAGCAAAAAAGGGAGGGAAAACCCCCGGGCCCAATCGGGGCGGGGACAATAGAAACCCTTTTGGGATTTTTCGGGGAAACTCCTCCCCTTCCTCAACACGTCGTTTCCAAAGGGGGTTTGGCCCTAACTTATTTTCAATTAAAAAAAAACAACAATACAAAAAATTTAAAAAACCCAGAAAATAAGAGTTCATAAATTTAAAAACATTATAACAAGGGGAAACAGCCCATTTGAGTAGTTTTCTTAGATTTCAAAAAGAAAACCCGTAAATTAAGGTTTTTTTTAAACCCCTTTTTGGGGGCTAGTGCCTTTAATGAACAACCCAAATTTATGCCCTTCGTTTAACAGTTTTACAGGTAGGGGATTTGGTTACACAAAAATTTTTCCCAAAAAATTAAAACCATTTTATTTCGAAAACCCATTTGGCCTTTGGCGAAATCCCTGGAAACCAGATTTTTCCCCCATATATTTTTTTTTCCTTTTTTAAGGGGAAAAGGCCCTTCATTTTTTAATGTTTTTCTTTTTAAATTTTAAGAATTCCCAGACGGGGGCCTTGAGTCTGCCCTTTTAATGTTTAATTTGTTTGTCCTACGTATAAAATACCCACAAGGACATTTAAGCATAAAAAAAAACACCAAACTATCACAAGTATAAAAACCCTTTGTTTTTAAATGGATGCCCCTTTGGGTTTGGGAAAATGGAGTTTGAGTCGCCCTTAATAATAGAAACAATTCTGGCCCTAAAACACGAAAAAGGTGCCAGTTTTTTGCACCCCCAAAAACACCTTTCGGCCCCTTTTTTGGGCGATCGTCATTTTTTTTTTTAAATCAGAAGATATAAATTTGTTGCCCAATGGTTTCCCTTTTTTATATACCCCAAACAGGGGGCCTTGAAGAGATGGCCATACTTTTCACTGATCGCAAGTCTTCCCAAAGGGTTTTTAAAAAAGTTTGCTTGATCATCCCTGCATGTCTACATACGAAAAATGATACATAACCCGGTTTAGTTTTTTTTTTTTTTTTGCCGTTTTTTTTCTGACAATAAATTCCTTTGGAATAGCTGATTAAATTCCAATGCATTAATTGTAATTCTTCTTGGGTCGTACCCTGGTCTTTAAAAATTACGAGGTATTTTTTTGCATTTCCCTTTAACCTTGTTCGTCCGAAAAATACGCCCCGCTCTCCAAATAGCTGCCCCCTTTTAAATAACCTCTAAATGTTTTTGGGGGGCAAAGTTGGCTAGAGCGAAAAACGAGGGCGGTTTTTGCGATCGGGGCTCTTTTGAATACAAGGGAAATGTGTAAATTTCCCCCCATTTGTTTTTTTACCCCGGGGCATCCCAAAAAATTGGGGAAAGGGCGTGCTATTCTTAGTGGAAATGTAAATTTTGGGTGAGGGGGTTTGAATTTTTGGGTTTAGTATTTCAGAACGGAAAAACGGTTTCCCCAGCTTTGTCTCAGTTTTTCCCCGAACCCCCAGCATTTAAAAAACCCGCGTCCACAATCCCGTACCAACCACCAAAATTTTCCCTTTTAGATGACAAAAATCATGTTTATGTTAAAAAATCTCATATAGAGATTGTTTTTAAACTGGGGAAAGGGGGACCCCATAGAGGTCCCCTCAACGGAGGTACATCTCCCCCCAAACCGGAAGAAATTTTTTTAGTAAGGCAAACCCCAAAAGTTTAAAAGGAAGCTATGGGGAATTTGGGAAGGGCCTGGTTCTGACACAAAACCCCGGCTCCATCGCTTCTGTGTTTTGGGAGGGCCCACGAAAGGACTTGCCGAAAACGAATACCTGAGTAATCTTTATTTTATGGTTGGCAACGTTAGGACATTTGTAATCACGGGTCAATGTCTGCTTTTAATGAAATCTTTAAAAAAGTTATTACGGGTTTTTTTGCACTGCTCACCTATTTTTGTTCAATAGGTTTACGTGGAATTGAGCCCCCCGAGAGCGCAGTGGTGCTATACCAGCTTTGATAAAGGAAAGGCTACTTTTTGATATAGAGATTTTAATAGGTGCCATATCACAGCTCTGAACAATTTGGAACTAGTGCAGCCCCATAAAGGCTTGTCCCCACGGCAGGTTTTCAGTCGGTTTTACAGACGGTTTTCGGATTTGAAAACCACCTGTAAACCGACTGTCAACCTTTTACTTGTTTTAAAATAAAAAAATTCGTGCGCAGTCCACACTGCTGCTTTTGTACCCCGGGTGAAAAAAAAAATTTAAAAAACCGTTCATTCTTCTGCCCGGTTTTCAGGCAGAACATGAACATTTGGGTGCGAAGGGGGACAGTTTGAATACGCAAACCGCGGACAAAAACCGTCCCCCTACATGCCAAAAAAAGACCAAATACCGTGGGAACGCACCCTAAGGCTATGTTCACACGGCTTAATTTGTGGCGCATTTCACCACGTATTGAGAGCGTACTGCGCTCTAATACAGGCGAAATGCGCCCAATCATTGGGAATCCACAGTTCTCATAAGAGCTATGTTTTTGCCCTCCTCCCCACGTATACAATACGTCGTATTGGATGAGGAGGAGATAATTGAAAATTTTTCCCTTTTGGGGCTTTGCCTGCCCCCCCCCGGGGGAGTATGCGGGTCGTGAGAGTGTTAAACCATTGACTAGAAAGGATCAGTGGGGGGGGGAAAGGATGGAAAGGGGGAAAGATAAAGAATTTTGTTTTCTCTACTTAAGTTTAGGGGGACAGGAGAAAAAGGGTATGGAAAAAGTTTTTTACTAGACAACATTATGCAAAAAAGGAAAAATTAACAACCCAAAAACTACTTTAACCCCCCCCAAAAACTTTGGGGGTTATCCATACTCCAGGTCTTTGGGGGGGAACGCACCTGGACGTATGGATCGTCCGGGATCGGGAAACTCTAAGCAGAGTTCGCGGATCGCGCGGGGTGTCAGCTGAATTACAGCTGACATCCCCCACCACGGCCCCCCCCGATCGCTCCCGGGGGGGGGGGGGGGGGGGAGGGCGGATAACCCCGTAATTATCGCGACTATCCGGTGCAATAACTAAGAGAGACGCAGGAGGAGATCGTCCTCCCCGCGCCTCTGTTGGCGGCTGCAGCGCACGGATCGGGCGTTCAGTGCGCTACTGCTCCTTACAAGACACCAGGGAAGGCAGAGATGCCTTCCGGGTTGTCTGTTGACGTCACGACGCCTGGCCGTGCCTGTGGGCATGACCCGGCATCGTGTCTGACAGTTGTCATAGGAACCAGTCATAGCAACAAGCTATGCACTGAGTCCTATTGAATGAGAATCTACAGTAAGTAAAATAAAAATGTGAAAAAGTGAAAAAAAGTAAAAAAAAGTGAAAAACAAGTAAAACACAACAGAAAAATAAAATAAAAATACGTACACGCCCTCTTTTTCCCCTTTACAATCGCCAATCGCCCCAAAAAGATCAAAATAAATAAAGTACCATATTTGGTATCTGCCGCCCCCCACCTGCCCATAAATCTGTCATGTTAATTAACCCGTACGGTGAACGCCGTAAAAAAAAAAAAAAACAATCACAGAATTAAGGTTATTGTTCATCCCGCAGCACTTAATGGATTAAAAAGCGATCAAAATAACATCCTATAGACTCCAATGTTGTACCAATTAAAAGTCAGTTCATCCGCAAAAAAAAAAGTCCTTATACTGCTCGTTACGGAAAAATAAAAAATGAATAGCTATCAGAAGATAGCGATGCATATAAAATATTGTTTTACACACCTAAAACACCTTTTCCTTTTTTTTAAAGTGCTTCAAACATAAAAAAACTATTAATAAATAGGGTATCGCCATAATTGTAGGACATAGAGTAAAGCTTAACTTATCAGGATACTGCACGGTGAGCCTGTTAAAATAAAACACTACTAGGATTGCAGTAATTTTCTTCTACCTGGCTCAAAAAATGGATTTAAAAGCAATCAAAAAGCTTGTCCCCCAAAAATACTAATAAAAACGTCAACCCTCTCGCAAAAAACAAAGTCCCTAACAGCTCCAAGCACAAAAAATTTAAAAGTTATGGATCTCTAAACTAGGTGATGCAAAAAACGTATTTCTGTTTGAATAAAAGTGTTTTTATTGTTATAAAAGCAGTAATAAAGCATAAAAAAATATACCAATTGAGTATCGTGTAATCGTTTTTGACGGCTGAGTAAAGCTACCATGTCATATATACCGTACAGTGACGCTATAAAAAATAAAAATAAAAAACACTACCAAGATTGCTGTATTTTGTTCAAAAACATCTCACAAAAACCATTTAATAAAAAGTGACATGCATCATATGCACCACATAATGGTACCTATAAAAACACTTTCATCATCCGCAAAAACAAGCCCATACACATGCTCTGCACACAGCCAAATAAAAAAGTTATTGGCGTTAAGAATAGGGACTAACATTAATAACGCAATTTTTTATAGACGTTTTTATACTGTGTAAAAGTACTAAACAGAAAAAACTATATAAAATCTTATCAATTGTTAGTGTACGTACCCCATAGTAAGTTATCACATATTTACATGAACGGCGAATGCTGTAAAATGAAACTCAAAAAACAATGTCGGATATCTGCGTTTTTCCCCCCATTTTCACTTGCCCAAGCTAAAAAAAAACTATGGAACACCTGTGCATCCAAAATGCACAGTACACCCTAGATGGATCCCTGTGGGGTGTTGTTTTTGAAATCCAAAATGGGGCGACTTTCTGAATGTTTAGCCTGTTATGCTACTTTGGGGGCATTTGGCATATGCGAATGGCCCCACCAAAATCTGCGTTCCAACAAGCCAATAGCTCTCCCTCCTTTACGCCCTGCCAGCGCCCACAACAGCTGTTTACCCCAACATGTTAGGGTTTTGCCAAACTTGGAAGAAAATTGCTTAACAAAGTTTTTTCGGTTCTTTTTTCCAGGATTACTTGTTTATGTGAAACATTTTAAGCCTAATAATTGCAGATTATTGTAAAAAAAAATTGTTTTTACTTTCACAGCCTTAATGCTAAAAAAAATTTGTGAATCACCTGTGGGGTCTATATACTCAATGCACCCTGGATTTATTCCTTAAGGTGTGTAGTTATCCAATATAGTGGTCTATTAGGGGGTTTTATTAAGTTTAAGCACTTAGGGTGTTCCCAAAACTGAAATGGGCTAAATAAACATGTATGAAAAGGAGACCTCAGAGTGGTAGGTGCTCCTCCTATTCTGGGGGCTTATGGTTGAGCCAAATACTGCACTAGGGACACTTATGGGTATTTTTAAATACGGCAGACATGGGGGAATTGATATAAGTCTGCATTTACCTAGTCACATTTACCGTATTCCAGTGAATAATGGATATAATATTGAAAAATCTGCAAAAAAAAGGGATTTGAATTTTCACCTACCACTTGCTTTAATTTCTGTGAAAATATCTAAAGGGTTATCAAACTCATAAATTAGGGGGGGTGTTTGTAAATACGTTAAGGGGTCTAGTTTCTTAGATGGCTTATATATGGGGGGTATCTAAAATGCAGCCCCTCAAAGCATGTTCAGAAAATGGAGTGGTCCCTAAAAACATGTATATTGACCAAATGTTCTGAAATTGTGAGAAATTACTACTAAATTTCTAAGCCCTCTAATGTCGTAAAAAAAAAAAAAGGACATTTAAAAAATGATGGCAACCTTATAGTGGACAATGGTAAGTTGCTAGTTTTAAAATATTTTGGGTGAATAATTATCTGCTTGCAAGCAGAAATTTTGCAACTTTCAAAATCGCAAATTTTTCAAATTTTCATGAAATTTTCTGTATTTTTCACAACAAACAAGGATTGTATGGATAAAAATGTTTACTAATCTTAAAGCACCACTGTGTCACAAGAAAACAATTCTCTGAATCACATGGATAGGTAAAAGTGGCAAAAAGTTATTCTCACATAAATGGACAATGTCAGATTTCAAAAATAGGGCTGGGTCAGGAAGGCCAAAACAGGCTGGGTCCTTAAGGGGTTATGTTAGTCATACATTTCAGATTGCCGTTAGCTGAATGCTCATTTGAATGAAAGCCATCTCTCCTAAAATGGGAAACGTGGGTATTTATGAATCACACCCCAGCAGATACAACCTTACTGACATTATGAGGTATATGTATGGCAGATGTCTGAAATGGTCCGGCTATAGGCTTGAGTCTTTGAGGATAAATCCAGAATCCTGCTGGCTTTAAAGGGGGAATTAGTTAAATTATTTTGATTAACTGTCAAGTCCTAATTCAACAGTTCCCGACAGTACAATCTCAGCTCCCTTAATTTCCTGAACGGAAGTGGTGGGAACCCTAGAGATCAGACCTTTATCATGTATCCTGTGGGAAACGCCTTTAATTTTACAGTATGTGGTTTAGTACTAAATTACAGTCAGATTTGTACGTGCCGCCTGCTGTTGTGTGTGGCAAAGTGACCCAGTGGATCTTTCAAGAACATGGATGTCTAGAGGCATCACCCATCAGTTACGTTCTGTATTACTAAGCAGCCGCTAAAACAAAAAAAAAATCAAATAGAAAAAAATTTACAAAAAAACCCCTTCTGCTTAGTAAATAGCAAGCATAAAAAAGTTAACAAAAAGTGAGCTTTACATTATCACAAAGAAAACTTCTGGATTTACTATCATTCATCAGTTATGCTTTCTATGCCATCCAAACAGATAACATCAACCTGGTGACAAGATGCCTTCTTCTAACACACAGTTGTCCCTTTCTAGTGAGGACTCCCGATATTACTCTTTGCCCCTTCCAATTACTCTTCTCCATGCCCCATAAAAAAATTAAACAGAAAAAAACACCCAGGACAGAGATGTCACACTAATCAGTGATCTGGTAAAATTTTCAGGTAAAAATTACCTCACTGGCATATAGAAAATTTGGGTCTATACTGAGACAGATTGTTATCAATATACAGTGTTACCTTGAGATACGAATTTAATTAGTTCTGTGACCTTGCTCTTACGTCAAAGCAAATTTTCCTATACAAATAAATTGAAACGTCATTAATCTGTTCCACATACCTCAACATGTTTATTAGCAAACATGTATACTACATAAATATACTGTATACAGTATAACAAAAGAGAAAGTAAAGAAGTAAACTGGTTTAATTAAGTGTATTAACCTTAAAAGAGGGGAGGAGGAGATCGCTAAACTTAAATTCTGCTTTTTTTCCCTTCACACAGAGTGGGTTCACACAATGTTGCTGTAAAGGCAAATGGTTTGCAGAGCAGATGACTTTTTTTAAATTTATGGGTCATGGGCTATAGATTAGGAGCTTTTGAGCAGGAGCTGCTGCAATATACGTCTGCTCTCCTTCACTCTTAGGGCGCATCTACACGGCAATGGACAAATACTGGCCGGTTTGCCGGCTGGTATATGTCCTGTTTTGCAGCCGTCCCCACGGCGATGAGCGGAGAAGAGCCCTCCCCCCTCCCCTTGAGAAGCACAAAGATGGTGCTTCTACAATGTTTTGCCACGCGGACCGCGGCGAACAAAACCGCCGGGCGGAAAACCCGTGCAGTGGGATGTCCTGCAACGAGTTTTACACATAGGAGCACAATTGTGATTCATTTTCGGCCGGTTTTTAGGCGGTTGAAAAACCGCAAACCGACTGAAGGACCGGCGAAAACCCGTTGCCGTGGGGGACATGCCCTCTAAAAGGCTGTCCCTCGGCACTGTTGTTCAGGGTTTTTCGGTTTTGAAAAACCGGCTGGACATAATTTTACATGGACCTTAATGGAAAATCCATGCAGCGGTCCACACTGCACGGATTTTCCGCCCGGCGTTTTTTCAGACCACCAGCGGTCCAAAAAACATAGAGCATGTTCATTCTTCCGTCCAGTTTTCGGTAGGAAGATGAATATGTCTATGTGAAGGAGAAAAGCCGTTCCCTGGCGGCCGTGTGCACAGCCCCTAACTCAAACATTCACTCTTTACTAAAAGCAAAAAAATGGACCAAGCGACTGCTCTTATCTCAAAAAACTCTAAGAGAGACATATATGAAGGAAGGTGCTTCGAAGTGAATTATCACATCTCGCTGTCAGTCTATAATGCGCCTGAATATATAAAAGTATTTTTTGTACGATTATAAACGATCTAAGGTTCGACACACCTCGTCTGTGTGTTTGGCGCATTATGGAACTTTGGCGCCATGGTAATGCGACAAACAGGTGTATACACTATAGATAGGCTGGAAATAGAAGAAAAAGTCATTTAGGAATGCATGTCAGAGAATAATACCACTATGGTACTGATTCTTGCTGGTGAAGCACAGAGTCCCTGCAAGGACTGTGGTGTACTGGCTCTTGCTGTATGTAGAATAAAGGGTGAGAGCAGCAAAAATAAATTAAAAATTTAATGTAGTAAAAATTAAAAAATCTGATCATCATCATCAGTGGGCTATTTGATGTAAAATTAGTTTTAGATTCTATTAATTTTAAATATATTTTATACAAGATATTTTATATCTTTGGGATATTATATATTTTTATATTACTTTTAAATGATAACATTTTTATTAAATTTAAATAATTTAATATAGTTTGATAATTATCATAAATTACTTTTTATTATTGTACTGGTGTAAGTTGACAAATATTGGACATTTTTTGCCCTAACAGCACATCTAGCTCCACTTCGACTCCTCAGGCTCATGCAGACCACATTGAGATAGGTCTGCCTGTCGGAGCAGTAATGCGCCTAGTTTTGCCGAACAACATTCATATATGTGACTAATATTACGAGTGTGGTGCGGCACGCCTCCAGAACGCCCCCTCATGTTACGCACATTAGAAAGAGTCTTACGAACAATGCGTCTTGCACATTCGTTTGGCGAATTATACATCACAGCCTGCTTACTTTTGGCACATCTTACGGCAGAAAAAGGGTGAAAAATCTATTCATACATCTCTCCCTTAGGACCCGTTCACACGGCTTATTCACGCCGGATTTACGAGCCGGATTGCGCTCGCAATTTCGGCTTGAATAAGGGGCGGGTGCGGTGCGGGGGCGTTGCCCGCCGACCTCATGGATTGCCATTATCCATGGCGCGTATTGCGCCTGGATAATGTGCATGTCACTTTCTCCCCGCCCGGTGGATTCGCCGAGCGGGGAGGAGCGACGGAATCCACTGTTCTCTATGAGAACAGTGGATTACCGAATTTACTCCCACGGGTTGGGGGCCGACTGCAGCGCAAATCCGGCGCGGAGTACGGCGCCAATCCCACGGCGAAATAAAACCGTGTAAACACGCCCTTTTAAATCAAGAAGCCTTAAGTCAAGGTACATTGTAGGAATTATTTAATTTAGAAGTAAATAAAAAAAAATCTATCTAACAGTATATACATACCCACAAATACAAAACACACACCCCAATATAAATATAAAATAAATATAAAATATGCATGCACACTAAACATATTTTGTGTATATATGTGTACACTGCTCAAAAAATTAAGGGAACGATAATATACCGTATCCTAGATCTTAATGAATGACATATTCCAGCTGCAATTATTTATTCATTACATGATGGAATGAGCTGAGAACAATAAAACATACAAATGATCAATGAACATCAAAATTAATATCACGGAGGCGGTTTTGGGAAATGTTTTTGGTGAATGGAACGAGACATATATCCCGATGTGCTCGTTGGATTCATCGGGGCGGCACCCCTTTCCGACTCCAGCCTCTAAAGCAGGAACTGCGACACACAGCCACATGAGGCCTAGTATTGTCAGCACAGAAAAACCCAAGGGCTCACTGGCCTGAAAATTGGCTCACAAGGGGTCTAGGATCTCATCCCGTACCGAATGGCGTCAGGTGCCCCTGGCTAGCCATAGAGGGCTGTTTGGACACCCAAAGAAATCCCTTTCCCCCACCATTTCTGACCCCTTGACAAAACCGGATGGGTGGAGATAATAGATATAATCACATTCTATAGAGAACTTGGATTCCGTTCCTCTCCCCCTGCGAAATAAAAGGCGGGGGCGGGAGAAAATTTTTCATGGGACATTTTCCCGGTGGGGTACGGCTGTGGATAATGAAAGTCTTGGCGTACACCTACACATGCCTATTGGGGGAAAACCGTCCCCAATTACGGCAGAATAACCGTCTGAACATGCCTTACACTTTTTGCTTTAGACACAGGGCCCCTTTCCGTACTTCTGGTTTCAAGTCTTGCAAAATCAAGAACCCCTTTTTTGCATCTCCTATTTTAAAAAAGAGGCCTCTTTGCCACTTTTCCTCACTTTTCAAAAATTTTCCCTTTTGCTCAGTAACATCCTCCACCCCCCCACTTCTTGTTTCACACCGAAGCTTTTTTTAATAGAGACTATAAAGAGCACATGTTAGGTCAGCGTCACCTGGTCATGATGCAATACCATAATGCAATATCCATTAAGTGCTATTCCATAAGTGTGACTTTAGAATTAACCAAATTGAAGCCGAAATAACCAGGAAGACCTTTAAAGGGAAAAAATTTTGTTATCGTCTTTATAGTCATACCACCCCAAAATGCACTTCTATGCCATAAAAATCATACCTTCCCCATTCCAAAACTCCCTTTTCATCCCACACACCCCAAATTTGGGAAT